>NDXB01009866.1:20078-42656 GCA_002631895.1 Agapornis roseicollis
TTATTTTGAAAAAAAAAAAAAAAAAAAAAAAAAAAAAAAAAAAAGAGGAAAAAAAAAGAATAGCATATACCATGAACAATTACACAAATAGTTTTCAAATTCAGAAAGTTCTAATTCCATAGTGGTTTAATAAAACATGGACAATGTTGCATAGGTATGTCTGAGTAGAAAGAGGAAGGCTACAAGCGCTTATAGTGTGAAACATAGTAGCATTTAGGGAAGTATATTGTAACTAGTGAAAAATATTTGTCCAGATACAGCAATTCCAGTTCCTATTCATAAGGCTTGTTGC
Organism: Agapornis roseicollis; assembly: GCA_002631895.1. NCBI lineage: Eukaryota > Metazoa > Chordata > Aves > Psittaciformes > Psittacidae > Agapornis > Agapornis roseicollis. Next base: position 20,371 of record NDXB01009866.1, read on the forward strand.
CTCGTCAAGGCATTAAGAGCACCTGCACAATATCACTACCCAGGGACACTGGTTTTTACCACAAATTCTTATATTCTTGGCACTATTTCTCTGTAAAAAAAAAATAAAAAATAAATTAAAAAAAGCTACTGAAGATCAGGAAAGTTCTGTGCATAAGAAAAGAGATCTCATACTGCTGCATAACGTATTTAAATGTGTGTATGTGTGCACATGCTGGCTATGGAAGTGGTCTCCATATATATCCTCACACAAATCTAGCTGGTTTTGCAGTAGTCTCATAATTTGTGTTTATCTATTATATGCAGTTACACGCACGTGCACATTTTCGGTTATAGCAGATGCTTTCTGAAAATATCTTTTATCTCTAATACCACATATGTTAAACTTAGAAGATCTGACAGACTAAGGAAGTCTTACAAAGAGACACTATTTTAATGCATCAAAGGGCTGAGCTGACAGAGGGTTTGGACCCTCCTGGCAATTCATGGCTGCACCCTGCCTCCTCTGTCACTCCTTAACCCTTACTTTGTAGGCAGCATTCAGGGGTAGGTGTGAAAAGTCCTATCACACAAGGCACCATGCAAACCAGCAGCAAACAGACTGCTGCTGTCCCTAACGAAGCCTGTATTGCAGAATGCAGCAATGTTTGACACAGTGTTAAACCAGCAGCTGCTTACTTGTGCAAGAGAGATTGGAGCTGGAAACCCGTGATGGATTTCAATCCCTTAACATACACAAGAGCCAAGTTGTGGAACTGGGAGATCTCTTCGAATGCAACAGCCATGGATGTGATTAAGTGTTCTGCCAGGACAACAGTAAGTAGGGAAGTAGCCTCAGGATTTGTCCACACTTTCATTATAGCATTCCACAGGGAAAGCAAGGGAAGCTGTCAAGCCACCAGTTAAGTACAAGAGATGTTTAAAGTAAACAGGCTTGCCTCTACCAAGTCTTCTTCATTAACCTTTCCACAAGATTAACATAGCCATACCTCCCATACCTTAATCCTTTGACAAAGTATGATCAGGATACCCTTAAGCACATGGAAGAGCAACACTAAAAGAGGGTTTCTAGCAGTGTCTTCCTGCTCTCTCTTTCCAAACCCCTGTACCATAGAGCCTTGGGCGTTTCCCTCCTCATTAGCTCTAACTTCAGCAGCACCCTTAAATCTGCCACATCCTCCCCTGCAAGCAAAGGCTGTGCTTTTACTCTCCCTGCAGGTCCCAACTCTCCCTTTCCCTTCACCTCCTCTTATTTAGGTGACTGTGATAAGAACAGCATGCCCCAACACAGGAGAGAGGGAAATAAGGGTCTCTGGGTGTAAACCTTGGATGTGACAGCTGACCTACCTCACCAAAAAAAAAACAAACACTAAAATAAAATGCTGAAGACCTGTCAGAACTTGACTGCTAAACTCAGTACTTGGCCAGGACCGAAAAACTGTCCTTTTGCAAAAGGAGGTGACACAGTTAATTTTAAACTGTTTGAACCAGCCAGTGCTAGGTGATCCCTGCCATTTTAAAGATGGGTTTGCTGTTTTATCATTGCCTTACAAGTGTGGGCCAAAGCACTGTCAGTCTTCCTTTTGCTCTCCCAGATCACAGGCCACCTTGCGCTTCAGTACTCAGGAGGTAAGAAAAGCCTTAGAGAAAGTACACACACGAGACCACAAAGACCTACAAGAAAAGGGAAAAGGATAGGCACTGTAGAACTTAAGACTACAAATTCATTTACTGTTTTTATATTATCTTCACTTTTGCTAGGATCAGATAAATTTATTTCAGATTAATTAATGTACTGACTTCATATTATTCCCTTTTTTTACTTTCCTTGGCTGTTTCATAGGAAAGGCCTTAGACTTGCTCATAACCTAAAATAAACATCCTCTCAATTTTTTTATTCATCCTGCAGCTGAGCCTTTTAGCAGCCCTTCAGGCAGCACGACTGCTCCCTTGCTCACCAGTTTGGGTATCTCAGGTAGACCCCAGTTCTCTACCCCATCTAAACCCATGAAGAACAAGAGAAGCAGCAGTAAGAAGCTGATACAGACTGGCTAGAAGCACTGCTATTCTGCATGTGAGGGGTGTAAATGAGTGATCACCAGCTCTTTTTTTTGATTTTTCTCCCCTGAGAGGAAGGATGTTTGATGGGGTCTTGGAAAAAAGAGCTAAGAAGCACCTTGTCATTGCTAATCACATTACTGCAGGAGGGGGAGGAACTGCTGGTGGACTTGAAGCCTGTTATGTTAAACAGAAACTGCTCTTTGGCTGGGAAGTGAACAGCCCAAAGCAGATACCAATGGATGTGGGAGCAGAAGGAGACAAGGCTATATTGTCAGTGCATATTATTGGCCGTGGTTTCTCTGGACATCTGGTCCTTCATCACTTTCATATTTTTGTAAGTATTCCTACAGAGTCTGATTTTCAGGTGGAAACTATCACAGTTTTTTACTGATGGAAAGTAACTGCAGGACAGGGAAGTGTACATAACCCACTACGCATTTTTATTAACATAGAGATGGTCAGATCATGTGGACTTAAACCCCAGTTTAAGTCTTTGTAAGGATACAGGCAATTCTCTGCTTCTTGGCAGAAATCCTTTCTCCTTCTCCAAAAGAATAAGTATTTACTTTGGAAAAGTAAATACTATTTATTAGAAATGCTATTTCAAATAAGAAAGCAAAACTCTCTGTGAGATTTAGCTGGCAGAAAAACCCACGCAAAGTAACGTAAAAAGAATGTAAAGAAAGACTAGCTGTCGGTGGGAGGAATATTCAAAGACAGCAAGGGAAAAGAGAGCTCAGTTCAAAGGAAGTTTGTAATAAATGATTGCCTGAAGTAGATTTAAATGGAGGAAGACAACTTACAGATACCAAAAGAGACTAACACTGAGGACAACATACCTAAGCTTATAGCCATGAGTAGCTGCTAAGTAGCTAAGAACAGTTCCAAACACAGCAGTTATTTTGGGCCAATCCTTCATTTCTGACAGAAAAGGATCTTCTTAAAAAATGATCCTCAATAACTAGTTCTATTTGTGACAAAAGGCAGGAAGTAACATCATGCTTATCTGGTTCTTCTCACTGTACATTAACATACTGAGAACAGGTATGTTTGGAAAAAATGTACTTCTTAAGGCACTACCCCACTCTTTCATCTTTCTTTGCACTACCTTGGAAAGAACAGAACCAGTAATACCATTTCTACTGATATTACAAAATAAAATATAGTTCTCTAAACATCATGGGTATTGTTTTTGACAAGATGCAGTGACATCTGGTGCAGTGCCACTGGAAGGAATTAGCTCGGTTTGTGGTGGATGGGGTCTTTTGGAAAATGAACAAAGAGGATTAAAAAGAAATGAGAAAGGAAGCCGATAGCAAAGGTTGAGGAAAATACAAAGGGTCTATTGGACAGCACTTCTTTTCTTCTCTGTATGGTGCATTAAGTGCATTACAGTAAAAATGAAGGAAATTTCTTTCCTCCTCTTTAAAGTCCAACATTATTGAACCTGAAACCTTTAACTGTGAGCAAAGCTGTGGTTTTTCTTTAATACAATTCTGCTATTGATTTCTTCATGCATTTCATTGGAATGATTCTGACAGTTTAAAAAAAATACATTACCTCGATGAAAGATACAATATTTCTCATGGAGAAAGGCACTTGAGCAGGTATGTGTGATGTACCAGGCAAGGAGGGATGGAGGGAAAGAGGGAGGGAGGGAGGGAAGGAGGGATGGAGGGAAAGAGGGAGGGAGGGAGGGAAAGAGGGAGGGAAAGAGGGAGGGAGGGAGGGAGGGAAAGAGGGAGGAAGGGAGGGAAAGAGGGAGGAAGAGAGGAAGGGAGGAAGGGAGGGAGGGAGGAAGGGAGGGAGGGAGGAAGGAAGGAAGGAAGGAAGGAACATTTCAGAGAAAACTGATCCATTTCTTGGTGAGTGAGACTCTGCACACACAGGTCCCACACTGTATCAGAGAGGCTTCATGTTTTGCAAGTGCAATCACCTCTTCTTCCTTCCTGCTGCTTTCCACTATTTGAAATCCCCTTCTGGCCTAGACTTCTCTTCTGTCTCTTCTGTTTTTTTTCTCTCTGTTCACTTGGCATTTGTTCATTACAACACTGCATTAACCTCCTCTCCACACAACTTGTGTAGTTTTTTGGGGTTTTTTTGCTAATGGACAATGGTGTATTTTTAACATACCTTAACATACATAAAAGCATAATGTATATTAAGCACAGATAAGACCAGCTGCTGTTTTACCACCCCATGTGCATTGTGGAAAACAGTCTTCCCATTTGCAAACATGCTCACTTTAGATATGCTACACCTTTGGCGTATATTAACAAGGCTCCTCTTTCTCGCAGACAGAAATGACATGAAACCCACAGACTTGAAAGGCAAAACCAATCATGTAGTCCAACCTTGCGCATTATGGAGACTATAACTTTTTCCCTGTGTATGTTATTTCAAGCTCAAAAGCCTTTCTTGGACTGCAATGCATGCCTAAAATTATAGAATCATAGAATAGTTAGGGTTGGAAAGGACCTTAAGATCATCTAGTTCCAACCCCACTGCCATAAGCAGGGACACCTCACACTAAACCATGCCACCCAAGGCTCTCTCCAGCCTGGTCTTGAACACTGCCAGGGATGGAACATTCACCATTTCTTTGGGCAACCTGCTCCAGTGCCGCACCACCATCATAGTAAAGAACTTCCTGCTTATATCCAATCTAAACCTCCCCTGTTGAAGTTTTAACCCATTACCCCTTGTACTATCACTACAGTCCCTAATGAAGAGCCCCTCCCCAGCATCCCTATAGGCCCCCTGCAGATACTGGAAGGCTGCTATGAGGTCTCCATGCAGCCTTCTCTTCTCCAGGCTCAACAGTCCCAACTCTCTCAGCCTGTCTTCACATGGGAGATGCTCCAGTCCCCTGATCATCCTCGTGGCCCTCCTCTGGACTTGTTCCAACAGCTCCATGTCCTTTTTATGTTGAGGACACCAGAACTGCACACAATGCTCCGTGTGAGGTCTCACANCCTCCTCTGGACTTGTTCCAACAGCTCCATGTCCTTTTTATGTTGAGGACACCAGAACTGCACACAATGCTCCGTGTGAGGTCTCACAAGAGCAGAGTAGAGGGGCAGGATCACCACCTTTAACCTGCTGGTCATGCTCCTTTTGATGCAGCCCAGGATACGGTTGGTTTTCTGGGCTGTGAGCACACACTGAAGCTGGCTTATGTTCAGTTTCTTGTCAACCAACACCCCCAAGTCCTTCTCCACAGGGCTGCTCTGAATGAATCATCTTTTCTTTTTCATCTTGAATTGAGACTTGTAAAGTGAAGGGCTTTGCTGCCCTTGATAAATTATAAAAACAGTTAATTTTCTATACTGTTACATTTCCCATATCATACCCTTACTTTTAGTCTGAATTTGTCTTTAAGCCATTGTGAAGAGATTCAAGCCACTGCAGCAGAAATGTGCCCCAATTTTGGTCTCATTCTGGGGACAAGTTCATCTGAACTGACAGTGCTGCTACCACTCTTTTCTTCCACACTATGCACATCCCCCAGCTCACTTAAATCAATCACTTGTCCTCCCAGCATGCTGCCAGCTGGCCAGCTGTAGTCATCAAGTAGTCTGGTAGAAGCATGGTGTGATATCAGCAAGAACCCAGCTTTGAAAAGAGATGACTGGGGTTTCCCCTTTTGCAAAGTTACTGTCATGAAGATGGCACAGAAAAGGATTCCAAGGATCCTTGGCCAGCCTGTCCATCATCTTCTGTTGAGCAGCACCAGAAATCCTACGTGTCCAAATTCCAGAACAGTAAACTGACCGTGATGCTCCTAAGAACAAAATCTGAATATTTTCCTAAGAATATTAAATCAAGTTCTCAATCTCCATACCTATTCTCAGGAAAAGAGCAACTGTTCGAATGAATGGTGCTCTGCTGGGCCTCTGGAGCGGTTTTCCTTTTGATTCTGAGATGTTCACATACTCTGATTTCAATGCTCTTTGTAATTATCTTACTAGCAAAAAATGTCTTTGACCTGCCTACTATGCATACAAAGCATGACCTAGAGTCTGTGCAATGGTTGCATGAAGAGAAATGGGAACAGGGCAGCTGCAGGACAGACCATCTAGTCAACTGTGTAGACCTGAAGTTTCAACTTCCCTTGCTGAAATACAGAAAGTTAAAAAAAGCCTTTCCTTTTTTTGTGCTGCACAGAAAAGTGTTATATGTTAGGTTATGCAATAGAAGCTCCCACAGAGAACAGAGAGACAATATGAATTGGGGATCCTGAGTTAATGACTCCCAAGGAATGGATACCCTGTCCAGGTCCCTCCTAGCACAGCCACCAGCCCTACTGTCCAGGCACAGAGTCCACCGCTGCACTCATCAGGAGCAGTTCTCCATATCCCCTTTCCAACTAAGGGGAGTTGCTGCCTAGGATTGGGATATATTATGGGATACAGGGAAAGAGCAGTTTGGGATTATCCAGGAATTACTATAGGATGCTCAGAGCAGGGACAAAGGTGGAGAAGAAAGATGTCTAGGTGATTTGGGGGGGGAACAATGGAGGAAAACAGAGGGGCAAGCAAACTGGATGTATGCATGTAAATAGGGAGCTGGTTATTACACTTGTCTGGCCATGCCTTTTGGCTGATCAGTGCAGTCTGGTTTGTTCACCTAATTAAATTCCTTTCTCCTTTCCTGGGTGCAAGACTCTGTTTCCTGTGTGTGTTACAGGGCCTGAGTGCAGCAACCAGAGTGGGACCTTTAGTCACAGGGGCCCATGTGTCCATGGTGGCAGCAGTTGCAGTGAGTGAGGGCATGCTGGTGATTGTGAGCACTAGAAGAGATACTTGTGAATATATGAAGTGGTCTTGGAACCAGGCATGACTGACTGTCTGTCTGTCTTTCTGTCTGTTTCTAAGGGTGAGACCAGGGGATCCCACCAGCTGCCAGAGAGACAGTGGGGTCTACAGGTCTCTAGGAATGAGACCCACATGTATGTATGTGTGTCTCTAAGGGTGAGATCATGGCTGGTGGTGGCTGCGGGACCAGAGGATGAGTAGAGATAGTGCGTGCCAGCAATTGCATATGGGCTCCAGCCTTTGGGCTTATATGTCCACGCACCCGCAACTGGAAATACTGGGATCCAGAGACCAGTTATGGGGCAGACTGAGTGTCTGAGGCCATCTGCTGGAGGGATTCACCTTGTACATGTTTAAGGTTTACTTAAACTCTGTGCAAGAGGGAAAAAGTTACCTTATTCTGGATAGAAATCCAATACTTACAGCTCTCAGCAAGAAATACCAGGTGTGGCTTAAAGGCATTTCTTGGCCTTGAAGCAGCTCAGTCCCCTCAGAAGCACACTCCAGTGGAAGTTCCCATTTGAAAAGTTCAGGAGAGCTCTCGCTTCATCAAGAAATGCAAATCAAAATCACAGCATTTTCCCCTTCTCTGCCATTCTTATTAAACCAACAAATCCAAACCCACTACCTGAAGCATTCCCAATACTAATTATACACCATATTTGTTTTCAAGACATTATAGTCTTCCATCCTAATTCAATTGGAGATGCCTGTCTCTAAACATGTTATATGTGAAATATAGTAGACTAGGTGGACTTCGACATCTAATTGAAGCTTACAAAAATTAAAGTGAATGAATCCTATCTTTTACTGTCCTAAAAAAACCCAACAAAAATTGTCTGAATTTGGCTACTATTTGAACACTCCATTAATTTTCATAATTTTATTGAATTGCATCTGGTCAGTGAATCTCTTTAGTTATTTGAGAGCACTGGAAATTAACACAGGTTGTGATACATACAAGCTGCAATGTGTTGTATTTACTACAGAATTACTATACTGTATGTACAAGTTTACACATTCAGTAGAGAAACACAAGCCTTTTTCTATGCCCACAATGTTAGAAAATACTACAGAAAACACCAAACACACACACAAATGTAACCCTCTATTCTGCATTATAGAAACCCCATTTCTAGCTAATAATGTAATAGACCCGTGATGGAGATTTAAACAAATGATTAAATTTCCTTTGTCATCCATTTAGACATATATAAAAAACTGTGTTAGATCAACAACTGACAAGTGTTTCTGATTAAATAAGACAAATGCTCAAGCTTTGTGTCAACTCAATATAAGCATTACTATAGTTGCCAACATTCATAAATAGATAGACTTCTCTGCAGAGCAGAGGCACAGGTTTTTTTAGTGGGGCCACTGCTCTCATCATTACTGATCCACAGGGATGCCCAGTGCAGGGTACCTGGCTCTGAAGTGTGAGCCAGAATGCCTTGGTCAGCACCACAGCTCCTTTCCAAGGCCACAGGCTGAGCTGGGAGCCTCCAAGCAGCAACCTAAAGAGCTCCAAACAGGCAGAATTCCTTGCTATAGGTTTTCACACAAGGCTGAGCTCTCCCAGTGTGAGTTGCACAGGCTTGTTCCTTGAAGAGTCCTTCAAGAGCATGTACAGTTGATAGATCTTCATCTATCTATTGGATAGGTTAATCACCTATCTGCTTGAACTGGGAAAAGTCTCAAGGAACTTGGGATTCAAGCTGAGAGGCACCATATAAATCTCCAGGTTGAGCAGTCAACTAGGAAAAGGGAGCTCATGATGTAACATTAGACTTCAATGACTTAAATCCTCCTGCATTTCAGTTAATATGTTCCTATCTGCTCTACTGTATCCTGACCTTAGTTACATAGAAAATATTGTTTGAGTGCATTTGCTCCACAGAAACAAGAGGTGGTCACTGACAGTATATAAGGAGTGACAATATATAAGGTTTCTGCTGGGTACAGAAACCCAAACTTATTAAACCCATCCATAAAAGAAGAGATTTGTAATGAAAATATTAAGATTAGTATGAATGGAGAGTGAATGGACATATCTGGGTGTAAAAGCACCAAAAGGGAAACCAGAAGCAGGGCTGTAAGAATGGCAACAGCTGATAAGACTGAGGTTCACAGATCTGCAAATTCCCAGCACTCGAACACACAGCTTCGCAGAAAACCCAGATAGAGAAAGCACCAGGACTTTAACAAAGGACAGTCTGCATTATGATGACAGAAAGATAATGGACAGGGCTGGAGTGTTAAGACACAGGGATGAGGAGCTAAAGGGAATAAATCTTAGTGACTCACACAAGTGGGTCAGGATTTCTCAAAAGACAACAATCGCTGTCAGTTCCTAAAATGCACACCTTGATGACGTCAACTTGCTGACCATGTGCTGAGGAACCCAGAAAATAGAGGAGAAGGTAACTGGCATGCCTCATTCTCTGCCCTGGCCAGTCCCTCTGGACACACAGCTCATTAATTATGAATAGGGAAGCATAAGTAGAATTAGTGATTTTTAATATGTAAGAAAAATGTCTCATGTTGAGCTTTGCTACAGCATTCCCTGTATTCTGTGCACATGAGCACAACCTTTGGATCAGACTCCCATGGAGTCCTCTCTCCCATGAAGGCTCTGAAAATATTGAAGGTCCATTAGTCCCCTTGCCTCTGCACTTCAGCCCACAGCCAAGTTAAATGTTGAGACGAGGGATGAAACTATTCACAAAGCTATTCTGTCTCATGAGGTGAAGCAGATATCTCATGGAGGCACAAACCACAGAATTCTTCTTAACTGACAAATAGGCAGTTATCAAGTGTCTCGTTTTGGAGATCAGTTCTGAGAATCTGGTATTTATTCAGAGTATCCACTGTACATCTACCAGCTGTTGTTAATGATTACTGAATTTAGGGGTACTGGATGCTTTATACTTGGGAGGATATAAAATTACTCTTTGTCATCAAGGACTGACCCCCTGCAAGCTTTAACTCAGTCACCATCATTCTAATGGAACGAAGCACTGGGGCTGTAGGTAGTGACTGCCATTGCTCTCTAGTTGTTTACAAGCATTACGTTCACAATTCCTCCTCTTCAAGTCCCCATAAGCAAGTTAAGTGCATTTGTGTACCTAGGCTGTATTTCAGCTGAAAAGTGCTACATGCACAGGCTAATGGGAAAATAGTCCCTGAGCCTTCAAGTGTATTACCTGTGGTAAATTAATCGTTTAATATAAGCATACATTTATGTAATATTTGCCTAAGAGTTGCTCTGAAATTCTCTTTGAATAATACACAATTAGATTTAAATGTTTTCCTCAGTTTTCCTTTCGTGAGCATATTTTCCAAATTTTCTCCAATAATTCATTCCGTAGCTGCATTTCAACTGCTTTGTAAAATTTTACCAACTCACAAAGATGTAATTTGCATAGAAATGAAATACAGACAAAAATGCTGAAGAAAAGAGGAGATTTAAACTAAGTATAGCATCACAAACAATTTCTTTCATAGGTGCTTTCCAGTGCACTTGGAAACAGTCATTTAAAAGAATACTATCAAAGAACATGCTGTACCAAGAAATGGTATATTATAAACTCAATTCAAACAGCCACATCTAAATTCCACATTCATATGGATTGAATGATTGACTGATTATTACTGGCATTTATTTCACAGAAAGAGGGCAGCTTAATAAAAGTGTATTATTCAGTCAGTGGTGTGGTATGATGGATAAAGAGGTGAAAATCACAAACATTTAAATCCAACAAAAGGAAGAAGGAAAGGAAAGTAGCGAAAAAGAGGGATGAGAATTCATCACTAAGTGATCATCTTTCAGGATAGCCTATTGATGGTCTACTCCAGCAACCAGACTCAGAAAATAGAATCACAGCTTGACTTTACAGTCCAAATAAGATACCACACCAGTAGAATCAAGCATTTTAGAAGTATCAGGTTTTTCAATCTGCACTTCAAGGTTTAAAAAGCAGCACATGGAAAGCTGAACCCGGCAAAGAACTTACAATTACTCTTGGGAAAGAAGAATGAACTGCTCATTCTTTTTCTTTTTGCCTATCGTATATCTGTCTTTGGTGATTTAATCTTGCATGGGCTTCCTGAAAGCAAATAAAATTAGAATAAACATTTGTCTTGCATGTCTGGGAGCTGATGTGCACGATAGGGTATTGAACCACGGAAGTCAAGGGCAGCCTTCAAACAGGGCTTTAAAATCACTTTTCTCCACATGGCAAATTCTCCGAGTCACTTACTGAGTGAATCCAGAACCTGAGCTGTGTTCCTCCAGGTGTCTCAGACCACCATCGCTGATTGGTGGTCCTGGAGATTCACAGTGTCTCACCCATGGGTTCATGTCACCTGGTGTTCACAGAAGAAGTAGTCAACAGCCACAGCCGTTCTCTTTCTTGCAGCAGGAGAGTTGAAGTACTTGGCAACCACGCTTTACATCAATCTCTCCCATGAGTTCAGCAGCAACCTACGTGCTGAAATTCAAGCAAGCCCTTGCAAAGACCTGTCACCACTCTGTCCTGTCTGCATCTCTGTGAGGCCCAGAACTGAAGTACACCAAACAATGAGGGACAAGATTTGCACTCCCCTCCCAGCTACTCTGTGCCAGCCTGTTAGAAACACCAGCAGTACTGTTTCGCACCAGCCAGTTTCAGCAGTTTCTTCCTAGGGGGTTGCTATCCTGACATATTTGCACATTTGAGATTTGTCCTGCTCTAAAAAACAATAATAATTGAAAAGATTTATCAGAAGTCAGTCACAGGGGTGGACAGGAGAGAGAAAGCAGCTTGCTGACTTCAAAATATATGCTAGTAAGACCTTAGCATGAGGAAATACAAGATTTGGGCCACAAGTACATAGTGTTCCATTACACACTTAAGGAAGAGACTTAGCTCAATTACTGAGAAAGGTCTTGGTATGGAACTCAAAACACACTGCTTTAACTCAATCTGCCTTTAAAACACAAACAACCTACTTCTATCTAGAACAAAAATGCATTAAACTTTTATTTTGAACAGAATTCATTTATTTTTAACCTAAGGTTTCCAGATACGAAGAAATCCTCTTACACACACAAGGCAGTTTCTGAACAGCAAGAACTGATCTCTTCCCAGACCTCAAATTATACCTAAACTATGCTGACAGATCAGAGCAATTGAATAACCTACAAAATGCAGTTCATATAAGTCCAGGGGTTTGCACAGTTCTCAGAATTTTTCTTAAAGAGGGATGGAGAAGATTTGCTTTACTTTCTGCTTGCTCCAGTGCTTTCTCACACAACACTCCAAAAGGAGGTTTGGAGAACCGTTTACCTGAACAATACTTTATAAATCCTTCCTAAAAATGGTGTCTTGCTAGTATAACATTCAGTTTCTACTCAGGAGACATGTTTTAATGTCAAAATAGAAAGAGATAATAGAATTATGTGAGTAAAAGGCAGTATTCATCTTTGTATTTCCAGTTTCCTCAGTCTCTACTTCTGAAAAATATGCTACCATAATAAACACTTGTAGTCAAAAAAAAAAAAACCAACACAAAACAAAACAAAAATCCCCTACAACACTTTGCAGGACATTTCTCATGGTGAAAGAATGGAGCTGGGAGAGATGAGGATTGGAAGAAACTGATAAAACCGGCAAACTCCATTGCTCAGGTTTGGACTTTTAATATTAACAGTCCACAGTGCTAAAAAAGATTGGTTTGTATATACTTTTGAAAAACAAACCCTAGCAAAGAAGTCCTGAAATGTATTGCCAGCTATGTGAATCTTTAAAATCGTCCTTTCTTTCAACGTTTTCTGGATACAGGACAAATACTGGGAATTAGCAACAAATTTCCATTATGCTTTTTTTCCTGTCAGCCTTTGCACTAGAACAAGATGTTGGACCAGATGAATTTTTAAGGTCCTTTCCAACTTGGGCTATTCTATAATTCTATTAAATGGTCACTGCATGCTGATTCCTTTTGCTTAATGAATATAGATTTGTAAATCATTGCCTTCTGTAAGTCTCCTTTCAGGTTGAAAATGAAAATTTAGCGCCCATTTGGTCCTTACTAGTATAGCAGTTGTGTGCCTTATCCACCCATTCTCCTCCTGCAGAAGGATAGTGTTCAGACTAGGTCTATTCTGATCACATTCACTATCAGTTACAACCATGATAATCTTTTATATTTGCTTTTAAATGACAGAAAGTGGCACAATCATGTTTGCTCTTCGTTCAGGAGGAACAGAAGACCTTGAATGGATCTGAAACAAAATCAGAGAAAGCAAGGATTGAGCAGAAGCTGGCCCATGCAGCCTTACTGGGAGAATGACATAGTAACTGCTCTAGATAAAGCACTGACTGACTCTGTGCAAGGTCCAAAAAGGAAAGTTCTTACAAACTGTATTTGCCCATCTACCTTCATTTCCCCTTGTAGCTCACCACACTCATACAACAGACTCCTTTTGCAAGCAAAGCTACAGAGCCTGTAGTGTTATTGCAGGACTCGAAGAAATCTTAAGTTGATTTGTTTCCACATACCCAGAAGTACAGCATCTTGGTCGTTTAGATTCACAGCAGTAACTTGAGACAAAAAGACACAGGCAAGGCTATGATATTCCATACAACACAGGTAATGGAAGTATGCCCTGAACGCATTTTTACTTAATAGAAGTTTTTAAGCCATGTGTAGCTTAATATTACTCAGAATCTCTAAAAGTAGCAGGCAACGTTCATGTTTCTCTCAGTGCTTCCATTTTTACAGCATAACATCAGGACTTCACCATATCCAATGTTATGTGAATAAAAACAAACACAGGAAGAAATCTGGCAGCTTCAGAATATCAAGTCCATATCAGTGCATATAGATTTTCAGATAACATCATAAGAAATAGATTTTATTTTCTAACAGTGGCCCACTGCAAAAAAAAAGTAATTTAACATGACATTTAATATAACTTTAACACTACTCAACTCTAGGAATTGAAAGTCACACCACAAATAGGTATGTCAGGAATCATAGGACAGCAACACTTCAGAAGTAGGAAACACTAGGTGTACCTGAGGTTTTCACAACAGCTGCTTTACCAGCTGCCAACACACAAACTCCTTCAGGAAACAGTCAACTAATTACAGACCTATGCCAGAGAGGCTGGAGAACACCCAGAAGAGCTAGCAGAAAGAAAAAGACTTGTCACTCTCAACAGCTGTCCTTACACTACAGGCCAGAGTGGAAGAAGCTAGTTTCTGCTCCTGAGCAACATTACTGGCCATCACCATAATCCTGAGTGGAGATAAGCAAGCAGCAAGCACATTGCTAACAGGTAAGGCAAGAACACTTTTCCTTGAGCTACTGTTCTTTCTTTGGGTTTTGGAACAAATGGGCAGAAAAGAGGGTGAAATAGTTCAACTTGGTTTAAAACACTGAGAAATTTAATAAAGATAAACAAAGCTTTCTAAAAGAGGAAAAGCAACAGATCAGAAGTAGGCACAGTTTTAACATAAGTATTATAGTCAAACTGGAGGCCCTACGCTTGTGCATATGGAGACAAGGCCTGTTGCTCATGGCCTAGGAATCAGAACTTGAAGAGTATTTGATATATTTTTGCAACTTGTCCTCCTTAAAATTGTTTCAGCTGTTACTGAGGCCTTGACAATATTGCCAGTTATGAATGACTTAGCAGGTCTTTCAGATCTGTTTCTCTCTGAATAAAGACAGATCCTGAGAAATTATGAGCAGGCTTCTCTGCCCACTCAAACCATCAAGAATAAAACAGAGCAAAAGCCGTTTCCAGACATGAGACTAATGCACCCTGTTTGACAAAGAAAGAAGCACCAGCTACAGATTCCTGAGAGAACGGATGTTCCAGTATATTAAATGGTCTCATTTTAAACATGAGATCCACTGCACAGCTACGGGTCTCTTCTCTCTCCTACCCACCCACCTTTCTAGACAGCCAAGTTTGGCATGTTCCACACTGAGGGTTTCTCTCTGCCATCCATTCTATAACACTCCACACCTGGGCTGCCCTTTAATTGATAATGTAATTATCAGCATAGTCATATTACTTCACACTAAGCATTTTCAACCATTTATCACAATGTTGATCTTTATTTTAAATATAAATCAGGCAATCATTTGTGTCTTTTATGTTCTTTGTATTTATTCAAGAATATTTAACTGTAGACAAAAGGTGACTTATTCATTATTCATCCTGAACAAGGCAAGTATGGCAATTTGAAAAGCCTGACATTTGAGCTTTTTGCCAACACTAGCAAAATTATATCCTTCCCATTGTAAATCAATGAAGTAGAATCATTGTGCACAAAAGAATTAAATTGCCTTGTCACTTTAATAAGGCCACCTTATATACAACCTTCAGCCATTGCCATTGTGCAGAAAAAGGGTGCATCCTTTGCCTCAGCTGCCTCAGATCTCAGTAGGCTTTCCAATTAAATGAACATCCTCTTAGTCTTTCACTCCACTCCACTCTTTCTCTTTTTTGAGAGGCAATGTCAGAATGTCATAGACATAACTTGATATCAGTGGCATGCACGCATCAATGTGAATTAACTTCCTCCAACTCCTGCTTTCTTTTGGCAGCCTTTTTAACTTGTTTGTCAATTCCAAAATGATAGAACTCCAAGAAAGGGGATTTTTTTTTTTTTTTAATTGTTTACTGGGCTTGATAAAAGCTGCAAATCGCTATCTGCAAAACAAGAAAACTAGACAAATGTGAGAATCCTTTGCGGGCAAGGCAGATAATGTAAAACGACAAAGAAACAACATGTCCAATCAAGCGGAACACAAGTGGCATATGCCAGAAAGAGAGCAACTTTCTGTGTTCTCACTTCACAGGCTAGGACCCTATTATTACAATCAGACCTGATTTTTCCCATCTAACAAACACCCCTTGGATGCTCTGAGCATAGAAACCTTTAACCAGCCATTTCCAGGCATTTCAATGACCATCCAGAACAGCTATTTCATAATTCAATAACAAAAGGCTTTCTGTAATAGTCATACGCTTGCCCCTTCTTTTCAGGCATAGCATGCAGAGGCTGAAAGAGCAACTTCAGCCTGGATTTTTCTCAGAATCAGAGAAACAAAACCAATGAAACAAAGCTGGGCACACCAGCAGCCAAAACACAGCATTATGAGCGATTCTTGGTATTTCAAAACATCCTCAAAAGTCTGTAGCTTCACAATTGTTTTGGAGTCTCAATATTTTGCCCTGTTTTGATAGTTAGCTGAAAGGTAAAGAAAAAACCCATGTAAGTATACAGAAACAGCAACAATATTCTTGATGTTGTTAACATTTTGTGTTTAGTCAGAAAATGTTAATAACAACTGACCTTTTTCTGAAGGACATTTTAAGGAGACCAAGCAATTTTCTGTAATGTGGTTACCATAGTGATTGGCCCTCTAAAAAGACCAGGAAAAAAAAAAGAAAAAGAAAAAGAAAAAGAAAAAGATGTACATCTGTAATCAACCAGCCACTGCAACAACAAATGGTCTGATAAGGCAACACTTTGAGTTTAATTCCAAGCCGGAAAGATACTGGCTTTTGAAGTTAAGTATAAAAGAAACTATTTATGGGTGGAAAATAGGTCCTCTAGTAACTATTACAGAACACTCGTGATGACTCAGAAGGGATTTTCCTTGAAAAATACATTAGTGCACAATAGATCAATTTTGTTCTTAGAAACTACTTCATCATCTGTACTGTACTGAGTCATTCAGAAGAACTGATCAGCAAGCACCCGGGAATGGCAAATAGGAACTTCTGCCTCCCCCACCCACTACTTCTTGCCTTTCCTGGAACATACCTGGAAAATAAGCAGTTAGAAGAAGTGCTATAGTTTTAAACATTTTTTCCACTAGACTTAAAACTAGTGCCGCAAATGTTTCAGCCTACCTGTCTAGGTAAGGTTGATCTATTTAAGGACAGGAACTTCCAATCACCCATTAAAAAGCACTTAATTTCACAGAACATGTAATTTCACATTTAAATCCAAAATTAGAGTTTTATAACTTCAACCACCTTCCTAATTCTCTTCACTGCTGCCTGACTCTTGACAAAGACCATGGACCACATTTTCCACTTTCCACACGAAAGTTACCTGGAAGCCTAATGTGGCAAGCCTGCCCTTACTCAGAGAAGTCCTTGCCATGGTAAGATGCTGCAGCCTGAAACCATGTAATGCCTAGAACCAGACAATCCCCCCTTCGTAACCTTCCAGGCTTGGGAGATATCTAACAAACCCCAGCATAGCACTGCTGAACATTAGGTGTGTCATGGTTTATGGTGACTTTTTGTTTTGTTTTAAAGCATCTTTAGCCAAATCATAAAACCTTCTTCTAATTGTTAACAATACAGCACAGGATAATGAACACAGCATAGCAACTCACCTTCATGGACAGGTGTTGGGCTAGCTTTCAGCTGGGACATCCCAGAGCAAGGGAATGAGAACAAGGCTCACCTTAGGAAATCAATTCAACTCTTCCCTATATTCAGTTGTCAGCATCTCTTGGGATACTCATTGGTCTGGGTCTCCTCCTGATACACCCAAATATATGTTCTTCTCTCTTGGTCTGGAACACCTGGAAGTGTCATGCCCACATCTCTGCTGGCCAACTCCAGCTTCCTTTATAACCAAGGCAGACAGGCACGTACATGGAGCAATTTATCTGACTAAAATTAGTCTGAGATTCAATCACTTAGGTTATAAATCTTCCCTGCAAGCCAGGTTAACTAGCCTGTTGTCTACAGTGCTTTTGCCCCCATTGGTCAGGTGGATCATCTCTCTTACTAGCAGTTCTTGATCATCAAATAGGTCTCATTGTTATAAAAGAACCCAAATTTCTGTTGTATGTACCAGCTGCAGAACTGGAAGATTTAGAAAGACAGTCTGAGAAAATTGGGACTGTTTGGCCTGGAGAAGAGAAGCTGCATGGAGACCTCATGGCAGCCTTCCAGTATCTGAAGGGGGCCTACAAAAATGCTGGAGAGAGGCTCTTCATTAGGGACTGTAGTGGTAAGACAAGTGGTAATGGGTTTAACCTTAAGCAGGTGAAGTTCAGGTTAGATAAAAGGAATAAGTTCTTTACTGTGAGGGGAGGGTGAGGCACTAGAACAGGCTGCCTAAAGAAGTGGTGAATGCTCCATCCCTGGCAGTGTTCAAGGCCAGGTTGGGCAGAGCCTTGGGGGACATGGTCTAGTGTGAGGTGTCCCTGCCCATGGCAGGGGAGTTGGAACTTGATGGTCCTTTCCAACCCAAACCATTCTATAATGCAGAAACAGCTAGAACTGAGCTGGTTCCTCTTTTGAAGGAAAAAAGGACCAGCATAATCTTTCTTTCAGACTTGTTGCTAAAAAAGCCCTCCTTTTGTGGATGCTCTCTATTAGGGGAAAATTGATATATTCTCTTTCCATACTACTGCTGATTCCACCCTTACCATCTTGAAGTGTTCTGGTTAAATTATCTAGATAACAAATTGCATCATCCAGATGTGATGTCACTCTACAGAAAAGCATTCTGGGCAGGCAGATACTGGGCAACATTTAGTTTAGGAATGTAAGAAATTGAAAAACAAACCTGATTTCTAGTGCTAATAAATATTTGTGGCTTTGGACATATTAGAAAAAAAAGTCTCTCTATTGATATATCATCCCAAGTTTAAGGACCATGAGTTTCCTAAATAAATAAAACAATAAAACCTTGAAATTCATTAGGCAGGCAAGCAGTTAATTAATGATTATTAATTATTATTAATAATTAATGATTGACAGTGAGTGTTTTAACAGCAATCACATTATTTTCTTTTCCACATACCATTTAACTGACTTCAAACCAACAATTTATTTGGATAAATGTTCAAAGTCTACATATATTATTTATAGCAGGCATATATATTTAATCAGGCATTAATGACCAGTTTACAACAAGAGTGTATCATGCTGCCAATGTTGCCATATTAGTTTGACTTTGATACTACTCTAAGTTTTTCTGGATAATTTGATTATTACAATGTCAAAATATGTTTGATGAACACATATAATTGGAAAGATAGCTAAGATCTGCCCCTGTGAAATGAATATAATTATGGATTTATGAATTACCACAAAACAAGTCCCAGTAATATTTTTAATTCCTGGAGAAACACTTTTCCCCAGAATACCACGTTTTGCATTTTCCATGGGAGCTCTTCAAAGACAAGCATTGCAAGCAACGTTTTATAGGTATCATTGGGCAGAATCTAAAAGGAAGAAGGCTTTCAAAAGTAAAACTTCCACCTGTAAGGACAAAGTTGAAATCAATCAATGCAGATGGAGTAGCTTCCTTAGAGTTACACTGAAGGGGCAAGAAACCTTTTCTAGAAATGCTTGAATTTACAACATTTACGACATCTTACCGTGCACTCATCCTGTAATAACCCTATCCAACCTTCAATTCTCCCAGTCATTGAATGAGCATCAGTATTTTGCAGTATCCAAGATGAGTTTATTTTTAGGTCAATATCAACCATCACCTGTTGTTCCATCTTCACAGTCTCTCCAACACTACTCCAGGCCAACTGTGAGCAGACAACACAGTCCCGTGGTCAGGCTCATGCAGCCAGCCCTTCAAAACACATTAGCTTCAATTAGCATTGCTCTAACTGCAGCCACATCAGAGGAAACAATTAGGGGAGATTCAGTTCCAGACCAAAATGGGTAAATACAGATGCCCATGTGTGATGCATCTTTAAGATCCCCTTGCAGCCAACTGAGATCTAGTCAGCACAGTCCAACCCAGAGTAGCTGCCAAAGTATGGGTAATGGATTGAGGCCCAGAGTGGAGCACCACTGAACTGACTTCATAGCAACATGGTTAGGGATGGGTCTGGGAGGTCTGTGTTAAGGGATGCAAAGAGTTTGAGTAATTTGTTCACCCACAGAAACATACTGCCATTTGAGGCATGTCTGAAGCATCTGTACAGAGCAGCAGATAGAACATGACCTGCAGAAGACTCATTTCCTTCTGTCCGATTTTGAACTGGAGGTCAGCAAGGATGTAGAGGCATCTGAGTTAAGCCTTGAGTTGGTTATGCCCCAGTGATTAGACTGGGAAATTGGACAACAAGCTTACATAGCGAAATCTGTTTGAACATGGAGCAAGCCTTGCCTTTGAGCTCAGGAGGTGCAGCATGCAGACACAGGATGCCATGGAAGCAAGGAAGGGACAAGTGACAGGCTAATATTTAGGGAGACAGTGTGAGGTCAATTCCTGCTTTACAGCAATACCAGATTTACAGACAAGGAATCGGCTTAAGGAGAAAAGTCTGGGAGTCACAGACAGTAAAAGTTACAACTGTTGGCAGTAAAAACTATGCTCAAGGCAGGGACAGTACTGGGCCCCCAGAAACAGCAGAGTTATTCTTCTAAGAGGAGCAGGGTCTCTGAAGCAGGCTCTTAAACCTAATCTCTCTTCAACAGCCTTGTCAGGAATGAAGAGTCATCGCACATGAAAATTATTTACAAGTCAGAAATGGAAAGCGCTTCTGCAGTGGTTCATAGAATGAAAAGAAAATACACAGAAGAAAGATACACCTTGAACTCCTAATATTTATAGAGTATAATGTGTACAATAAGTAGGAAAATTGAAAATGAGAGTATGAACAAAAAGGAAGATAAAAGCAGCCCTTTTACGACATCAGTTTACAGGGTTTTAATTTAGCCTGTGTCTGTCAAATAAGGAGAAAAAAATTTTCTATTTGCCTCCAATGCTCACCAAAAAAAAAAAAGTCAGAATGAGAGCCTTTTATTATTTTTCACTAAGGTGAGTGCCATTAATTATTACTGCAGATCTTTAGGCTCATTACAAAAAAAGATAAAAAGATACTTCCTGAAAGAAGTCAGGAGCTTTTTTGTTCATTTGTGTTGCAAAAGGAAAAGGAGGAGGCAGGAAGAACCTTCAGGAGATGAGAAGACTGCCAGCACAGGGCGCAGCATGGGAGGCGGCACCAAAAAATTCACCCTACCCCAGACCCACATCTGAATGTACAAGAACCACAAAATCCCACTTCAGAATAAGACTGTGTGCTGGTTTTGGCTGGAATAGAGTTACTTTTTTCATAGTAGCTAACATGGGGCTATGTTTCAGATTTGTGCTGGAAACAGTGTTGATAAGACAGAGATGTTTAAGCTCTTGCTCAAGGCATTTTCTACTCCTTATACCACCCAATCAGTGAGCAAGCTGGGGGCGCACAAGAGGCTGGGAGGGAAGAGAGCCAGGACAGCTGATCCCAACTGACCCTGGAGGTATCCCAGACCATGTGGGATCATACTCAGCATATATAGCTGAGGGAAGAAGAAGGAATGGAGGGATGTTCAGGCTGATGGTGTCTGTCTTCCCAAGTCACTGTTACATGTGATGGAGCCCTGCTCTCCTGGAGATGGCTGAACCCCTGCCTGCTGATGGGAAATGGTGAATAAATGCCTTGTTTTGTTTTGTGTGTGTGCACAGCTTTTTCTTTACCTATTAAACTGTCTCTATCTCAACCCACGAGTTTTCTCACTTTTACTCTTCCGATTCTCTCCCCCATCCCACCAGGGAGGGGAGTGAGCAAGTGGTTGTGTGGGGCTGAGCTGCCGGCTGGGGTTAAACCGTGACAGAGTAGAATCATAGTCAAGGTTGGAGAGGACCTTAAGATCATCTAGTTCCAACCCTCCTGGCCACAGGCAGGGACACCTCACACTAAACCATACCACCCAAGGCTCTGTCCAACCTGGTCTTGAGCACTGTCAGGGATAAAGCATTCACCACCTCCTTGGGCCGTTCCAGTGACTCACCACCCTCACAGTAAAGAATTTCTTCTTTATATTTAACTTAAAATTCCCGTTTTCACCCGTTACCCCTTGTCCTGTCACTACAGTCCCTAATGAAGAGTCCCTCCCCAGCATCCCTATAGGCCCCTTTCAGATATTGGAAGGCTGCTATGACGTCTCCATGCAGCCTTCTCTTCTCCAGGCTGAACAGCCCCAACTCTCTCAGCCTGTCTTCCTATGGGAGATGCTCCAGTCCCCTGATCATCCTCGTGGCCCTCCTCTGGACTTGTTCCAACAGCTCCATGTCCTTTTTATGCTGAGGACACCAGAACTGCACACAATACTCCAGGTGAGGTCTCACGAGAGCAGAGTAGAGGGGCAGGATCACCTCCTTTGATTTGCTGGTCACGCTGCTTTTGATGCAGCCCAGGATACGGTTGGCTTTCTGGGCTGCAAGTGCACACTGCAGTTGGCTCATGTTCATTTTCTCATCGACCACCACCCCCAAGTCCTTCTCTGCACGGTTGCTCTGAATCTTCTCTCTGCCCAACCTGTAGCTGTGCCTGGGATTGCTCTGACCCAGCTGTAGGACCTTGCACT
>NDXB01009867.1:0-20546 GCA_002631895.1 Agapornis roseicollis
TCTCTAAATTGGAGAGACATCAATTTGATAGGTGGAGCACTCAGTGGATAAAGAACTGGTTGGGTGGCCGCACGCAGAGTTGTGGTCAATGGCTCAGTGTCCAACTGGAGGCCAGTGACGAGTGGTGTCCCTCAGCAACTGGTGTTGGGACCGGTCTTGTTTAACATCTTTGTCGCTGACATGGACAGTGGGATTGAGTGCGCCCTCAGAAAGTTTGCCGATGACACCAAGCTGTGTGGTTCAGTGGATACGCTGGAGGGAAGGCATGCCATCCAGAGGGACCTTGACACGCTTGTGAGGTGGGCTGATGCCAACCTCATGAAGTTTAACCACGCCAAGTGCAAAATCCTACACGTGGGTTGTAGCAATCCCAGGCACAGCTCCAGGTTGGGCAGAGAAGAGATTGAGAGCAGTCCTGCAGAGAAGGACTTGGGAGTGGTGGTCAATGAGAAAATGAACATGAGCCAACTGCAGTGTGTGCTTGCAGTCCAGAAAGCCAACCATATCCTGGGCTGCCTCAAAAGGAGCGTGACCAGCAGGTGGAATGAGGTGATCCTGCCTCTCTACTCTGCTCTTGTGAGATCTTACCTGGAGTATTGTGTGCAGTTTTGGTGTCCCCAACATAAAAAGGACATGGAGCTGTTGGAACAAGTCCAGAGGAGGGCCATGAAGATGATCAGGGGACTGGAGCATTTCCCATATGAAGACAGGCTGAGAAACTTGGGGCTGTTCAGGCTGGGGAAGAGAAGGCTGCGTGGAGACCTCCTAGAAGCCTTCTAGTATCTGAAAGGAGCCTAAAATGATGCTGGGGAGGGACTCTTCATGAGGGACTGTAGTGACAGGACAAGGGGTAACAGGTTGAAACTTAGACAATGGAAGTTTAGATTGGATATAAGAAAGAAGTTCTTTAGTTTTAGGGTGGTGAGGCACTGGAATGGGTTGGCCAGGGAGGTTGTGAGTGCTCCATCCCTGGCAGTGTTCAAGGCCAGGTTGGACAGAGCCTTGGGTGACGTAGTTTAGTGTGTGGGGTGTCCCTGCCCATGGCAGGGAGGTTGGAACTAGATGATCTTAAGGTCCTTTCCAACCCTAATTATTCTATGATTCTTTGATTCTATGATCACAAAAACTTGCTGTTCCTTGCGTGTATCAGTGTGAGTGTAGCACTCTCCTCACTGAGCTCTACTTCTGTGGAGGTGTGTGGTAACAGAGGGGACATATAGCCATGTAGGTGCTCTGTGCTCCAGAAGTAAAACCATAATTTATGTAGAGCATGGCCTTCTGCTTGCTAGCCATAAGAGCTCTGCTTTCCAGAATTAAGGATGATAAGTGTTTCTGTCTCCTAGGGACTTGTACCATACTCAAGTTCAAGTTATTTAATTGCTTTAATTTATTCATGAATACTGTATTCTTACCAGAATTAATGTAGAGCCTAATGCTGAAAGGAGGGAGTTGTCAGACTCAAAAGTAATTAGCCACCTACAAAGCAGCATAATTTTGTAAATTCAGATCCATCTATATTTCAGTTTCACTGAAGAACTAATAGCTAATACAATGACATTCATTTGTTATTCATAGAAAATATTTCAGTCATCATTCTGTGAGGGTAACTGTTGGTGTAGAGGGAAAAATTTACTAACATTTTTGAGGCAGTCTTTAATGCTCCAGGTAAGTAACAAGATGTATTTTGTTGGCGATTATAGATTCTTAATTATAAGTGCATTGCTATGAGATTAGTGAACCATTATTCTTTTTTTAACAATGCTGACTTGTAAACAAATGAAAGGTAGTTAGTTTCCATGAGAGTTAAGGGAAAGATCTAAAAAAGCACATAATTATTCAAAAATTGAAGACCAGGACAATAAGAGATATCATATGGAGGTTCTGAGTTGGATTTTAAAACGTCCAATTAAGAGGTTAAAATAGTATGTGTTTCATCAGTAGTGCATTCCTCTTTGTGCTCAGATTTGGCTTAAATTCTGTGGCTGTGGGATAGCATTTGTAAAGACCACTGAGAATGGAAATAAATCACAACATGCTGAACATCTTGTATAGTCATTGAATGTAATTCCAGCTGGACTTGTTGCCTTCATAGTTAATTATTGTGGTTCTGTAAAGTAAAAAAAAGAAAAAACAAGTCAGATGACCTAATTAAAATATAGTTTCATTTTTTAATGAAAAGAAGAAGTGCCAGTGGAGAATAAGCAAATTTGAAACAATGAATAAAAAACAAGGAAAGGGAATCATGCTGAAATTAAGCATTGTTGTGTTTCTTATTTGTTCTGTGACTCCTCTAACCTGCAGCTCTGTACACATTAATAATGCTCTACATGTCCATTGGCCAGTGCTAATTTACAAGGGAACACTTACAGAACGAACTAATGAAAGAAAAGATAAATTAAGAACTTGCTTTTACAATGTAAGTCAACTAGATTGATCGCAAGCATATCTTTAAAGCACTACTTCTACTAAAATGCCACTACAAAATGGTGGTGTGTATGAGAAAAACATAACTTTTCTACCTCCAAAGAAGTTCAGCACAGAAGGCATTAATATAATTCTTATTTTTCTCCCTCTCTCTCCTCAAGCTCACTGTTTGTCAGCTAATATCTCTGAAGAAACTGGAAAGAAACAAGTCTACTCTACTGAGAGGTATGTAATTTTTTTACCTGTTTTACAGCAGTTTGCTCAAAGGTTGCTGGTGCTGTACTGTAACATGTTCAACTTGTCAGCTGCCTTTTGACTTTTATGATGACTGTTCAGAGGGGGTTTCAGCTGGCAGTGTGGACTGACAGATGCTGAAGAATGTTGTACCAGCTGCAACTCTGGTTTTGAGGAATAGCTTACTAATTAACTATACCCCTTGCATGCAGGTGTTCTTTTTTTTCATCTGATTTGCTAAGCTCTGAATTTTATGAATTCCACTGCACGCAGCAGCTACTGACATAGGCTATAGATATCAAGTTGCTCTGACAGGCTGGGCGAGGGTACATCAGGGAACATGAAAGGAAATTGAAATGGCAAGACTTTTGGAGACGGTTGATGAGGTGGGCTGATAACTCTCACTCTGGAGGGAACCATAGCTTGTGCTTTTGCATAAGGAAAAACATGCAAACCACTTGGAGGAAATATTGGTAATGGGAAACATATTTTCTTGCTGTTTGTTAGTAAACCTGAATGTCTGTATGATTGACTGTTAGGCTATTTAGTGACATTTCAAAGAAATGCAGGAAAACCCTTCTGTTGTAACCTAGAGAACATATGACTAAGGGAACTCTGAAGTTGCTGGGAACCAAGCTACTGACACAATCCAATTATCTCAGCTACCAGTCCACTGTCTGCTTTGCAGCAAGGTTACCTTGGATGCTTCTCCAAATAAGCTTTGCAGGATGTGGATCAGAGGTTTCACCATGCATCAATTCACTGCTGGGAAAGAGCTGTGATTTGCAGAGAGACCATCCCTTAGCCTTCAGATCTGAATTCTCAAGCAGCAGGGAAGACTGGCCATATTGGGCACACACAACTGAGACCTCAGATGCTAGGTCTTAAGGTCCTGCTTAAGTGGCTTCTCTCTCAGAAACTAGGGCAAAGATATAATCTCTCTCCCCAAAGGGTCTGAATTCATGATACGCTTGTTTCTCAGTTACCTATACTCAATCGTCTGGTGACAGGACTTTGGAAATATATATTTTTTCTTGCTTGCTGCTGATGTGAAGTCCCTCTTTGTCATCTGTAAAAGGTGGTGCAAAGAAGCAGACAGGTGAATTTCTGCTGTGTGTCATGATCCTTCCCTTAACATGGTTTTATGCAGTAAGTTACTTTTCAGTGGTACTCCAGTATCATTAGTTTAATTTGAAGTCTTTTCCAACCTTTTTCTTCTGTTAAAGGGTTAAGAATAATTAAGATGAAGTCATCAACAGGAAAATTTTCAGTTTGATTTATGAAAAAAAATTAATTCTATTTTTGTCATTCATTTGGAATGCGCAGGATTATTGTACAGCTTTGCATACAAACCATGTCAATTAAACATATGAATGTAGTGGCAAGATGTGATTAGAGACACGGGAAAGAAACTGTAACTGAGTCAGTTATTTAACCATCTATTTTTTGCAAACATTTGCTAATATAAGAAAAAGCACAACTTTCCACATATAAAATTGATAGGTAGACTTATAGGTAGATGTAGCTAAACTGTCAGTCTAAAACTTTACCTCATGATTACCTAAATCTTAATGTTGAAAGGGAAAATCTAGGAGAAAAGTAAAGCTTCTCTGAGGGTTTTCTTTTTGTTTCTAGTGCAAATCTTATGCTGGCTAATTAGAGGTCAGCCATAATGTGGTATTTCATGGTTTTTTTAAGCACAGAATTTTGGACAGTTTATATAATGTTATTATGATACTAAAGCCAAGTTTACCCATGCCTGCTGCTGTTTCAGTTTGGCTTAAAAGCAGACCAGAGTCATCCAGATAAATAGCTCTCAGAATATCATGTCTTCTCTCACATGATCAAGTAGAAAAAAGTAGTTCACCTACAATAATAATCTTAACAAGAAAACAAAAATATTAGGGAGAAGGTCAGATGGCTGTGTACAGTGATCTGGTAAAAATGCATACAATGATCCAGTCTTGTCACCAAAATAGATTTGACTTAGCCTAAAAGTACCTCAGCAAGTCATGCAGCTAAGCAAGCATGATTTTCCCTTACGATGAGAATAGTAAGCAGGATAAGCAGAAAAAAAAAAGTGGATTTGTGATATCAGGCTGAATAGTGGCAATCTATGGTAGAAGAAGCAGAGACTTGAAGTTTTAGTCAGGACGTGAAATGGTAATACTGCTCCAATTAATACAAGGTGCCCAGTTTCATGTACTGTCTTACAAATCATTCTGGTAAGTCCTGTCACTTGAGAAAATAGTACTTATACAGGTATTGGTTATTATTTCTACTGTCTTAAGCTTTCCTGAAGGTAGGCTGCAAATATAAATCCTATTTTCAGCACTCTAAGTCAGAGAAGTAGATTCCAGTTGACAAAGTCAGAAATTTAAGTGATATAGATAAGCCAGTACATTTGGAATAACATCACTTTCAATATTCTCTGTGACATCTCATTACTGTTGAGAACTGCTTGAATATGCACATATATATCTGCTTTCTTACTTTCCAGTTAGGACTGATTTTGCTTAAAACTGTAAATGTATTTTCTAAGCTAGCAATGGTTCTGATACGTAATTTTACAATGAATAAAGTGTGTCTTTTGACCCTTCTAGTGGACATTTTAGGATTAATATTTTATCAAAGAAATTATGCAAACTTTTTTCTCAAATGTCTTTGCTTTGCATTTTTACAAAGAAGAAAACACTGAGGAAAGACAGACATTCTTTGAAGATTTTAGGCTATTTATGAAGTAACAGGGTTTTTAATTTTGGGTGAATGTATTATTTTGTTCAAGCTGTAACTTTTTTATGAAATTTCTGGGAAATTTTGAAAATTATTTCAATCAGAAACATATTGAAATATAAGTACTATTGAAGCTTTCCTCATTTTCTAAAATGTATAAAGTGTTAATTTTTATTGTTGGA
The DNA here is from genome assembly GCA_002631895.1 of Agapornis roseicollis. Lineage (NCBI taxonomy): Eukaryota > Metazoa > Chordata > Aves > Psittaciformes > Psittacidae > Agapornis > Agapornis roseicollis. The sequence continues at coordinate 5,574 of NDXB01009867.1, forward strand.
AGTAGCTTAAGCCTATAAAAGCCTTCTTTCATGCTTTCATTGCTGCTGGCATGCAATGATTACATGCTCTAATTTTATTCTTGTAAAAGTTACCAAAATCTGCTGCTACTTAGTACTGATATATTTTCTTTTCTGCATCAAATTTCCTCCTTTGTTTGTTGTAGTATCCCAAGGTTATGAAATGAACCTTAAAGTTAATAATATGATAGCAAAAATTCACATAAAACCTTAATTTAGCAATTATGTCATAGAATAGTTAGGGTTGGAAAGGACCTTAAGATCATCTAGTTCTGACTCCCCTGCCATAGGCAGGACACCTCACACTAGACCATGCCATGCAAGGCTTTGTCCAACCTGGCCTTGAACAGTGTCAGGGATGGAGCATAATAGGGTAGGTTAGGGAAATTATATGAATATGTAAGAACAGACATTTTTTAAAGCTGTTTTGAATTTAATTTCAAAATGAGAAATTTAGATTTATAATTTTGACACATTTTGAAACTTCCAAACAAATCCTTTTTAAATCAATGTAAATAATTCCATTTCATCAAAAATGTAAAACATGTTTTCCATTTCCTTTTTAATTTAATATGCTAACATTGACAAATTATAAACTGAAATAGGAGCAATTTAAAGATCCAGAGTTTTCTAACACTGAATTTAAAAGGTTTGTAAAAATCTGCCCTGTGTTGTCTGACTGTGCTGTTGTAGTAGATCTGCCCAAGAGCTGAAGTAGGTGAAACATCAAGGGTAGCAATTTTGTATCTTGTATAAGAGATTGCAAAATCAGATTCTTGAGGTATTATGAATAATTATAGAGATATTTAACAAGTGTTTCACTTTACATGGTGTAAGTTTTTCAAGCTATGAGACTTGTTCATTATTATAAGAAAATAGAAAATATATTTTTCATCTTTGAGAATTTAAATTTTTCTGGTCTCCATATTCTGAGTATATTTAGAATCCCATAAATAAGTGCTGCTTGATAGCAGAATATTGACCTTGTCTCTGAATGGGTAGTATAATACTAAAAACAAAGTGATAAATCATTTTTGTCTGTTTGATCTCAGACTGCTTATATTGGTCATTAGCACTGTTGACTTCATCTACAGGAACCAGATTGTTACTGTATCCCATGCTTTCTTGCTGTATTCTTCATCTGCAAACTAGGTTGCACATCCCATGGTTTTTGTGCAGTCTGAAAACTGCTTGGCTATGGTGCTTTGACTGCCTCTTGCAGTGAGAAAGCAAACCTTATACCCTGTATAATTAATTTTCTTCTTTGATTTCCTCTCCTTCTTGTTCAGTAAATGAAACTGCTGCTCCCAAAGATATTGGTGAAAATCTAATATAGATTTGGGTTCTGATATTGCTAGGCATGTCTGTCATTTATTCAGAACTGGAAAGGGAGAACTGTCTGCTTGTTTAATTTGGGCTCTTCTCTTCCTCTCCTTATATGGGGTGAGGGTTCAGTAGACATGGGAAGGAAGGTACTGTAGACAACACTGTAGATGATGCTTTGGGAGTGATAGCAACTTTCCCTGGAATGACACCTGGCAAATACTCAAGTAGACATGGTACCTGACCTCTACCTAGGGGTAGATCACCCTTTCTGTCCCTTCCTTATAGCACCCACATGACACTTGCTAGACTCAACTTACTCCTAACCTGTGGGTTAATGGTTTATGTCTCTCTGGCATTTCTTGGCAGCTTTGTGCGTATCCAGTGTGCCTCCACACACTGCTCAAAGTCTCCCCTGGTTTTGTGTATTCTTCTAAACCTCAAAATGGGCTTGCTCCATGTTTCCAGGACAGCTTTAAAAAATGTAAGCAGATGAACTTTTTTCCAGGCTTTTAATATCTCATAAAAAAATTTAGAAAAATGAAGTATTTGGAGAAGATCCACTGAGCAGCTTCACTGCTCCACTGAGTAGTGTAGGTGGCAGAACAGATGTTTAAAATGGGCTTACTGACAAGCTGCCTAAGGCTGGTACATGCAGGAGCAATGCTTGCTGCTGAACACTGTTAGCTGAACGTGAAGTCATGACTAGGGCTCGAATCATGCTTGTTTGACCCTGAGGTTTTGCTGCATCTCTTCTTTCTGTCTTGAACTGGCCATCCAACTACCCTGCTGCTGCTGGGGGGACACTAGCATGGGGGCTGAGCTGCTATTATACCATAATCTCTGAGTACTTGGTTACTTGATGACATGCATAGCTTTGACAAAGCTCTTTGTAATTGAGGTATTGTTTGCTATGGGCTTCTTTAAGCTTGTAGTGCCCTGGAATGGACAACATTGTTTAGCCAATGCTGCGTCAAAACTTCCAAAATTCTTTTCATATTAAACTTTCACATTTTAAATTTCAGATTATAGATGCACATGATGAAGGAAGGATAAAGTTTTAAAAGCATTCAGTAGTAAATCCACAGCATAAATCATATGCATTTTAGCTGTTTTACGTGACTGTGCTTTTGATATTAGCAGGAATTTGAGTAAGATTTCTCTGAAGCATAGTCCATGTGCCCTGATTCCTCATGTTCTTTCACTGTTCTTCCCTTCTCACCAGTATCTGCTATGCATAACGAGAATTGATAGTGACCTCTACTTGAAGGCCTAAAAACTTACATTTTCCCATGTTACTGTGAAATGCAGCATAGCCATGGGCCCTGTTCTGCAGAGAAACTGTTTTTTTTTTGCACATGCCAGGGTATCTGCAGTCCTGAGAGCACATGGAGTGCTGAGAGGGACCAGAGCAGTACAATCAGACCTGAAGAGGAGCATGACTGGTTCATGTCACTGCCCATCTGCTACAAAGCATTGTTAGAAACTTTCCGGTAGTTAAAAGGGACTTAAATCTTTGGCAGACTTAAAGCTTAGTGGCTTCAGCAGGTTGGATGAGAGAAAAGTAAAGTATGTGGGGTTTTTTATAACACTATTCCTGTTATTGGATAAGATTCAGCTGCTGGTGGTATATTTGGTTGCAACAGATTCCTATTTTGATTGTTGTTACATGGGCTCTTTGAAAAAATACAAAGCAATTTACTGTGGCAGTCCCTGCAGCCACATGAAGTTCCTGAATCTACAGCATCCTCTGAAAAGGGGCTCTGCACCTCTATGTATGACCAGTAAGCAATCTCCTTTTTCTGGTTTTGAATGTGGCTTCAGCCACCTTTGTTTAATGGCTCTGTTGAGCAAATATGTAGTCCCGGTCACTCTTTCTGTTATGGTTATGGTCTTGCAAGCCTCTATCATTTTACCAAGCATATTCCTTTTTCCAGGCTACCTAAATTTAATCTGCTCAACCATTCCTCTCTGTAGCTGCTCCATAGTTTTGACTGTCTTTATTGCCTGTGTCTAAAATTTTTCAGTTCTAATGCATCTTCTTTGAAGCTGGAGTATCAGAACTGCTCAAAGTATTCCAGGTATTTCATTCAAGTAAGGTATCTGTATAGTGACACAATTACATTTTGTATTTCGTCCTTTACTCCTATCATAAAGGATAGGAGTTTAAAAGCTCCCAATGTGTGTCTTCTTTTCTGAGCGCTACTGAGCTTAGAGCTACTAGTTTCGCACAAGAGCCTGTCCCAGATGCAAGGTGTCACTACTGAGCACTAACGACCATCTCAGAGCCCATTCTTTCCCTGTGTGCAAACTTGGCATTTTTCTGGAATTTCTGGAATTTCATCCATTTTCTGCCCTGCCTATAGAGCCTTATACTCTATGGCTTTCTTATTCCTTCTGTTTCTGTTTACTAGGACTGTCCTAGCCTGAGAATGAGGGCCAGGACAGCCCAGGAAGGGTTGAAAGCTTCTTTACAAGACATACAACCCAATTTGTCCTATTTATACAAAACTTCATTAAATCAAAGATGCAGTTTCCAGAGTGTCACATCTGACCTCCAACTTGTTCCAAAACTTGTCTTCTTTCCTCCCAAAAGAGCAATAGGTCTCAGAAGGGACTGCTGCAATTCACCTGTCCAGAGGCTGACTGCAGAAGTGGTAAATATATCCCAGGTGTCACAGACTCAGTTAATGATCCAGCTTCAACCTGATACTGAAAAAGAAGTAAAAATTAGGTGGGAGCCATTGTCACACAATATAGATCATGGAGGCTCAGGAAAGTGCAGGAAAATTTTATCTATTGTCAGGGGATTCACCTATAAAGTACTATAACAGATTGCAGTATCGTATTTTGCTCTTTTATGGGATGGTTCTAAATCTTGCTTTTGGATTAGTGCAAAAAAATACTAATGCCACCTTCAGTTCAAGAAACCCAGCTATTTAATAAATCAATTGGTCCATAAAAGCATTTTAATATTGATGGATATTCTGTATATTAAAGGACTATGCAGCACACAGAATGTGTGTCTTTGAAATGTCAGATCCTTGGAGGTGAATTATGTCTTTGTTCACAAATACTCCAGTTGAAATGAGAGGGATTGCTTTTCAGAACCAGCTGATATCCATGTCCAGTGAAAACAGCAGAATCTGTTTTGTTCTGTAGCAAGAACCAGACTGACACTTCAAAACTTCTGGTGCATATGTGCACCTGTATGAACCCTGCAGTTTTCTTACTTGCCTGTAAGAAAAAGGTAGCAAAGCTTATTGCTAGCAATTCATACATACACAGTCCTGATTTTCCTGTATTGTTATGGGTAGAAGGCCAAATTTTGGTAAAACCCTGCTCTTCAGATGTCAGCAATGTTGATTTTACAGGAAGAGTGGTTATTTTTTCCTATTCTGGATTGCAGTTTGTGTGACTTGGAGCACTAGGAATGTTTTCATTCCTAGTTAACACATATTCCATTATAAAATGGGAGAAAAGACTAATTGTTGTCCAGTTTCAAAAGCTCAACATGTAAAATTAGAGAAGGAGAAACTTCAATATAAAATGCTGATCAGCATCTTACATAATTTCTCATGCTTTACATTAAGGACAGAAAAGGCACATCTGTTTCTTTTGTTCCCCACCTGTATTGGTTTAGAATGGGAAGATCATCTTTTCTTCTTCTACAAGGTTTAAGAGGACTTTAATCACCATTATGCAAATTTCCCAGTAAACACATCTTCTCTCTTTCCTCATCTAGTTTGCCTGGTTTTTCTCCCTATTTTGGATAGCTTACCTTTTTTATTACATCTTATTTCCTTGTGGCAACCACATTACTTGTTCTGATTTTGCTAATCCTGTAAAGTTTTAATCTGTTCATCATTTGTGCTTTTGCTTCGGTAGTGCTTTCTCAGTTTTACAAGCACTTTTTCTTCATATTCATCTTTTAAGATGTTTCCTACACAGACACAGAGAAGGATCTCATAATTAATGGCAGCTCACTATTCATTTTCATTACGCTACTGTATAAATCTTGTGAGAAAAGCCAGGGATACCATGAAGTCACTCACCCTATAAACTTTGCAGCATGCCTGGTGATTGATATATCCCTTTGTCATTAATGATCCTGGAGGATATAATATAAAATGTGACCAAAAATAACCTATCAAGGAATAAGGGAGAGGAGTTTATTTTGTGTTAACCTAGTCAGAAAGCCCACAGTGCTAAAAGGCTGAGATATTTGGGATAATAGCCTTGGAGACTTGTCCTTTTTTTTTAATAAAAGCTGAATTGTTTCTGTAGGTTTAATTAACTGCTGCAGAACTCAATGAAATCAGTGGGCCTCACCGGATGTGCTGGATTGTGTGGGTGAGCTTTTTGTATGTGATCTGGTGTATCTGTGTAGATGTAACTGTTCATGAAACAGGAAGATGTGTGAGTGGTGTTAACTTTGACTCATGTATAAAATAGACAATTTTCCAATGTGTTAATATGGTTTTTGTTTGTAATGCAGCATACATGTGATTCTTAATACAAAAATACCCATTGGAAAAGTAGTACTGAACGATGCAGTTTCCCTTATGTTGTATTGTAGCTTGAGGTAACTGTACCTCTGTTATAATGTATATACTGAATTCTGAGTGAGGAAAATGAGGAATCATTATAATTTTCATACTTTGAAGCACAGTAAGTCAATGCCCATGTAAACCTCAGTTTTTACACCTGTAATAGTGCAGATTTTCTGGCTTTACCTGACCTTTGGTTCTAACAAAAGGAATTTTATATCTGGGATTTTCTTAGGGAAAACAAAGCCAGCAGCAGTTTAAGATGTAGCCATGAATTATGGTCACTGGATTGATAGGAACCTGAGCAAGGGTTGAGTTCCCACAGGATCTGAACTTGGCAATTGCTGTAGACCGTGATATAAATTAACAGCGCTATGAGACAGAACAGATTATGATTTAATACCATCTCTCTTGTAAATGGCTGTGTCTTTAGGAATGTAAGGATATGTGATAGATGAAGGATGTCAAAGGGCATTGTAACTGATTTTCTGACACATTTTTTTGTGCTATTTGCAAAACACACTCCCAAACAAGCACCTGTGTACCCTTACAGTACAGTGGAAGTCTGCAGATACGTTAAGGTATACATTTCTTTGGAGATACTTTGGCTAATGTTTTTCTTTTCTCTAATCAAACTTTACAAAATAAAGGTATGTTTAATTATAAAATATTTTCTGTGCTTTGATTGCATGGAGTTAGAGTTAAAGCAGTTAAAGGTAAAGATGGGAAAATGCTTTTGAACTTTAGATGGAGATGAGGAGAAAGTTGCTGCAACTCATTGAAATGTCTCTTCTGTGTTATAGCTCACCTCTACCATATAAAAACCTGTAACAACTCATGTTCCCCTGCAATGCCCCTGCAATCTTATGAAAAGTGTATGTATTAAAGTTTCATTTTCTGGCAAAGAGAGTCACCTCAATATTAACCATGGTGGATCCTGCTTGGTTTAGCCTCCCAGAAAATAGCCTCCAACTAAACCATATGTTCCAGTGTATTAGATAAGAACCAAATAAAGTCTCATGGAACTATATACATTTTGTGCAGATCCTTGAATGTATAAGATGAAGGTGTTTACTGCTGTATTCATAAGTTTTTGAGTCAGTGTCTTCCTCTGAGCTAGCTTATGTAGTAGCTCCATTTAGGAAGAGTTCAGATATAAGTAGGTCATAGCCATGCTTTTTCTCCCCAGTTCTTTGGAATGGCTGCTGTGGAGGTTTTCATAGAATTATAGAATCAAATTATTTAAAATTATGTGAACTCATAGTATTATGTGCATGCATAGAAAATGTGTTTGCAGCATGGTTAAGCTTTTTATGGAAGTAAAATTTTAATCTTGTGATTTTCTAATTTATTTTAAAAAGTTTTTATTTTTGTACCTAAGTTAGCAGTCTTACAGCAATGCTTTGGTAAGGATTTGTAAAAACAGGGCTACTAGGAAGGGGAATATCCTTTGTAAATGGATGGTGCTGTTGGAAAATTTGTTTTTCCATACAGGACCCTTCAGATCTGAAACAAACAGTGAATTTCAAATGGCTCTGATGAATGAGTACACAAATATGTTTTTTTTAGTAGACTGAACATCGTAATATTGCAAATATTTATCTTTGAAAATCCCACTTGTTCTGTTAGTTCTTCTTGACAAAGGCATTATTTCATTCAGGTCTTGTGCAAACCATCCTTGGTTTCAGCAAGCATATTTTCAGATAATTAAACTTTACAGAACTGCCTCCTGTGATAAAAGCCAGATGAAAAATGAGGGAATTAAAAATATTTAGAAGTCTACTAGGATGTGGGAAAACTTACGATTATAAACTTCAGATAGCAGCATAGTGGATGATAAATAATTTATGGGTTTTACAAAAATATCAATTGTCATACCATATCTTAAGAGGGCAGACTGGCATTTTCAGGACTGATAAAGTAAGAGCATTTTGAAGAGGGGTTTAAAAGAAGAGAAGATGGAAGATGGCAGATGGGGTTTCTAAAACAGGGAATTGCTTGAAGGAAAGTCTGGAAAGGTACATGAGGGGAGGAAATGTAAATTGGTTTGTTAAGTTTATAGAATGGCCTCCTATAATAATGTTATGGCAGATGGTATGTACAGACTAGTTATCTAAGAAGCCTGATAAAAGCTCAATATTCTATTTAGCTTATGGAAAGTAATATATTTATGATATGAAAAATAACCAGGTAGGAAAGACACTTGACAAGCTCCTGAAGCATTGAAAGGATTGTTTTCAAATGAAAATCATTAAATGGTTAGGATACTTTCTTTCCTAAAAATGTACTGGTTTTGTTAAGAAGCCAAAGTTAACTTTTCAAAGGAAGTGTAATTAAAACACTACAACTTAACATTTCTCTTTTAAACTCAGGAAGGTATGGAATTACCTTTCTAATTTAGGAATTAAACTTTGCCACAGATTGCTGTTAACCAGCTATGCAGTAGCTGAGAATAAATACTTGAGAAGTAATCCTGTTCTTGAAAGAAGTAAGATTTTTCCCTAGTTAATCCAGCATGTAAATGTTTAAACACATCTATTTTTCTGGTGAATACTCAGTGTTAGAAGTTTATTATATGAGACTTTTAATTCTCTAGGCTGTGTTTAAAAACAAGTCAAGCAATCAAGAAAGCAACCAAACAAGAATAAAATCCTTTGTAATGACTAAAGAGAGGACGTTTGTGTACACATTATGTCAGAATCTGGGATGGGATTCTTAATTCAGCAGGCAATAAACACTTACATGATTTTGCATTATTATGGAACCCTGTACAATGCATACAGTAAGTATTGCACTACAGAAGTGCTCAGATACAATGTGAGCAAGTTGTTTAGAAATGCAAAAGTGAAGTAAAACACATTTGCAGATTTTTTTCCCATAACACTGTATGCACACTAGTATTATCCCAGTACAAACACTAAGGGAACAGTATAAACATCACACCTACTCTGCACTTTTTGAGAGAACATTTGATGCTATTTTATGGCAGCTTAGAGAAGTAGAGTAACACAAGCTCAACAGCAGTACTGCTGGCATTGGTGTGAGAATAATTTTATAAGCTACAGATTTAGATAGTGTCAAACAGCAAGTAAAGCAGGGAAAGGATACAGCTCAGTGCTGTGTATTCAAAAAACAAGAGGATACAGATCTTTTAATTCCCTGGTGAGTAGATATGATGTCCATGGTGGCTTGGAGACAGCCTTTGACACCAGGCCAAATAAACAGCCCTTCCACTGCAGCTGTGGATGTTCACTGTTGGCAGTGCCTGCTGGCTGCAGTGCCTTCACCATGTCCATCATCTGTATGCTGCATAGGCTACTTTTCCTTGCAATTAAGATATGCTTTGTGCTGAAGCTCTGAGAGATGTGAGTGCCGAGATGAAGAGAGGAATTGCTTGTTATGTTTTACCTTTCTGTCACTTCATGATCGACTCCTGAGTCCTTTTACTTGCCTCATACAGGAGGTTTTTAAAGGAACAAAGTGGTCTCTTTCAGTACCCACAAGCCTAATAATCTACTTGATCCTATAGATCTCTGTGATCTGTGATTCTCTTGAGTGAATATTTTCCAGATTACATAAATTAATTGGGAATTGGAAAGACGATTATCTTTCTTACGAGCCTTAATTTTTGTCTCAAGGATTTTCAGAATAAGAGGCTGAAAAGCAATGGACTTCTGGCTGTATTTATGATCACATGTATACAAACCTGTTTAGTCCCTTGCAATGCTAGTGGCCTTTAGGGCACTTCTGGCAATGTTAGTGTCTGCCGTGAACGATTCATTGGTGCAGGGTAAATGTGGGTATAAAGAGTCCTCATCAGGTAAAGTTGACAGTATAGGGGGTTTCATTTTCCAGGAGCTGAGGTGTAACTGAGTTTTTCTGGTTACAGAGAGGGTCTCTTTTTCTAATTTTTAATAAATAGGGAGATCTTATAGAGAATTATTATAGAGATGCACAGTAGCATGCAAATTCAATTTTTAAGTAGAGTGCTCTTAGTCATTGCAGTAATTTTTTTTTTATATTGCTTCATCCTTTTTGTTTCTTGGAATGAATTTAATTGTGTATCACGTCAAAACTATGAAGTTACCCACTGAGTAATGCTACATATAATATTGTGCCATTTATATTAGATATTATTTCAAAATCACATTGCATTACTATTATGTTTCTACAAAAGAAATGCTCGAGGAGAAGAACAATGAAATTAATGCTATTCTACATTCTAAATTGCACCTGTGCATGTATTGGAACATGTAATTTAATTGGTGCTAAATAGATGAAGACATGTCTTGATTTTACTGCTGCTGACAGGTTTTCTCTCTTGGTACTCTGCTGTAATAAAAACATGTCTTCAACACTTTCCATATAGAAAGTGCAGGTACAGAATCCAGAAATAAGGTGATTTCCCTTCTAAAGATGAAATGATCTTTTTTTTGGCACTGTAGAAGAAAAATCTTTCTGATCTAATCTCTAATTGTCAGCTAGGGTCAGTAAGACAATTTTTATTCCTTTATGGTACAATACCCTTCTCTTAAGATGGTTGTAGATATGTCTTGAATTCCACTAAAGCACCTGACATAAGCCGCTCTAGGGGAAAAAAAGTATGAGAGGGAGTCTTAAGTGACCTTTCTGTAAGAAAACCTACAATATGAAATGCTGAGAAAGTCTTTTCTGTCAACAAAAATTCAATATAAGGTTTAAGGAGTAAGCCTTTGAAAGACTTGTGCAGAATCCTGCAATTTTACAGGTTATATTCAGAGAAAATAGTTGACTGACAGCACTAGTGATCAATTCTGATGGGAAATCTAAGGGCATATTATGTTTTTATTAAAAAGTTGAAATTTTATTTTGTTTCTATTAGAACAGAACTAGGTTTTAATTGTTTTTATACTAACCATTACAGAACATTTTAGAAGTATGCTTTTGCTCTTCAAATTTGTGCTAAACTGACTACTTCAGCTGTAGGAATATTTATCAGACAATTGGTGTATTTAAGTTGCCTTTCAGCATGGAGCTTATTTCACAATATACTTTTCTAACTTTTCTAAATTAAAATATTTCTAGTGAGGCATCCTTTAGGTACTCATCTAGTTTTATTGCATAGTTAACAAAATAGGAGTAATGAGTCTCCAACCTTAGTGACACATACTTTGCAGCATTATACAAGTCTTTATTTTGTGTGCAGAGGTGACTTATGAGTTAATATGTACTTTGTCAGAGGCAATATCAAATAGTAAGTCTTTCTAATCTGAATAATTACGACTGTTTTGTTGCTTGTAGATGTTAGTCTCTTTGTTTTGCCTCATTAGTAGAATCACACATTATTCAAATTTAGAGGCCTGTTTATGCAACAGAAGGGAGTATCTCTTCTACCTGCTTTCATATTAAAGTAGTTGGTGGGAAAATCTAATCTTCAGATGGCATTCTGTTGTAAAATTTAAAATAGGTAGCTGAATTTCCACTTCCTTTTCTACTGTTATTTGGTCACTTTGGCAAAAGCTGTCTTAATGCTTAGGTGATCACTAAAGGTAATGTATAACTTTATTTTATATATATGTATCTAAAATACATAATATAACTTATTGTGTGCTTTCTTATGTGCTTTGACATTTGTGTGGAGGTATTGTCCAGGTTTATGAAGTATACATTAGATATCCATATAAAAGCCTTTCTTGCATATTTTTCTAATTGGCTATCTTGATAAGGTCTGTCTTATAATAATTTACATTATCAGGAGTTATTATAATTAAATATATAATTATAATTATTATAATAATTACAAAATACCTTCACCTGCTTCATAGAATGCTAGCACAGATCCTACAACTTGCTGAGATGCCATGTAGAGAACTGCATCTCTAGTAAGTGTGCATTGCATCTTTTTTGGTGTACTGCACTAAACAAACTATATGGAACTTTGTGCTGAAGAGTTTCTCAACCATTTTCACCCGTGGCAGTGTTACCGAAAATCCGGAATAAGAAACTTATCAACACCAATGGGATGTAGATAAGCAGACACTTCTTTATTACAGTGCCGGGTGCACGGGGGTAGCTCCTCCTAACGTGCACACCTTGCACCAAAATCAGACTTCTTATATAGATTTTATTCATACATAAACATACTATTTCCTGAAAATCATTAACATATTCTCCTCCCATTTCCGATTCTGCACAATAAAGTTAGAATCATCTAGAAATGAGTCTGGGGTGTAATATGGGTAGGTGGTCTGTGAGTCAGTGGTCGCGATCTCCCCCTGCTGGAATTACTTTTTGCCTAATTCCACAGTGTTCTTGTCAGGTATCTATAAATGGTTACGGTTGGCTCTGTTCATTCTCATTAATCTAGACCTTGACAGCTACCTGCATTGTTCTACATATACTGCTTGTACTACCTGTTCCTATTAAATGATTTTGACCTATCCCTTTCGGTCCTGGTACAGGGCTATAAAGGGAATTTCATAACAGCATCTGGTTGCTATACAAACATACTTCTCATTAAAATATTTCTTATAACTTTACGTTAGTAAAATTAACTATTACAAACTATTGATTAAGTTTTAATTACCAAAATTCTAAGTATCAGTAACAGCAGTAGAAAGATCCTTGAGGCGCTTAGATGTCAAGAGGTATCAAGTACATGAACATTTCTAAAGAGTAATGGTATGGATTTTTTCGTAAGTGGCTCCATCAGAAACCTGTATTATTTTCTTTGTAGGCTGTAAGTCTTCAGGAAAGCACTAAAAAGTTATTTATGTGCAAACAGCAAGCACACGATGAAAACAGCTATGGATCAGTGCAAAGGGAAATATCTCATGGCAACTACTGTAACTCCAGCCTAGAAGAAATGAGTACTCATTTTTCCCTAAAAATTACCCAGTTTTATGGATGGAAGACTGTCATGGTTTAAACCCAGCCACACACTCGTTCACTCACTCAACCCCCCTTTCTTGCCCTCCCCTGCTTCCAGAGGGATGGAGAGGAGAATCAAAAGAATGCAACTCCCACAGGTTGATATAAGAACAGTTTAGTAACTAAGATATAACACAAATCACTACTGCTACCACCAATAATAATAATGATAAAGGAAATAACAAGGGAAAAGAATACAGCATCTCACCAACCACCAACAGATAATTCATGAAACCCCACCCCACTCAACACAGCCTGAAAACCTCCTCCAACCCCCTCACAGCACTAGCCCTTCCACCTAACTGCCCTCAGTTCTACATCTTGGCCATGAAGTGCTATGGTATGGAATACCTCTTTGGTCACTTTGGGTCAGGTGTCCTGTCTCTGCTTCCTCCTGGCCTCCCCTCCTCCTTGGCAGAGCATGAGACTCACAAAGTCCTTGCTCAGAGTTAAACATTCAAGCAGTAACTAAAAACATTCCTGTTATCAGTTTTGTTCCCAACTGAAAGTCAAAACACAGCTGCACCAGCTACTATGAAGAATTAAAAAATGGCTGCTACTGCTAAATCCAGGACAGAAGACACTGAGATTGAAAAGAAATCTTGTGGACCGTACAGAAAAGTATGTTCATGCAGGTGTGAAGTGTGAAGCACAAACATCTTTTGAGGTCACACAGCCAAGGACAAATTGTTTGAAATTGCTAATAAGCAAGAAAAACCCACAGCAAAAATCTTCAATTTGATTTCTTTTTCTCCTGGGAGGAGGTTAATCTTCATTTTCTGCTTACTGAGGAACTTTTATAGATTACAGTCATTTTAACATTGTTGAATACTTAACCTGAAAATGTAATACATTTCAAAAATACTTGCTATTTTCCCTTTTATTTCTCGTAACTGTTGCAAAAGGTTGATTGAAGTGGTCACCTTGTTTGTTCACTGCAAAGCATTTCTACAACATGTTGTCAGAGTTGCTTCACACAAGGAGCAAGCTGCCAAGACTCGCCAACAATGAAGAGAATCACCCTGGATTTGAAATTCCTGAAAGATGTCTGGCTGCTGTGCCTAACAGAAGCATGTTTTTCAGACAAATATTTCTCTAGTCTCCACACGTCATGCCAGACACATATTCAGATTTACCTGAAGATTTATATGCAAACTGGATATACTGAACTTTAAGTCTGTTTTGTTTCATTTTCCTCTTTTTATTGAGGGAAGGTTTCTCTGGGATATCTATGAGGTATGCGCTACAGCAAACCTCTGCATGGGCTGGATCATGGGTTACTCTGCACTGTTTTCCCAAGTCCATCTGTGGGTGTGCCAGAACAGCCATCTGCCACACTGACTGCAGTGGGTGTAATGGTGCCTGCTGCACCCACCATACGCTATGGACGTACACTACCAGTCACCTCTGTACAAGCTGCTGAATCCTGCAGCTGTTGTGCTTTGTCATCTTCCTATATGATTTCTGACCTCCTCACTATTCTCCAACATAAGTCATGGGTGTGTCCATCATTCTCTGGTATGCCTCCAGCAGTCTGCATGCATTTCTTGGTTTCACTGAGGTCACTTTAATCAGTGCTTGTATGATACTAGCAAAATGCCATTCTGACTCCAGGGCAGTGGGGTGCTGCCATGGAGAGATACTTTTGAAGGGCAAAAAGAGGGACACAAGATTTCAAGTTTGCTTCAAATGCCTTTCTCACTTATAAAATAATGATTTGAAGATACTGGTCCTGGTGTGTGTGAGTACTTCTAACTGGCCTATTAACTTCTTTTTTATTCCACCACTGGAGCAAGTTATATGCACTTTCACATTTTCTCTTTTGTCATGTAAATTAGGCTGAATGTGGCATAAGAGCCTGTAGGCAGGCTACACAGACTTATGGCAGTTCTCTGCTACAGGCAGAACCAGCTGTACTTCAAAATCAGAAACATTACTCATGGGCTAACTGTTATTTATTTGAGACCTAACGTGTCTCTCTGCTGATGCACATGATTTATGACAAACAGAATCAAACTTTATTGTCTATTTAAAATTTCCAAGCTTTTCCCGTCCTACTGTCAGCCTTGCAGACAGTGCGGCCTGCCTATTTCCCTATTGGTGATTAAAAAAAGATATGTGTGTTTTGTTTTTTTTGTGGGTTTTTTTTTTTTTTTTTTTTTTTTTTTGATTA
>NDXB01009868.1:0-17939 GCA_002631895.1 Agapornis roseicollis
GGGAGGGCAAGCCAGGGGGGTTGAGTGAGTGAACGAGCTGCGTGGGTTTAAACCACGACACACGGGAACTATTGGGTGGTTATGTTCCAGTAATGGATGTTTTCTTTATCATGAAAAGAGGCAAGGATGATGCAAGTCTGTCTAAAATACCAGGGAAAAAATGATTAAAAATACAGTTCACAGAAGGAACATCAGTAAATAATAGACACAGTTTTCCCTAATTGACCCATGTCTTCTCCTTCAGCTGCATAAGAGGCTGGATCACACAGTCCAGGCATATGGAGAAATTCGCATCACTTAGGAGTTTCTTTATGTACTGCGCATCCTCAGGACTGTTCTTAGGTGTCCACTAACCAGAAAGAAATAATTTTTATTAAGTAATTTAGCTGGGTACAAAAGATTTCAATACATTTTTTGACTTTTCTATTAGCTCCTGGCATGAAGTCAGAGAATCACTGCACCACAATGTCTTTGAAAATAGGAATCTGGGCATTTTCTGTCTCAAACTGGGACAAAAAACAAAGAATCCTATGGCTCCCAGTGGACTGGGAGATGCTCCTGCCTCTTTAGACTGTTAATGATTGCACACAATGCAATTAGTTTTTTATGTTTTGCTATCCCTAGTAATGTCTTCAGCACTATATTGATTGTTTCTATTTTGAAGAATAGAAATAGTTGATGCCAACTCATGTGGGCTCAAAGGAAACCAGCTGTTTACCTCCACTGGTCAGAATCCATAGCACTGACAGTCAGTCTTGTTCAAATTCTGTCTGCTAAGATCACCATACAAGGTAGGTGTACACATACAACTCTTCACTCAGCAAGTGGACTTCCAGAATTAACAGATATCTTTTAGATTATATGAAATTCAGCTCATGAGATTGGTCCAGAAGACAGAAGAATTATATTTATACAGCAAGGACAGAGCCTCTTCAGGCTACATTAAAGCATATTAATATGCTAACACTGTGCATCTGGATATTCTAGAGTGTGTATTTCTTCTTCAAGGAGGATGCATGGGATTTGTTAAATTATTGATAGGTATTTCATTGTACTTTCTGAAGAGGGAGGAGTCTGTTCCGCCATGGCTGAGGAAAATCTAAATGGGGAACTGAGAAGCTGTGAAGGAGCTATAATGAAACATTCAGTGGCTTAGCTTTCTGGTTAATTTATTCTGTGATGAAAATTTCCTTAATATGTGAAGCTGATGTCTGGGGATTTTTTAGAACATGCAGTGTCTATGTGGGTTAGGAGGATCAGCTTACTAAAACTTTAAAACCATGTAGTCATCCTGCCTATAGTGTGTTACTGAATATACCTTTTTTTTTTTGTACCTGGTTATGGAATTCTGGCACTGCATTCCCAGCAGAGTGTTTTACTTCACCCAAATGGTGATATTAAGGTGTCTGTCGCATGAGAATATAGCACACAAACCAGATAAATACCTTTGGTGTTACCTCCATCCACATAATGCAAGGACACTGAGAAAGTAATAGTGGTTGGAAAGAATCTATAAACCAATTTACTCTTCTGCCTCATTCCTTATAAACTCACAGGTCTGCATAAAATCAAATATAAAATAATGTATAAACTTGCCATATGTGAACCTAAAGCACTTCCAGAAACTGTACATAAATAGATAAAATAAACCAGCGCAGGAAGGGTTTGGTGTGAGAAGCAATGAGAACATGAAATAAGAAAGGGAAATCACTTAGGGTGTCCTCAGAACCACTTTTGTAAAAAATGAAAATGTGACCTTTGCTGGAAGATACAATGAAGGCATAGGAAAATAAAGTGCCGAATCATACACTTTTGAGCAAGAACCAGGGGAGCCAGGGTTACTGTCCTGATCTTATGTCAGTCTGCTTTCAGTGAAATTATGCCTCCTCTTATATCACTTCTTAGTGACAGGCTAAAACTGAAGATACAGATGTGCTGTGGGGACAGCACAGAGGAAGGATTATCTGTATGTTCCTGTGAAAAAATAAAGCCATACAAAGTGCAGGGCCTATCACCTTTCTTTTGGTTTCAAAAAACCTTTCAAAAGCAGCTATTGCTTAATAAATTAAATTAAATAATGGGTAAACAGGAGGCAAAGCATCTGGCAGTATGGTAATCTCTGATATGACCTCTGAAACTTAAACACAGACCAGTCAGTCCAACCTCTGTGCCTGGCAAAATCTTGGAGCAGATTCTCCTGGCAGGCATGCTGAGGCACATGAAAACCAATGAGGTGCTTGGTGACAGCCAGCATGGCTTCACTAAGGGGAAATCCTGCCTGACCAATTTGGTGGTCTTTTATGATGGGGCTACGGAACTGATGGACAGGGGTAGAGCAGCTGACGTCATCTACATGGACTTGTGCAAAGCAGTCAACACTGTCCCACACAACATCCTTGTCTCTACATTGGAGAGACATCAATTTGATAGGTGGAGCACTCAGTGGATTAAGAACTGGTTGGATGGCTGCATGCAAAGAGTTGTGGTCAATGGCTCAGTGTCCAGATGGAGGCCAGTGATGAGTGGTGTCCCTCAGGGATTGCTGTAGGGACCGGTCTTGTTCAACATATTTGTCGCTGACATGGACGGTGGGATTAAGTGTGCCCTCAGCAAGTTTGCTGATGACACCAAGCTGTGTGGTTGGGTGGATACGCTGGAGGGAAGGAATATCATCCAGAGGGACCTTGACAGGCTTGTGAGGTGGGCTGATGCCAACTTCATCAAGTTTAACCATGCCAAGTGCAAGGTCCTACACCTGGGTCTGAGCAATCCCAGGCACAGCTACAGGTTGGGCAAAGAGGAGATTGCGAGCAGCCCTGCAGAGAAGGACTTGGGGGTGGTGGTTGATGAGAACATGAACATGAGCCGACAGCAGTGTGCACTTGCAGCCCAGAAAGCAACCGTATCCTGGGCTGCATCAAAAGGAGCATGACCAGCAGGTTGAGGGAGGTGATCCTGCCCCTCTACTCTGCTCTCGGGAGACCTCACCTGGAGCATTGTGTGCACTTCTGGTGTCCCCAACATAAAAAGGACATGGAGCTGTTGGAACAAGTCCAGAGGAGGCCACGAGGATGATCAGGGGACTGGAGCATCTCCCATATGAAGACAGGATGAGAAAGTTGGGACTGTTCAGCCTGGAGAAGAGAAGACTGTGTGGAGACCTGCTAGCAGCCTTCCAGTATCTGAAGGGGGGCCTATAGGGATGCTGGGGATGGACTCTTCATTAGGGACTGTAGTGACAGGACAAGGAGTAATGGGTTCAAACTTAAACAAGGGAGGTTTAGATTGGATCTAAGGAAGAAATTCTTTTCTGTAAGGGTGGTGAGGCACTGGAATGGGTTGCCCAGGGAAGTTTGAATACTCCATCCCTGGCAGTGTTGAAGGCCAGGTTGGATGAAGCCTTGGGTGACATGGTTTAGTGTCCCTGCTTATGGCAGTGGGGTTGGAACTAGATGATCTTAAGGTCCTTTCCAACCCTGACTATTCTATGATTCTACAATCATGGCATAATATGACATAAACCAACTTTTAATCATAAAACACACTTTGAAGCTTTTAAACAGGAAGATTCCCTAGNTGGTTTAGTGTCCCTGCTTATGGCAGTGGGGTTGGAACTAGATGATCTTAAGGTCCTTTCCAACCATAGCTGTTGTATGATTCTATGATTCTAGGTGACATTTCTGTGTGATAAGGATTAATTTCAATCCTGGACCTAGTAAAACCTTCCAGACATTCTAGCATCTCTGCTTAACAAAAATGTTAATAAGATTGTGTAAAGAATGTATGAAATAATTTCAGAGAAGAATGAGAAGTCTTGTCGGTAGACAATCAATGGTAAAAGTCTATTCAGTTTGTAAAATGTAAGTTGTAAAAGTACGTTGTTTACAGTAAGCAAACAATTTTCTGTGAAGAAAATGCTGAGTAATAAAAAGCTTTTTTTTCTGGTGAAGAACAACTAAGACCTGAAAATACATTCAGTGAAAATCAAGATCTAAATGTCTTAAACTGATGGTGATGAAACACTGAAATAACTGTAAAAGAACCAGGAGGCTTTCCTCTCCTAGATGACTTCAGTGTGTGGTTGCTGCTGCCAAAGACTGGCTTTAACAGTCCGTCACAAGCTCTGGCAGCATGGGTGAAATGTGTTAAAAGTGCTGTGGTCATACTAAATGAGTTAATCCTCCCTCCTGGCTTCAGAGTCTATTAATCTATTAATTAGCAGCTAATTAGCAGCTGGTAGGAATAATATACTATTATCTTGTAGCAAATCGGCCAGTAGAAGAACAAGGAATACACACATCAGCATGGTCTATCACTGAGTAATACTTATTTTTAACAGCTTTACTTCTAATAGTTGAATTAAGTAACATAAATCCTCTGAATAAACAGGTTGAGACACACAGTAGAGCTAACCCAGTCTCATGGATCTCTCCTGACTCTGACTTGTCCTCAAGTTATAACAGAGACATGAAAGACAAAAAAGTCATACATAGTCTTTTAGTTAGAAAGTTTTTGGATTCTTTTCTGAAGGAAATATGCAGAGTACACTTTAATAATTTAAAATCTATAATAATTGTAAGAGGATATTAACCATGTAAAATATACAATTAAGGAAATATTTTAATAGTTCCATGTTAATTTCTGTAACTTAAGAATCTTTCGATATATATTGTAACCTAAAAAAATCCAAACAAACCTACGTTAAAGTTCTGTGTTTCCAAGTTTTCCTTAAACTATTTTTTTCAGTTTTCACAAAATTCTTGTGGGAAGAACACCATATTGTTCACCCACATTTGATAACTCTGTCTTTCTGTTTACTTTCCTTAATTAAAGTTAGCTTCTGAGTACACCCTGTCAATTGTCATCCTGGAAATCTGGGAACAGAGCCAAGAAAAGTAATGTTATCTTAGGTTACCCTATATCTTACTCTCTTTCCTTTGTCTAAAGGAAGATAGAAACTCCGTAAAAGGATGACCCTGAAAACCCATGCTAGGTTTCTCTGGACAATAAAACAGAATAATGTTACAGTTGTGACACTATATTTCATGAATGCTTACATTAACAGTCACTTTTCTCATCTGTAGAAAGCAGCACTAATACTTTCTTCACTGGCAGGAATAACTCCTTGTTCATTAACAGACTTTAAGGCTTTAATTCTCTAGAAGCATCAAATTAAATCCACAATACCACATCCATTAGACTTCAGATTTTTAGACTTCAGATTCATGCATTTGTGGTCTAAATATTCCTACCACAAAAGCTGGGACTTGTACACACAATAGCTATGAATTTTGTGTGTGGACCAAGCCAGACAGATTGATGCAGCTTCCTCATCTATTCCATACCCTAAACTTTTTCCATACTAAAAAGGAAAGAAACAATGAAGTGATAAGGAACAGGAGTCATTTGTGCTGGGTCCTGGCCATATTGCTTGCTTATAGATACTACAGGTACAACATTTTAACAGTCCTCCTGTTAGTAGAGATGGGAAGAACAAAACAAAACAACAACAAAAATCAATTACAGAGGCCACAGAGAGACTTATGAAGGGAGTAAAACACAACAGGAAAAGTCCTGAGAAAAAGGAAGGTTGCTTCAGGTCATACAAGATCTCTGACCTACAGCAAGATTAAGGTAGTAAGCCAGTAAGAGAAACTCTTTGGTGGGAAGTCTTCCTGATCTTGAATATTAGTTACCTGGACAACATGGTAAAAGTCTATTGGTTTGTCCTATATAGTTTTAAATACTTCAGACAATACAACAGCATCAGCAGAGAGTTATTCTTCACTGCTATATGAATTCTGAATCATTAATGTGCTTTAGACATTCCGGTAATTTCTTGCACAGTTTACTCAACTCCTTCCGGGTCTAATGACAGCACAAATGTTAATTAGTTGCTTTAGCCTGCCAGTTGCTTTCCTGGATTTGTACAATAAACATAGCCATAATGAAGACTTTGATTTCTCTTTTGTGCAAATAATAACAATAATAGTAACAATAATAATGCAAAGCAAAAAACAAACTCACACACACACACACAAAAGCAGAACAAAAAAAAAAAAAAAACAACAAAACCTGCAATGCATAGTCATTAATCCATATTCTGCTGAGATGTGGAAATAAGATTCTAATCAAAGGCCTTAGGCAGTCCTGTCTGTCTCTGTGTTAAGAGTCCTAGCAAACCTGATGTTTTGCATTTTATTGTTAAAGAGAAAAGGTGAGGTGTGGGAGCTAAAACAGGGATGGTAGAATGAGGTGGTTTATTTCTCTTAGGTAAGGACAGAATAAAGGAAAAGAGAAGATTCCAAAAAGAAAAGAAATGGCAGAAATAAAGAGAGAGATGAAAAAGTAAACATGAAGTGACAAGAAAGAAGCAGAAGTATTACTATTGCATGTCCATTTTTAGTATGTGTAGCTACCATTATCATGTGATTTCAGGAAGATGAAAGACAGATTTCGAACTTTGGGTAAGAAATGTTCTCTTGCACTGTTTTTAATACCAATAGAGCTCAGCTCTGATTGTGCTGAGAAACGGTGTGAGAGCAATATAAAAAATGAAATTTTGAAAAAAACAATACACATTACAGCCTCACAAAATTAATTGCTGCGCAGCCTGAAAATATTAGGCTACAATATCCAGTAGATGGATTTGGAGAGATACCGAGCCTGTGAACACAATTACTCCAGGGTGAAAATGTCAGAGCCCATTGTACTAAAATAAAAATTCCATTGGTTATGGCAAATAATCACCAATTGAATCAGAAATATTCTATTATCGCACTGTATAAACATCACATTCATGCCATCATTCGAATGTATAATCACTGCCCTTGTTTACATAGCTTGTGTTGGGCAGAATGGGATTTTTTTATTTTTTTTGCCAAAATAGAAAGCACTGCAGGCTTATTAAATCCCAGCTATAAACTCTTTCTTGAGGAATAAAAACAAGCTGCTTTGAAAGGCTGAAATGGCTGTTGGCTCACACAAAGTGATTTGCAGGGAACAAGGGAACATGCACAGAATGTGGTATTGCACAGAGAGCAGCACCTGCTTCAGTGTCTGAGCCAAGGCTGGGTGGATGGGAGCTGTAGATCACACCACAGTGAGGACTGGGTAGGACCAGGCAGACTCTCCTGCTTTCTCAGAAAATTTCAGGGTAGATTCAGGGGTGAGTTTTACCTGAGCAATGGCCTTGCTGCCTGTTCATGAGTCACTATTTCCCTGAAAGTCTGAACTGACATTTCTATTTGTGCAAGACTTCATTCACCCTAGTAAATGCATTATTTTGATTATTTATTGTTACAGCAGTGGCTGGTGGCTGGGAACTGAGGAGGCTGTTATTTCAAACCAGGCAACATAAACAAACTTACACACAATATGTGAGAAGGTCTGTGCTATTTCTGATCTTTCCCTCTAGCCAAGACAGTATACACTTTGGGTGGCACGACAAGGAATGGGTTATTTTCTAGCTTTCAATCATATTATGATTTCATCTGGCTCTGAATCACTCCTCTTCTTGTAATGCAAAATGTAAGAAAAGAGACAGAGAAGTGTCATTCCCAAGGTCAAGCTATAAATCCATGGCAGAATTTGGAATAGCAAGTATCCTCTAAGCTTGTTGGTTTGTGCTCACAAAGTAAGACTTTGCAGGACATTTACATTTTCCTTTCATTATGAGCTACCTAGAATATTTATTTTCCTACCCATGCAAGGTTGTATATCATAATAAAGAGACCTTCTGTAGTTACTGTCAATTTTGTCAAGCATCAACAGCTAAGCACACATGGATTACCATGATTGAGTAATCCCTGTCAGAAGTGTGGAGGATGCGATGTCTCTGGTACTGAGCTACAGCCATGCTCTTTCCCCTCCCTGCTTTGTGTCATTTCTGTAAATTTTGCAATTAAAATGTTGAAATATAGAGATAGTAAAGGGGATAAATTATCCAATTATCTTATATTCTAAAATCTCATCTTTATGTACAACATAAGTAGAAATTGTTAATATAATTTAATATTCAATTGGTTTGGCCTTAAGAATATCATATATATCCTTTGAACATGGAAAGCTATTCAGCCTTAACATGAACAATTGCAGTAAAATAAATCATGTAGTGCTATGTATGTAGGTATGAAAAAGCTATGTAAAATACAGATCACCACATGAAGGGGCTTTGGCAGAGCCATAACTCCTTGTGTTACTACTGGAGAATGGAGGCGAGACACCGCCATTCTCAGTCCTGGTCTGTCATTTATCTTCACTGCTTGCTCTAAGACTTGCTGTTCTTATCTCTAAGAAGGGATAATAATGCTAGTGGATTGGGAAGCTTAATGAATCTAAAAGTCCTTCAGAGCTTCTTGGATGAGAGAGACCACAGAAATTCAAAGTATTATTACAAAATCCCCTAGTGTCTACTCCACTGGGGAGATCGTCTGAAAAGCCTTTTTTCCCCTCCCAATCTGTTGTAGAATAAGTGACTGAGCAAGAGCCTTCAAAGGGTGGAGTCAGCAGGTGAAAGAACTAGAGAAGGCCTTTGCAGTCAGTATGAAGAAAGGAAATTGCCCTACTAGCTCAGCAGCCTTTGCAGCCTCTTCAAAGAGGGGCAGGAGTCGTTGCAGGCACACAGATAGGTCTCCTTTCCACCTAACTGGTGCAGTATCAGGGGAGTAGTACAAAATGATAAGACAGGGCCTTTGGAAAAGGCAAATAAGAACAATGAGTAGGGACTAGAAACTGGTAGGGAAGGCAGAGGCTTTTAAGTCTGTCAGCTGCAGGGTCTTTTTCTCCTCTAATGGAGTATCAGAGAAAAGACAGGTAATCCCCTCTCCCAAAACTCATGACACCCTCCCTTGAGCTTTTCAGTCAGATTGAGATTACCTGGCACATCATTTTCTTCCAGTGGGGTGATCCCATGGCATTGAGTGTGCACCTTTTTCCTGAACCAGAGGACAACAGTAACCTGGAAGTATTTGTATGGCATTTCCTTTTCCCCTAAAGAAACCATGCAGGAAATGAATGTTCAGCCCTACATACAAGAAATAACTTGTTTCCCATTGAGTGATGAAGGTACTCAGGTCAGTGGTCTAGGGAATCTTCCTGTTTAAAAGCTTCAAAGTGTGTTTTATGATTAAAAGTTGGTTTATGTCATATTATGCCATGATTGTAGAATCATAGAATAGTCAGGGTTGGAAAGGACCTTAAGATCATCTAGTTCCAACCCCACTGCCATAAGCAGGGACACTAAACCATGTCACCCAAGGCTTCATCCAACCTGGCCTTGAACACTGCCAGGGATGGAGAATTCAAACTTCCCTGGGCAACCCATTCCAGTGCCTCACCACCCTTACAGAAAAGAATTTCTTCCTTAGATCCGATCTAAACCTCCCTTTTTAAGTTTGAACCCATTACTCCTTGTCCTGTCACTACAGTCCCTAATAAAGAGTCCATCCCCAGCACCCCTGTAGCCCCCCTTCAGATACTGGAAGGCTGCTAGCAGGTCTCCACACAGTCTTCTCTTCTCCAGGCGCAACAGCCCCAACTTTCTCAGCCTGTCTTCATATGGGAGATGCTACAGTCCCCTGATCATCCTCGTGGCCTTCTCTGGACTTGTTCCAACAGCTCCATGTCCTTTTTCTGTTGAGGATACCAGAAGTGCACACAATGCTCCAGGTGAGGTCTCCCGAGAGCAGAGTAGAAGGGCAGGATCACCTCCCTCAACCTGCTGGTCACGCTCCTTTGGATGCAGCCCAGGATACGGTTGCTTTCTGGGCTGCAAGTGCACACTGCTGTCGGCTCATGTTCATGTTCTCATCAACCACCACCCCCAAGTCCTTCTCTGCAGGGCTGCTCTCAATCTCCTCTTTGCCCAACCTGTAGCTGTGCCTGGGATTTCTCTGACCCAGGTGTAGGACCTTGCACTAGGCATGGTTAAACTTGAAGTTGGCATCAGCCCACCTCAAGAGCGTGTCTCACAAGCCTCCCCTCTCATCGGCTCTGTCTGGGTGCCTACGCTGCCACCACCGGGGCAGCCAGAGCAGAGCTCCCAGACCAGGTCCTGGTCACGCAGTGAGTGCTTCCCATCCCGCTCGCTGCCCGCGCCAACTGCCTCGACCCGCCCTGGTCGCCGCGCTCCCTGGGGCAGGTTTTTACCCAGTCAGGGCTGGTGCCGCTCCTCCTGGCTTCGCTCCCTGTGAGTCCTTGCTCGCGTCAGCGGTGCTGCGGGCTGCTGGGCTGGTCCTGTCGGGGACATGAGGCTCCCTCGGTGGCCCTCGCCGCTCTGAGGTGAGGCTTCTGGACGAGGGGTTTCCTCCTGCTCAGGTGTTGAAGGCATCCTCTCTCGAGCTGCTCACCTCAGCAATTCATTTGCTGCGGTATGATCATTTATTCATGAGTAAATGAGTAAATATGAGTAAATAAATATGTATGAGTAAATACGTAGAAGTAAACATGTATGAGTAAATTATGATCATTTACTATACTGCAATATGCTCTTTTCTGGACTTATTCAACAGCTTTATTAATAGATTCCTTGGGTCAGATATCACTTAAATATGTACAAAACTTGACTGATTCATATGAAAGCAATGACAATAAACAATCAATTTTATAGCAAATTAGCTGCAATTAGAATTAGGGCTTTTCTGTTTGTTTGTTCTCTGAAGGATAGCTAAAATTTTGTGATCAGAGATAAACATTTTTAATGCACCACTAATGTTTCCCTCCCCAGCCTCCCCCCCCCCTCCCCGGGCTAATACTTTGAACCCCATTTGAATCCAGCCATCTCTGACAAAGTGCCATATTAGACAGATGTCTAGCTGAAACTGTAGAGGACATTTTAGACTGACAAAGGACTTGTACTCAAATGTGCTTAGGACCCTGGGACAGCACAGGATCTTTACTGATCACTAAGGCAAAGGGATTTACGTTTTACTCCACTCACCTCCAGCAGCAGAGTTGTTACTAATAGTAGACAGCAGACCCAAGCTAGTGCTTTCGGAAGTCTCTTTAGGTCAGATTCACAAAAAAGTTTAGATTTCACAGTCCTGAGCCACCTTTTATTACTTACTGTGAATTGCTCTGGGCTGTCATATAAATAATGGCCTGATTAAGCCCTTCACATGCGGAGATTGTCACATATTCAGAAAAATGCTGTTTCTTTTGATAATGTGGTGAATAGAAAACAGAGTGGTTCTGTGTGTGCAAACACTCCAAGTAGAAAACATTCCTCATCCTCCTTTCTTCCATACTCAGGTGATGGAAAATTGTCTACAACATGGTACTGGCTCTATAAACAAGGGGGGACCAGGATGGGTTGACTATGAAGTGCAAGCAAAACTGTCTCGACAGTTCAAACAATACAATAGTTTGAAGTCTAAATGATGCCCATCCAAAAGGGGTGTTTTTTAGCAGGCGTCAGAGGCCAATATGTTTTAACATCATCTTTGACAACTACTTGGCACCCTCAGCAAAATCATAGGTTATAATTCATAATGTGGGGGAGATGGGGTTGTTGGTAGCTGGGAGGGTAGGAATGAACCTCGGCAAGTTGGAAAAGTAGGCAAATGGGAATTTCAGGAAGTTAAAAAATTTTAAGCGTATAGTCCTGCACCAAGAACAAGATAACTCCATACAATAGTGTTAGCAGGGCACTGACTGCTCAAGGAACAGTTCTGCAGAAAATGGCACACAGATGCTGATGGGCAACAAATAGAACATGTGTCAGCAAGGCATCCCTTATAACAGTGAAGGCTGAGGATTGGTCTTTCTTCATGAAAGCAAAAGTATTAGGTCAAAGGAATTAATTATTTCAAATTCCTTCTACTTGGCACTTGGTTAAGTTTGCCTCTGGATTAGGATGTGGTTTGCGGCCACCCATGCAAGTGCGATATTGGCATACTGATGCAAGTCCAGGAGAGGGATGGATCTGCCAAAATAGCACAAAGAAAGGTTAAGCTAGCTGTCCTTTTCAGCGAGAGCTGGACAGTCATTCCTTTCAGCAAAAGAAACAGACTGTAGCATGAAGAGAAAGAACAAGAGACAGCAGCTATGATCTGCAGCAATGGGAGTTTCACTTATCAAGAGGGAAAAGAAAACCCACCATGGTGGACCAGACTGCCTGAAAGGCTCTGGATTATCCTTTCATGTGGATTTTTGGAATTTAACTAGCAATACCCCAAGCAAGCTCTTCTAACTTTGAGCCTTGTTTTCCTAACTTTGAGCAGGAATTTAGAAAAGAGACCTTCACAGGTCTCTTACAAGCTGAATTATTCAGTGACTGTAAGAAAACAAAAGCCCAACATTGACGTGTTTCCCTTCTCTTCATCCTGGGTTTTAACTCAACCTACTCAAAGCTCTCAAGCCAAAATGCCACCTCTAACAGAGACAACTGCAGGGACTAATTACTTAGCCAGAACACAAGCTCCATTTCTAAATTGAAAGATAGATAAGCAAAGTAACTACTCATCCATGTGACCACTGGAGGAAAAACATGAATGGAAAGTTATTTACTCATGTGATTGTATCTTGCTCAATCCTGAACAGGGACTCTTTTTTGTTATATACAGAACATTAAAAGTTATGTGCAAATATACATGGGATCCTGATAAGATTTACACTTACTACATCACACAAGTTGGTATGAAATCCCACTGGAGCAAGGCATGGCTTCTGAAATTTGAGATAATATTGCTTATCTCCAATTTAAGCAACATTGATTTTGAACACAATGACTCATATTCTACTTCAAAATTCTCCATTATTTCAGCATTATTGTCTTGGTGTCAAAATCTTTTCTTCTCAGAAGAAACAGTTTGACAATGTGGGCTTGCCACAAGATAAAAAGCCTTACACCATTAAAAGCAGGCATCTATTGTAACGCAACTGTATGTTGAAGAATTTCTGTAGGCGGATCCATCCTAACCTAAAATAAATGCCCAAGTTGAGAGGAACCTTTCCCCATTGACTGAAAAGGGAACCTTGACAGCAAGTTTATATTTTACACTTAAGATTTGAGTAGATATGAAGAAGATAAATTTCACTGTTAATAATTGTGAAGTAGTTGATGGTAAAGTGAGTAAACCTACCAACCTGTTGTTCCCCAAAAAGCAATAAGAAGCTCTGTCTCCTCTATATATTACCAAAATTAACCATGGGTGAGCTGTATTCTTATGCATTTACCCTTGATTACACCATTGATTTGATGTTGTTACCAGTGAAGCTTAAAGACGAACTCAAGTATTTATCACCAGAATCAAGTGGAATTATTTCACTAGCTGTGTTCCAAACCTGATTGATAACACAAATTTTTTTCTTATTATAATTTACATTATCTACATTATTGATAGTTCTCCCAACAATACGGTATAAGGCTAAGAATTGCAAGTCAAGCGTACATTTGTTTTAGTATTGCTTAGGCAATTATTTATTGCAAGGAAAGGTTTGCTTTCTCAGTTTAGATATGACTGTGCTTAAAGTCCTTTTCAAAAAATAGGAAAACTATTTCAAACTGAACTGCTAAATTTCTAGTAGGCAAAAGTCCACAGACAAAAGCTAAGGAGTTCATTCATAAATGCAAGCCAAAAATGGATGCCCTTCTATTGAGCCTGTCAAATGCATTGATGCTTGTTTATGCTGTATAAATCTTGGTTAATAAATTTTATAATTCCTGGGGTTTTTTTAATCCTCCATTGTAATCTGAGGCTGTCACCTGTAAAGAGACATCAAAGCAAAGTAAACCTAGGAGTCAGGAAGTTACTATAAACAAAACTGTTTCTTCACTCACTTTACATGGCCTCAGCATTCAAGACAGGTTTGGATTGAGAGGTTTTCATCTGGAGTCAAAGAACAAGTTCCCAGGTCAAGACAAGCATGTTCTAATAAAGTTCTAACAAGCCCATTCAGCTTTGCTGCAGCAGAGGAGGAAAGTTCATATGTTTCCCTACTACTGTAAGCTTTAAAGATCTAATTATTTTCTATGATTCCTACTTTAAAGAATATATTCTGAGGGATATGGGAGGACTAAGGGATTCCGTACATAGGTGTCACCTTCTTCCACATTATGCTTAACTGTGGCTTCCAACTGTCTTAGAACCTCTGGAATGACTTGTAAGAGGTGTGTCCCACATCTAGGGCTTGATTTGGAAAGGTACCTAAAGCTGTGCACTGACAAACAATTAAAGATTGTAATTAACTAAATCACCAATCTTAACATCCCTGTTTGTTTGTTTCCCTTTTGTTCCACCCTCCATGTTCCCTTCTGTGTAAATACGATATTACTTAATCAGGAACTGGTTAGCCTTGGTTTTCTTTTTATAATAGATCAGAGTTACTGAACAAAGCAGAGATAATAGATGAGTATACTAACTGGAGATGTCAGGGCATTGGGGTTTTCATTAATGACTGAGAAATGGACTGAAAAACATCAAACACTTCCTGTCACCTTATCATGCTCCTTATCTGTGGGAAATGAAAAGCTGGTAAAGCCCTTTTCTGTTTTAGTACAGCTTATAAGTTCATACCAAAGGAGGCATCTTGTCAGATCAAGTAACATGAAGACTAAGTTTATTTTGTCAGAAAAAAATACTAGAACAGAACCAAAACCAGTCTGTGAGGGTGCTTTATTCTAAGACTGAATTTTATCCAACTCAGATTTCTCCAGAGAAGATATTGGCAGATAAGCTATTTTGCAAATAATAGGTTTTAAAGTTTTACAAAGCTTTCAAAAGTCTCTTGCCCACTCATATAATAGAGGAATTGAGAGAGCAACACAGGATTTCATATGACTCTTGTGAAGCAATGAACTATGAAGAAGGACTCCTAAGGTGGTTTGAGTTCTACTGCTGTCTAACAGTGGCAAAACACCATTCTGTTCCTAAACCACCACTCTTCCCTTTCTAATAATAAAATGTTGATTTCCCACTCTCATTTTCATAAAGTGTTTTGATATTTGAAGCAAACAAAGCATTGCAGAGGCTGGATTCTGTAAATCTTCATTGTATAAATCAGATTATATACAATATGTGCTTTATTGGAAAAAATCTAATTTACTGAAACTGATTGTTTCTGTTGAAATATATCAATTGGACAAAAGTTTCCTCAAATCAGATGGAATTTCAGACATGTGAGCACAAAAGAGATTTCATTCACTGTTTTTCACTGCCAGAGCTGCTCCCATTCATCTGAGTAATGGTTTGCAAGAGGCTGACTTGAAAATCAGCTAGCTGAGACAATCAAGTTGGTGCCTAGAATAAAGTTCTCCTTTGAATAAGGGCAGACAAGGATTAGGTCCTGCATTTCTACATCGGTACCTGTGGTCATTAACTTGAGTGTCTTGGCATACTTTGCCCTCATAGTGTTCCAAGTCTTGGACAGAAGATGATCTTTCACTAAACTTTACTGGCACACTGAAAGGTATGGTTAGGTGTATTTCTGAGTTAAGTGCTCTCTGAAGGATCAGCTGCTCATTCTGCTAATTTAGTTTCTATCCTTATTGATAGAATATGTATTTCTACTCTGGTATATCTAAAGGGTTCTGAGAAGAAACAATGCCCTTTTCTATCTAACAAAAGTACCGAGTGAATGCCTGTAAAGACAGAGATTTATTGTAAAATTTTGTTCTGGAATGGAACTCCTATGAAGTTGTAGGAGAGTTTAGACAGGCTTGGATAGAGTTTCATTACAGTTGACACTTCTGTGGCATTAATACGAGGCAAGACTATTAAATCCCTAAAAAACTGTATTGGAAAGTAAGATTTTCTACTTTTTTTTTTTTTTTTATAAAGGTCCTTCAAGTTCAGAAGAATTTAGCAATCAGAATTCCATCTTCTGATGTTCTGTTTTGATTATCTCTAGCTGAAAATTACTTCTTGGGTGCTCTTTTAACACAGGGCAATGTTACAACCAGCTCAGTTGCACTCACTCAACTATCAGATAAATTTGCTTCCAACTGTATGATAAAAATAGATCTGTTCTCAGNCCATCTTCTGATGTTCTGTTTTGATTATCTCTAGCTGAAAATTACTTCTTGGGTGCTCTTTTAACACAGGGCAATGTTACAACCAGCTCAGTTGCACTCACTCAACTATCAGATAAATTTGCTTCCAACTGTATGATAAAAATAGATCTGTTCTCAGAAAGTGACCGTTAAAAAAAATCCTGCTCTTTGTTAAGAGTAGTATTGTTTGCTTTTTAAGTATCAGTCTTCTATCCAGAGCACTATTATATCTTTATCTTGCTTACAAACTCTTTACTTTCTGAGGCAACACATCAGATGTCATCCTAGAACTTTGCATAGATAACCCTCAGTATGTTTAATTTCAGTGTGTTTCATTTCAGTGTGTTTTAATTTCTGGAAAAGTTCAGAGTGTAACAAATCAATTATATTTCATGTAATGATAAACATTTTTTAAAGAAAATTATTTTTTCTGAAACTATTTTTTTCATTTTGGGGGAGGAGGGACGGGGAATGTTAATTTCTAGTTTGAAATTTCCAGTGAAAAGAAGGAAATTGTAATAATATGGCTTTTTTCCTTCCAAAAATTAAAGAAAAAACACCAATCCTTTAAAAATACTACATTTTTTCATATAACTCTTTCAAAGTTGCACCTGTTTTGTGGCTGCTTTAATATGAAAAACATTATTTTTCCACTGAGGTTTTGTTACAGAACCAATTTCCCTCTATACTTGGCACTGGTGGGGCCGCACCTGGAATACGGTGTTCAGTTCTGGGCCACTCACTACAAGAAAGACATTGAGGTTCTGGAGCGGGTCCAGAAAAGGGCAACGAAGCTGGTAATGGGTCTGGAGCACAAGTCTGATGAGGAATGGCTGAGGGAACTGGGGTTGTTTAGTCTGGAGAAAAGAAGGCTTAGGGAGTACCTTATTGCTCTCTATAACTGCCTGAAAGGAGGTTGTAGTGAGGTGTGGGTCAGTCTCTTCTCCCAGGTAACAAGTGTTAGGACAAGAGGAAACAGCCTCAAGCCATGCCAGGAGAAGTTTAGATTAGATATTAGGAACAATTTCTTCACAGAGGAGGTGATGAGGCACTGGAACAGGCTGCCCAGGATAGTGGTGGAATCACTGAAACTGGAAGTGTTCAAAAACCATGTAGATGAAGCCCTTAGTGACATGGGTTACTGGTGGTCTTGGCAGCCCTGGGATAACAGTTGGACTTGATGACCTTAAAGATCTTTTCCAACCTAATTAAAATTAGTTAAAATCCCTTTGGATCTAAACTATTACTATGGAATCCTGTCCCCAGTGACAAATATTGTTGCTTAAAGTGATTTTTTTTCATAGCCTTTTTTCTTAACTACAGTTCCAACATTTACAGTTAGTTATTAATGACTATGTTAAGATTGGAAAGATTAATGTTTATTTTGATGAGTCTTCCTCTTTGAATATATTTTTTCCCTAATAACTAAAACATGTAAAATTTCCAATGGAAATATAGAGAAATTAAATAAAAAAGCTCCACACATCATTGAAAAGTTTATCACCATGGAAAATATCACCAAATAAGCTATAATTACGGAAATTCAAATATAAGTGAGCCCTTAAGGCTTTGTTCTTTTAACATGCAGGTAGGAGAAGAAGAAAAAAAATCAACATAGAAACAAGCAACTCAGAACTACATGACCTGAAAAATACACCAACATTGTAACTTAACAAAACTAAACTTTGTAAGGCACGGGATTTAAAGTTTTTATGAGTCTAAACAAAGCTATAATTGTTTTCCATACTGAATAAAAGTATGTCATAAGAACTACATAAAATAAGTACCCTAGTTTTTATACACTGGCAATCTCATGAGTGTTCTATTATTGACAATTCAGGCTCCTTTTAGGAGATTAATATTACATTATGGAGTGGTGTCCCTTAGGGATCAGTGTTGGGACCAATTTTGTTCAACATCTTTGTCATTGACATGGACAGCGGGATTG
>NDXB01009869.1:0-21965 GCA_002631895.1 Agapornis roseicollis
CCTGCCTGGACAAGTTCCTGTGTGATGTACTCTAGGTTACCCTGCTCTTGCAGGGGGGTTGGAATAGATGATCTTTCGAGGTCCCTTCCAACCCTTAGGATTCTGTGATTCTGTGAGCTTTAAGGTCCTTTCCAAGACAAACCAGCCTGGGATTCTCCAATGTATAGTGGATCGTGCTGCTGTATTTACAATACTGAGCTTTTGTTGAGGCAGAGCACCTGGGAGAAAAAGGAGTTCTAAAAATGTGAACTTTGAAGGTCTGAAATACATCCTTGGGTGGGTTTTAGGGCACCCAACAGTGGCCAACTGGCCTGACTGAACAGTGCTTCCCATAGCAAATGCTTTTTACTTTGTGCCTCATTTGGGAGCAGGTTTCAGTACACTGGATGAGGTCATGGGCTTTGGATACAGTGCAAACCTGGGCACTTCAAAGCCAGCACTAGAGAAGCTTTAAAACAGCCTCTTCTGTCATTTCCATTGACCTCTATCAAGTGCTCTGATAAGATCAAGATGTGTAAGATCCTGTATGTTAAATTCTGCAGCCAGTGGACTGGCAGTGCTGGGGCACTGTCCGAAGCAGTTGTTGGGCAGACAGAGGTGCCCCTTCAAGCCCTCTTTTCTGTTGCTGGACCCTTCCCCCTGGCCCAGGCCGATTTCACTGGAAGTACAAATCCAATGGAATATAAAAGAAGCCATGGGCAGCATTTCCAGAGAATGTTTTTTCTTGGGGTTTAGGCTTCTGTGGTGTCAAAGAAGCTGAGATTTGAGACTCGGTCAGAAGAAAACAATTAGCTGGATACTGCTTTATAGAATCTTGAAGGAAACAACAACGGGCTTCTCTGAAATCTGTGGGTTTTAGTAATATTTGTGAATCTGTAATGAAATCACCCATTACCACAGCAGCTCCAAGGGGGGATTTCAAATGAAATTGGCAGTGGAGGAGGAGTGTATTAACATGAAGATGTGGTCCTGAGCAACATGAACTAGTTGAAGATGTCCCTGATCATTGCAAGGTGATTGGACTTGATGAGCTTCAAAGGTCCCTTCCAGCCCAAACTATTCCATGATCTGAGGAATGCAGCAGGAAGCAAGGAAATGAGGCACACAGCGAGAGTGCCCCCACACAACTTAATTGCAAGCTTTATTTTTTTTACTGCTGACTGAGTCCACTGCCCTAAAATACAAAGGGGGCTGAGTAGCTGCCTCTGGTTTAGTGCATGGGTTTCTTTGTAGCCAGAGCCCAGGTCTGTAGCTTCTCTTTGGTACTGGTTCTGGAGAGGAAAGCTGCCTTCCTACCTCAGTAATTTACCTGGGACTGAACCAGACTGAACCAAGTAAGACTGCTTCAATGTAATACAGTAAAGGATGAGTTTCTAAGGCAGGGTGAACAGGGAATATTTAAGAATGTGATACTGAAAAGGAAGTGCTAAAAATCTGTGAATGAATCTTACAAGTCTGGAGTTCGAGGTTTGGAGAAAGATGGCACAGGAAGGGATCATAAAATCACAGGATTCCAGACTGCTTTGGGTTGGAATGGACCTCAAAGCTCCTCCAGTTCCAACCCCTGCACGGGCAGGGACACCTTCCACTGGAGCAGCTTGCTCCAAGCGCCTGTGTCCAAGCTGGCCTTGAACACTGCCAGAGATGGGGCAGCCACAGCTTCTCTGGGCACCCTGTGCCAGCGCCTCAGCACCCTCACAGGGAAGAGCTGCTGCCTAAGAGCTCATCTCAGTCTCCCCTGTTCTGGCAGCTTAAAGCCATTCCCCTTGGCCTGTCCCTACAGGCCCTTGTCCCAAGTCCCTCTCCAGGTTTCCTGCAGCCCCTTTTTGCACTGGAGCTGCTCTCAGGTCTCCCCTTCAGGAGCCTTCTCTTCAGGCTGGAAACTTAACAGGGTTTGTTTCTTCTGTGCTGCTGCAGCACACAAAGCAATGGGTTCTGCTGCTCTGGGTCTTGCAGCTTCAGAGTGGTGATTCTTTTCCTTGAGGACCACTGCTGTTGTTTGCTGCAGATTCCTTCACATCCTGCCTGGGTCTGTAACTTTGCAGCACACATTTTGCTTTCTTACTGCCTCCTGGCACCTGGAAATCTGTTTCTGTCCCCAGCTGCCCACAAACCCTGTGCTTTTCTGCCCCCCATGACTGACTCTTTTAAAAGGACAGAGCTGGACCTATCAACAGGTATTTGCAGCATCTGCTGTCAACATGGCATCACCCTCTCTGCCAGCAGCATTCTGCCAGGGAGCTGGCACTCACTTTGCTGTGTGTGCTGCCCATCTGCATGCAGATTCACTTAGCACCTCTTGCCCTAGTGGAACTGGCACGTGTCTCGCTGTGGGCCCGGAGCCACCCGAGCATATGGGCTCAGTCTGCTCCATGTGTGTGCAGCAGAGATGGTACGTTTGTAAACCAGGAACAGGATTTCTGCACAGCAAAGGTAGTGCAGCTTTTGGGCTTGAGACTCTCTCTTTAAATCCCTGCATTTCTCTGGATCTTTCTGGTATAATCCAGTGCTGTGACAAAGGTCCATATCAGCTCTTTTCCCAAATCTTCCAGATGTATATAACATACACATATAACATATATGTATATACACAGCAGCCTGCTCCCAGTGCATTAATGCTGTGCTGAGGACCTGTGATGGCTTTTGTTATGTTTCTGCCATGTTTTTGCTGCTATGTTTCATCTCCCTGTGGCTGTTGTAGTTACAAAGGCAATGAAGTTGTCTACTAGAGGCTTTATTTTCCACGTATCCAGGTAATTTCTGCCCATCACTCTCCCCTGGTCTGTGGGTTCTTCAACACCGTGTTTCGTGTCCCTGTATCCTCAATTTGACCTCTAAGCAGAGGCACGGACCAGGGTTGCAGTGTGACTTTGGCAAGATTCAGGTTCTCTGGATGCCCCTGTATGGTGAAGTTTTCCATGAAACTTGCAACACAGACATTGGAAAGTGTCCCCTGAGTGATTTCTGTTTTGCTTGTTCCCATTGGGATGCTCAGCAAGAATCTGGAGGACTAAATAGAGTGCGTAGAATATCTGTGGCACAGGGGAGGCTTCCTTTTTTGCTTTTAAGGTAACTGCCAGCAGTGGTATCCCTTGTTAGCTCTACTAACAGAAGGGAAGTTGTCCTGTTAGATGTCCCAATAATCCCTTCTGCATCCCTGCAGGTGAGTGAGTGGCTTCCCTCAATGCTCATCCCCTTTCCAAAACCTCAATTTTCTCTGTTGTCAAAAATGGTGTTGATTGGCAATGTCTTTTGTTAAATTTAGTTCGGAGGCAATCACAAAGCATCAGGCAGGCTGTAGCAGTGGTTATTGTGCCTGATTGCCTTTTCTTTGGAATTAGTATTCCAGGAATCCTGTTTTAGGGGTTGTATTGCTTAGCTCCTGTGCAGAGATTTTTAATGGAATAACATTGATCCAGCTGGGACCAGTAGAGCTTGCAAGGGACGAGTCATTATTCAGCATTTGTAAGGGGTGGCCTGAGCACTTCTATTGTCCAGTGAGTTTTGAAGCTGTTGGATTTCTCCACTGACCTTTGAAATAGGCTTGTATTAAACACCCATCTATGTTCTGGTAGCAGGGTGTATCTGTGGGACTCTAATGGACTTTTAAAATATATGCGATGCAAACCAAAGTGTTGCCTTTCCCCTCAGTTACTTGTAGAGTCTTTTGCCTACTTCATCGTACCCTTAGGAGATCAGCTGAAGGCCATACATTTTCTGTGGGAGATGGTGGAAGGAATTAAATGGAAGCATTAGTCTGAATTGCAAACAATAAGCGAGTGACCAAACCAAACAGAAGGGACCGTACTTAATCCTGATAGATTCACAGTGCTAAGAAAAGCATTCAATATGCTAGGTGGAGCTAGCATGACATCTTTAAAGCAGCGATGGAGAAACCCTGTCTCTAGAAAAGGATTTTAGATCATTCACTACTAAAATTAATGACAACTTTCACCCCACCTGCTAAAGCTTCTCAGTCATCTTCCTCCCAACCCCAGTTCAGATTAAACTTTGTAATGCCCTGGGTTAACATGTTCAGGCTGAACAATCACAGCATGTCCTGCAAATGGAGTGGAAGACAAATTCTGGCCAGCTGGAAAATACTGGATGGACCCCTCAGCCTGTGGCTGGAACAGTAGGGAAAAGCCTGGAGCTAAGAAAGTGGGAAAGAGGAGCGTGGAAGAGAACAGGGGCCTCCCAACGTGTCATGGGTGCAGAAGGGAACAGTGTCCAGGTTTCTGGTGGGGTTTTGTGTGAAGATCGCTGCTCCCATGGTCACTTAATGGCTTTCTGGTGTCAATAATGGTTCAGTTTTCACAAGGTCCTCAGTGTTAATGTGCAAGACTGTCTATGGAGAGGTCTCATAAGTGGTATTTAGGGCAGCAGATTCCCAAGGGAGGGATTCTGCATCTGGGAGCAGCAGGGCGGGAAAGAGCAAGGCAAAGCAAAGGTGGTGAATGTGCTGTGGGCCCCTATCAGAGAGCTGGTCTCCAGAGGTGGAAGAGGAAGGTGGAGGAGTGAAGCTGGTATTGTGAGTCTGGGCTTGCCAGCTCTGATCCATATGGTTGGAGTGAACAGAAATCAAATTTATCAAATTTTGGCAAATACATGGGCTGAAATTATTTTAGAATTCTCCCAAACCCATGAATGACCAAACCAGGTACAAAGAGAACACTGTACTTGGATAGAAAGTTTTCTGAACTTATTGCTGAAACAAAGAATTCCCTTAGGAAGAGAAGTCCCTGAAAGCATCCTGAGTTGGGGAGGGTGCCTCTGGTGAGTTTGGTGCAGCTCACGGTACCACTGGATTCTGAGCCCGTGCAGCTCTGGTCACTGCTGATGGCACATGAGCTCATCATTTGACACCAGCTGCAGTGGTTCCTGTTCAAGAGCTCTGTTCACAACATTGCCACAGTCTTTGTGTCCCACAGACCTTGGTCATTGTGTTGCCTACAGACCTTTCTCAGTTTGGAGTCTGTGATGTTTCAGGCAGAGGATGATGGAGCCTACGTGGCATTGCTGTTTTCCAAAGCACCTCTCAAATGTGTATAGAATTATTAGGGCTATTTTAAAGGACAGGTTATGAGCTTAAATGGTTAGCCCAAAGTAATTCATCATGCCAGGACCAGAGGTAGAGGCAGAACCCATTACATTCCTGTTTGCTCAGCAGGAGAGACAAGGGCCCTGGAGCAGGAAAGTCAAGAGATCTAAAAGTAGCAAGTTCTTCCTACACTTATCAGCCATTCACAGCACATATGGCCAGAAAGGAAGTATAAATAATTCAGTCCCACTCCTTTATCAGGCAGATCAGTTTAACCTTATCCCTACAGTAAAGCTATTACCTGTGCTTACCTTCCTACAGTACTGCAAGCTGCAGTTAGTCTGCACCAAGAGACAGAGGATCTGTTGCTGGGGTTTGTATGGGTGTTTAATCAGTCCTGTTCTACCTGACTCTTGATGGGAGTTCATGTTTCAGTTCTTGGCTGGTCAGTCTTGCCCCGTTTTGGTACAGCCTGTTCTTCATTTACTACCTTTTTGGGGGTTTTATTCATAGTTACCTGTGTTTTGTCCCTGACCACAGATCCCAACTGCTGAATGGTGCCTCTTCTTTGAGGACTCCAGTTTGAGTGTGTTGATTTGTACTTGCAGACAGCATACCTCATTGTGGCCATAGGGTTGAGCCTGGAACATCCAGGATACAGAAGATGATTGCCTGATGCATTGTTCCTGTGGTCCTATTTTAATGTATCATTTTTCAAATACATTTGAAAAGTTTCAGAGCAATCACGACTGACTTCTCAAAAATAACTCAAGAGAGAAGCCCCAGTGAAGCTGAAACCTTGTTCAAGGCAGCTGAGGGGCCCTTCTAGTCCCCAGGATGGGCAAACATGCTCTTTTGACTCTGCGCCAACATAGTCATTGAATTCTGCAAACCCTTCTCACAGTGCAAATAGTTCCATTTCTGAATCCCAGATACCAGCAGGGCTGTGAAATTCTCATTTCTAAATACAACAGAGTATTTTGAGCACAATATAAACACTGATTGAAAAAAAGGGCTAGAAACCAAAAAGTGATGCAGTGCTGACATTTTAATGATCCATGAGCAGTTATATCTGCTTCCAAGCCGTCCAGGTCACAGGGTGGTTTTTTGTCTTGCAAATGTGGTGTTTGAAAGGGCATTGAGGTCTCCAGGGTCCCTGGCTTTTTCCTCCAGCAAACTTATTCTGACCCACATGCACCTCCTTGGGTAAGCACTACATACGGTCCTGTGATGTCTCCCAGTGAGTTGCTGTGGCCTGGTGCTGTGGCTTCCATGCTGATGCCTTTCTGGAAGTTCTGAAGTTCTCCCAGCGTAAATAAATCTTGGGATTGTCAGCTCACCGTGAGGTTGTAGAGAGAATCATAGCAAGGCTTGGGCTGGAAGGGATTTCAAAGCCCATCCAGCTCCAACCCCTGCCACAGGCAGGGACACCTTCCACTGGAGCAGCTTGCTCCAAACCCCTGTGTCCAACCTGGCCTTGAACACTGCCAGGGATGGGGCAGCCACAGCTTCTCTGGGCACCCTGTGCCTGCGCCTCAGCACCCTCACAAGGGAGAGCTTCTGCCTAAGAGCTCATCTCAGTCTCCTCTGTTTAACGTTGAACCCATCACCCCTTGTCCTATTACTATGTGCCCTTGTCAAAAGTCCCTCTCTAAATTTAACATTTAGCCTCCCTTTCTTCCTAATTTTGCTCTAATTCCTGGGGTATCTGGTAGGAGCACAGTTTATTCTGTGTAGTTGTGTATAGCTGTTGTTAGGTTTCTGACTTCCAAGATTGTCTTTTTTCAAATCACTGCAATGGGGACTCTGCTTCTTTAGGCTGACAGCTCTTTATTTTGCCTTTCAAGCCTTTGAGAAGGGCTTTGCAGTGTTGTTGCGAAGAGCTGTGTGCTCCAATTGGAATACCTATTTTTGGTGGAACATCCAGTTTAGTACAATTGCCATGTGAATTTTGGGGCTTGCAGTTGTTTATAAAGATCTTTAGGGATCCAGGTTTCTGTAGTCTGACACTTTGCAGTGGGATGTCTTCCTTACACTGAAATGGTTTTGAAATAAGTCTCCTACTGCCCTGGCCCAAAGGCATCGTGTGCTTGGTGTAGCAAAGGGTGACCCACATCTCCCTTCTCACACATGGGTGCAGTGCTTGGTGACAGATCCAGTAAGTGACAGTAAGATGTGACCCTGCAGCCTGGGTTTTTCCCACTAAACCACTCTATTGTACACAATGAAATAAATCATCATTTTATCTGATGAACCCTATTGGCAGTCCTTTGCTCTGAATGCAGTTTTGATCGATTCCTCAGGTCCTGCACTTAAATAACTCTGCCTGTACATGGAATATTCTATTCACCGTGTTGCAGAGACCTCTGCATGTCAGGGCAGATACTTGTAGCAGTGGATGCAGTCACTATGCTGTGTTTGCATACTGATCAGATGGGTTCATGAGGCATTAGACTTGAGAAATCCTCAGCTATGCCCTGTAGAGCAAATTTGATGTTTGATACTCAGGGGAAACTCTTCAGGAGTATAAAGCCTTGAGAGTCTCTGCTGGCATTTTGATTACTACTGACACATGTTTTGTAGCTCTGGTGTCAAAAAGACATGCAGGGCTTAATAAAGACAAATTAGAACTACTTCACTGTGGTGGTTTCACACAAAGCTGCATAGCCTGGAAGCAGGGACATTGGCATGGCACTGATCTCCTCAGGTGCTCAGGTTTTAATAGCCCCTCTGAACAGGCACCACAGGGAAGCAGGGATTCCGTGACACCCATTTGCATCAGCTGTGATTCTTCATTGATTCTATGTTCATGATATTGAGTCTGTACTTGTTTTTTTCACGGTATTTCTCAGAAAAGCCTGCACTTGCAGATTGTAGTGAGGAAGTGGTTTTGTCACTGCGAACTCAGGCTCAGGTGTCCATGCTGCTGGTAGCTTCCCTCCTGGTGATGGGAACAGGTTAATTCTGGTGCCTCCTATGGGCTTCGGGAATAAAAGGTGTCAATGTGATGCTGTGTGACACAAAATGGTTTAACAAGGTCTGGAGCTTCGTGTGACTCCATCCTGCTCAGAGAAGCAGGTTGTGTGTAACAACAGCTACCACTGAGGGCAAAGCAGAGATGTTTAATAGAGTGAATTCCTTGTTTGACAGACTTCCAGAGGGTGTTTCAGAGGCTGTTTGGGGGCAGAACAGGGGAAAGCTCAATGTAGGCTGGAGCTGCTGGCATTATTCTTGATGAATTCAAACTGTGACACGCTGAAGGACCAGCCAGAGCATCCCAAGGCACACACAAGAGGGTATCAGGGGCAGAAAAGAGAGAACGTGGCTTTCAGGTGTGCACAGGCCCCTGGCAGGAGAGGGGTAGCTGGAGCATCAGATACTGCAGCCAGTCTTAGACCTGCTGAACTCATCATAGCTTTAGCACATGTGACACAGTGAATTTCAGTGTTGCGTAGCTCCTGGCTCTGAGCTGCAGAAGGGACATCCTTTCTGGTGACATCAAGGTGCAAATTGTCCGTGCTGCTGATGCAGTCCTGGCTAGCACCTCCCATGGGAGCCATGCCATTAACCTGGCTCTCCTGCCAAGGCATGCTTCATGCCTCTTGGGTGTCCCAGGCGTTTCTTGCCTGCGAGAGATGATGGCAGGGCTATGTATGGGACGGTACAGCAGTGACCAGGCTGGGATGCTCTCAGGGGGGCCAGTAACAATGGTAAGCATTTGGGCTGTGTATCCCAGACCTGATTTTGCTCCTGGAACAGAGGTGGAGATGTGGGAGGCCTCACTCTCTGGTGCAGGAGCTCTCCTGCATGCTGCCCCTTCGCTTCCTGGTTCCCGGGGTGCTCTCCTTGCCCTGACCCAGGCAGGGTTCCTGCACAGGCTGACTATCTGCCTGCAGGGAGGTTGGATGCTGGAGGTGCGGGCATTTGCTCCCCCAGCCCGCCCATGTGAGCGATGTACCTTTAAGACTAGCAGGAGAGCAATAGTATCTCCCTCCCTCCTGTTAATTGTAACATGTTTTTCAGCCATGCTTTCCAGTCACATTCGCAGGCAGGAGCGGGAGCCGCGCCGGAGCTGCCGCGGGTGATGGGCAGCGCCGGGGGCCGGCGGACCCGGTGCCCGGAGCGGGAGCCCGCTTTGCCCGAGCGGTGGTGACGCTGCCGCGCTCACTCCTCACCTCTGCCCCTGCCACCTCCTCGCCTGCGTGGCCGTGGCCTCCAGCGCTGGTCCGGGTCTGCTGCGGACCCTGGGGCAGCGCGGTGGTGCCGGGACCTGCAGCGGGTGATGCAGCAGGAGCTGCCGGCACAGGGGTGCTGTGGGCTGCCGAGGGCATGGCCGGCTCCCTGAGCCCAGAGTGACTGCAACTCACTCGAGGTCAGGACTGCTGCCCGGAGGATGCCCTGTGTGTCTCCAGTTACCTCTCTCCCGCCTCACCGCAGAGTGTCTGGAGTTGCTCGCTCGCCCCTGCAGCGGGGCGACAGAGGCACAGGCCTCCAGGGGGTTAAGAGAATCTGCCTTTACGCCAAGTGTTGGAGCAGGAAATAATCTGCAGAGATACATGTGCAGCAATTCAACTGCTGCTGCTCTCCTGGCTGCCGCGCTGCAGGTCGGTGTGTGAGGGATGCTGTGCTGCTCACAGAAGATGCTGTCCTGGTGTGTCCGAAGCACTGGGCACAGTAGCAGATCCCCAACGGTCTGAGCTGGGGAAATGTCTCCATCCGAGAGGAA
Organism: Agapornis roseicollis; assembly: GCA_002631895.1. Classification (NCBI taxonomy): domain Eukaryota; kingdom Metazoa; phylum Chordata; class Aves; order Psittaciformes; family Psittacidae; genus Agapornis; species Agapornis roseicollis. Next base: position 9,768 of record NDXB01009869.1, read on the forward strand.
TTATGATGCTGTGCTGGGTCTGTCAGCTCACTGAGGTAGGTGCTGCTCCCTGTGCAGTGTGCCATGATCCTTGCTGGGGGATGCGTTCCTCTCCTCTTCCTGGGCTATGGAATTAGAGAGATCTTCCAGCAGGAACGGGGTTTAATTTGCAGCCTAATGCCAGACAGGAATACATGTGTGTGTGCAGCAGGGAGGGAACAGCAAATGATACCCAAGTGATACCTTTGGTGTTTGGCAATAAAGTTGTGGCACTTAATTGGAACAAACTTGCCTGGGTCTATGTGGAATGCACCTGGGAGGGTTTGTTTCTTCCTGGCAGGTGACCTGTCCAAGAGGTTGGCTGCAGTGGAGTGGATTATGCTTTGGTTCGGGAGGAGGGACACAGTGCACTCTACAGGTCCCTTCGTTTCGCTCCCGCGGACATGGGGAGGACAGAGGACACCCAACCGAGAGAGAAAATGCTGCAGCAGGGGGGACGTGGCTTTTGGAGGAGTGAAATTACAGTCAAAGGAAGAAAAGAGGTGCTTTTCGCTGAGAAAGAGGGAATTTTTATGTCCTGAGGGTTGATCTGAGTGTTTGGAAGTAGAGAAGGGGATTGGCTTTGGAAGCAGCCTGTGTGTGAGCGGCTTCTGTGGTTTTTGCTTTCCCAGCTCTGTGGACAGGAGTTTTGCTCATCTCTAACTGCTTTACCACCTCTGCACACTTGGCTTCAGGGCGTTTGCACCAATTCCCGGGAGAGATAAACTGCCATCAGATTTCCTTAGGCTTGTTTGGGAAGGTGCTTTCCTTGGGGAATCCCTAACAAAACCCATAGCAGCTGATGCTCTTCCTCACTCACCTGTGGGATGTGCTTTTTTGTGTTGTCTTGAGCTGCCTGTTGGGAGCTTTGCTCTATAAAGGTCAAGCTGAAAGGGAAGGTTTCAAGCAATTTCCCCTGGAAAGCCAGGGTGCTGGGCTCTGGATACCTCTGGTTTCGTTCTACTGATTGACCTACATGTTTGTCTGCACGTTGGCTCCTGAGCACATGAGCATAGACCCTGGCTGTGCAGAGAGGGTGGGTGCTGCCTGGATTCTGTACCTGGATCTTGGAGGGAGGGGTTTGTGTGTCGTTTCTGTTGTTGCAGATCTATGGAGCTAGCACAGCCAGCAGTGCCATTGCTGTGTGACTCTTCCAGAAGTGTTGCTGTGGCATCCTGGCAGAACGAATGTGTCATTAACAACTGCTCTTCAGGAAAAGAGCAGGGCTGTCATCAGCACTGCAAAACAATTTAGTCACTTCTGCTGTCTTTAGTCAGGGCTTCCTGACTGGAATGTATCTGAGCAGTTTGGTCAGAGCATTTCTTACTGCCTCCTCCACCTCCCCAGGGCTGTTGTGCTACGCTTGACTTGGCACTGACAGACCTCATAGGGAAGGCCGGAGAAGAATTCCCCATTTTGGCTGTAATTTGGGTCCAAATGCAGGCAAGAATGGGCTGCTCTGATTTTGCAACTTGAGCATCCTCCTTTGGGACCCTGTCTAGGAAGCCTCTGCTGCTCTGCCCAACCTCTATGTTGGAGATAGAGGAGCAGAATTGGGTCTTGCTGCTGTGTCTTGGGTGGGTTTGCTGCTATGTATGAATCAAGGAGCCACAAGCCCTGCCAGGGATGGAGGCTGCAATGATGCCCGGGGAGTAACTGCTCCTCTCCATCCTGGGAATGGGGATCCCTTCTCACCCACACAGTAGGTAGAGATAGGCACAAGGAAGAGAATGATCCCCCAGCTTCATTCATGAGGTGAAAACAACACCTGGTGGAGTGGTACCTTTGGAATAGCTGTGTAAAGTCATGCGGATGACTCCCCCCAAAAGAGCACTTATAAAGTGTGCTGAGCGTTAAATAACCCATTTGGCTGTGCAGGAAACTCTAGAAAGCTCATCCTGTACAGTGCTGTTTGCACACAGGCAGGATGGAGATGAGAACTGCCTGGGTTTAACTAAGATGCTACTCACAGACATGATCTCAAAATTAATTTGGTGTTTGCTGACCAGCAGCTGGTTTGGTCATCTTGGTGCCTCTCTTCCACCAAGCTCATAAAAGGGCTATGCGAAGGATGGGGAAAGACTTTTCAGCAGGGGCTGTTGCAGCAGGATGAAGGGTGATGGGTTTAGACTGAAAGAAGCAGATTGAGGCTGGATGTGAGGAAGAACTTTTGTAGAGTGAGGGTGGTAAAATCCGGGCACGGGTTGCCCAGAGAGGTGGTGGATGCCCCATCCCTGAAGACATTGCAGGCCAGGCTGGATGTGGTTCTGAGCAACCTGATCTGGTTGAACATGTCCCTGCTCATTGCAGGGGTTGGGCCAGATGAGTTTTGAAGCTCCCTTCCCACCCAAACTGTTCTGTGATTCTGTGATTATATGAAAACAGCAAAATGTTAGAGTGTGTTCACATGTGCTTTGCTCTGTAGCAGCAGATGAGAATCTGAGCCTTACTGTGGACTCTCATCCACTTGGGAAATTGAACCAGGACATTTGAACTACTGATTGCTTCTAAAGCAGCCTTTCTTGTCAGTGATGAAGTTTCACATTAATCTCTAATTACATGGAAGTTAAGAACTGTTTGCTGGAGTTAGTAACAGAGAGTTTTAAAGTTAGACAGAAGCTCTTCCCTGTGAGGGTGCTGAGGCGCTGGCACAGGGTGCCCAGAGAAGCTGTGGCTGCCCCATCCCTGGCAGTGTTCAAGGCCAGGTTGGACACAGGGGCTTGGAGCAAGCTGCTCTATGGAAGGTGTCCCTGCCCGTGGCAGGGGTTCGAGCTGGATGAGCTTTGAGGTCCCTTCCAACCCAAACCAGGCTGGGATTCTGTGTTTAAATGGGGGTGGTCAGCGCTGCATTTCACATGTGCTGTGCTGGTCCCTTCCTCTGCCTGACAGACCCTGCTCATACAGCAAGGGCTGGGCTCTTCTCAGTGTGCCTTGTTGATGCTCTGCTGCAAGATGGGGCTAAGCATGATGGTACCTGGCCCAGCAGTGACCGGGCAGCAGTGGTGCTGGGATCCCTCTGAGGCCCTCAGTGACATGAGTAGTGGTGGGCTTGTCAGTGCTGGGGCAATGGTTGGATCTGATGATCTTAAAGGTCTTTTCCATCCTGGTTGCTTTGATGATTCTATGATGTGATAGGAATGTATCTTGGCACCAATAAGAGTTCACAGATATGTTTTTATACCGTGACAGTCACCAAGGTCCCTCTCTGTGAACACTTCCAGGGTCGGTGATTCCACCACTGCCCTGGGCAGCCTTTTGGAGAGGAAATAGTTGATTTGAAATTTAGGATTTGGAAGCAGGTTGTAAACCAGCTCCCAGCGATCAAAGCCTGGGGTCCAGTTGAGATAAAACTGTGCCTTCCTGATGGTGTCTGGAGTGTCTTTAAGAGAATGTGCTACTGCATTTGAAATCCCTCTGCCTTTGTACTACTTACAAAATGCATTCACAGTAGGTGGTGGCATCAGCCTCCTCTCTGTGAATGCAGATATTTATATTATGCAAAAGGTTTTCTCACTTTGCTGCATTCAGATGATGACTGGAGATACCATTCTTGTTAGATGAAAAATTGAGGCTGACTTTAGAGGTGAATTCAAAGAGCAATTTCTATTTAATATATATAGCAACAAATAGGAACAAAGCTGCTTAAAGATTACAGTAATGATGAATCATTATATAGCTCTCTGAAAAGCAATAAAAGTCAAAATGGAGTGCTAGGATTTAGTCGCTTAGAAAATGCACAGAAAGGAACCTGTCTAGTGAAGAGGGTTTTACACCACATCAAAGTCAAAATGTTTTGAGGTGCAAAAGTACCAAGTGACTCTCACCCCAAGGATAAGAGGCAGCTGCTCCCTATTGGATATTGCTCCAGGAGGTTATTTCTTTGGTTGCTAATAACTCACAATATTGTGGGGATTTTAAGCTCCCCTCTCCCCCCTGCCATGTTTCAGGGCAGATGCTCTCATCCTGCTTTTCCTGTTGACTGCTATAATTTTTGTTATTAATGCTAATTAAATGCTGTAACTTTTGAAAATCAGGTGAGTTTGAGCCATCAGCCCAGTGCAAATGCTGTCATCACCAGAGCCCATAAAATGTTCAGGGGACTGTAATTTTGCTACAGAGCTGCAGTGGGTATGGCTGAGGCTTCTGCTACCTTTGTTCCGATGGCACAGATTGTAACGTGTGCGCTCCTGTGTAATGCAGCATGAACAGGAATTGTGCGTTCCTCAGCTGTTGAGTTGCACATTCTAGACATAAGTCAACAAACATTAGAGAAATGACATTACCTCTCCTTTCTGGAGAGCACTCTGGGGAGACCTTGATGCAGCTTTTCAGTACTTAAAAGGGACCTTTCTTATGAAAGATGGGGAGAGACTTTCTAGCAGGGCCTGTTGGGTAGCACAAGGGGTTCCAGCCCAAGCAGCGGCAAAGTGGCAGTGCTCGTGGCCAGGTTGGACACAGGGGCTTGGAGCAAGCTGCTCTAGTGGAAGGTATCCCTGCCTGTAGCAGGGGTTGGAGTTGGAGGAGCTTTAAGGTCCCTTCCAACCCAAACCAGGCTGGGATTTCATGGTTCTATAAAGGTTGCTCTACCTGTGTAAGTGGTGCAGGGAGTGGGGTGGCTTCAGCAGAAGGTGAGATCAGCTCCACCAAGCAATGTCAGCTGATTTCAGTCCTCAGCATGCTCAGCTCCACCTCCTCTGGGGCGGGGGGGGGGGAGGGAGGTGTTCATGGGAATGGGAAGCACAGTGCAGGATTCACCCTTGCAGGTGAGCATCCCAATAGTGATACCCCTTATGTGTCTGCTCATTGGGACCTGGGGTTGTTACTTCAGTGTAAACACTATCTCATGTACACATCATGCTTTTCCTATCCCTGTTAAACAGCAATAAAATTCTTCCAGACTTGGATGTTCCAGCCTTTATGGTGAAACTGAAGCTGGAAAATCTTTGTCAGCTCAGAGACTGCTGCAGGTGATACGTGTTTGTGACTGTGGGTTTTCCAGGTCTCTGCCTCCTCCCCCAACACTTTGATTGTACGTGGGGAGTTGCTATACCAGAGAGAACACACAGTAGCATGAGACTTGTCCCACAAAACATTTTGTCGCTGGGTTTTAACCAGCAGGCTTGTTTCAGCCAAAATACAGAATTCAGGAGTGTGTTTTGATGCCAAGACTTGCAGCATCAAACCGCGGGTGCCGAGCTCTGTTCTTTTTCAGCATATGCACCATTCAGTAAGCTCTGGGCAGACTTGTGTGATTTTCTAACAGCTATTTCTTGCAAAGGGAAAAATGAAAAAGATTGCAGAAGCATATTAATTATCCACAGTTTAATGTATAGAGTGGTTTGCAAACAGTTATTGTGGACATTGTTATCTGAAAGACTGTAATTTTAATGGCTCTAATGGGGGCTATTGTAGGCCTACTGAAACTCTTACAGTTATGGTTTAATTTTAATATGGGCTCTATTTGAAAAGCCTGTATTTTTAGATTTTGTGGTACCCAGAATTATGTGCTTGGCTTATGACAATAAAATCATAGCTGAATGCTGGAATGGATGTGAATATAGCTGTTTTGAGGCAGTCTTTGTCTCAATAACTTACCTATTTTTAGATGTTAATAATCATCACCTTTTCTCATTCTTAAAACTGTGTGCCAATACAGTACCTCAGGTGAGGATGTAAGCGTGAGCATGTGGGTGTGAATCCAAGAAGCACTGTCTGGTAACCCTTGGTCTGTAAGCTATATAGGGTTGTTAGGATTGTGGTGTTTGACCTCTTGATAACACAAGCTATAGAGAATGTCATTCAGAGATTTCTTCTTGCTTCTCAGAAGCATATTGAGCCTTATTGAAAGAACGTGGACTCAAAGGTGTCCTGAGGGTGGTTGTTTCCCGTGAATTAACAGGAAAATAAACCTAAAAATGTCCCAGTCTTAGCTGAGTTCCTTGTTCCATCTGTCGAATCTTCTTCCTTTGCCTACTTAATTAAGCAGCTTGCTAGTAATGGAAATCATTTCCCATGGTGTGGACAAATCATTGTTCAGTCTTCCTTCTGCTGAAGTGCTTCTGTAATTTAAACTCTTCCCACACAATCTCTTTCAAGGCCCTCAAATTCTGTATGTTTTTCTCCCAGTTTTTCAGCATCTTTTTGAGCTCTGGACATCAGAGGTGCCTGTTCTGGGACAGCAGAGCACCACATTCTGCTAATATCCTCACTGACACCACATACAGAAACAACATCACCTTTCTAACCTTGGACAAAATTGCCTTTCTTCAAACATCCGAGTGTGTCATTAAATTCTGCAGCTCCAGCATAGCCTTGGGACCTCACATTGCATTTGTCTGCCCTGACTCCCATATATGTTTTTAAGTCTGATTTCCACATAGAGCTCACTCCTCTGTAAGAGGGGCAGATTATTCAGTGCTGCTGCTCTGATCCTGGACAAGCAGACCTATGTTTGCCTGCATTACAGTTTCTGATCTCTGACAGGGCATATCAAGGGGACTGAGTTGTTTTGCTGTTGTTGAGTTTGACAATATTTATCACTTAAGCCAGTTCTGAGTTGTATTGGGCTGAGAAACTTGTCTCTGTAGGCCTAGTTAAAAGCACTTCCATTCAGTGATGGCTCCTCATTAAAATTGCATCTTGACGATGAGCAGTGATTTCTGAAGTGTTCTGTAGCACTTTCATGTGAGGATATTCTTACAGTCAGTAAGTGATGTGTCACTGAGCTGTTTGCAAATGCAAATGCACAGCTCCTATCCCCGACCCCCCCCCAACTTCCCTTATTAAGGGTATTTAAAACCATTTCAGGTTATCCAAGAGGGCTGTTTGAGGTTCCCATCACTTTCAGAGATAGGGTTTCTGCAGTTGCCACCATCTCTACAGCTTTCTGCTTCATGGGGTGATGTTTTCCAGGAAGCTGAACAGACTTCTGCTGTTGTTGAGGTATCCATAAAATTACTGTGACAAAGATGAATCAAGCTACGGATGTGGTGTTTGAGCACTCTTCTCTTTCCCCATACTTCGATCATTTTTGTGGTTCCTTCCAGTGTTTAATTTAATGGCTCTCTAAATTTCTTAGGAGCTCAGTTCTTGCAGTTCCTCTGTGGTGTTGCTCTGGGGCTTACATCCAGGCTGGATAATCATCTTGACCACTTAGAATGGCTTGAGTAATATATCCCTTTGTGATCCATCAAAACCTCCCTATTCAGCTCCTCTCCTCATGCTGACTTCCATTTTTTTTCCTTAGTTTGATCATCTTTTTCCATTACCTCCCTTGAAGTAATTCTCTTCCAGCAGGAACAGGGAGTAAAACCTTTCCTCCTCTGATTGCTGTGCTGTTGCTTTCTGTTTTCCCACCCCCTCAGCACTCACCCTGGAATCTCTTATTGAAGGACCCCTGGTTCTTACCTCTGGGACTCTGTAATTCCACCTTTGGCCACTTTTTTCTCTCTCTTTTTCCCATCTTCATTTTTTTCACAGCTTTTTCTTGAACAGTCCATTTGTTTCCTTGACATAGCAGTTACTGACGGCCTGGTATCCTGTCTCCAACAGTGGCAAATAGCAGATGCTTAGAGAATAATATAAGAAACAGGTGAGAATATAATAACCATAATATATCCTGCCAGCAGTGATCAGTATCATGTATACCTGAGTGTGTTTGGAATGTGTTTAAGCCAGCACAGTGAGCAATATAATGCCTAAAGCCATGTGAAGAAAAATCATTTTACAAGATGGCAAATTTGCTTGCGTACAAAAAAAAAAAGCTCTGCCCTCTCTGTGGCTGGCATTGCTTTGCTGAGCACCAAGGGCCATAGTGCTTGTTTCTGAGCCAGTCCTGGGGCTCTGAACCATGTGAATCAAGTGGAAAAATATCCTTGAATGTTTTAAAATGCCAGGTTTGAAGTGGTGTTTAAAAATACCTCTATTAGCAAATGGAATATGTTATCCAGGGCACTGACCAGCTAAATCAGAGGAGTGATGTTGCAGGCATTAGACCTCTAATTACCAGTTCTTCAGTTGTGTGCTTCCTCCATTACCATCACTACTGCAGTAGCCAATGCAGTTACCATAGTTTGATTTAACCCCAGCTGACGGTCAGCTTTACTGATAGAATGATTGTGTTTCAGAGTCGGGTTTTCTTCCTGTGATGTATTTTCTTTTGTGATTGTTGCTTTGTTTATTACTATCCACAAAATTTTTGGAGAAGTCCTTGGACCTTCCTTAGGATGACTTATAAAAGACCAGTAGGAAGACAGAGGCACCTTATGGGTATGAGTGACCTTCAGTGCTCAGCCATTCACTGTCTGACCTGACCCGCAAGGGTTCTTCTGTTCATGTAAATGGGTCTATAAGTCCCTATGGCTCTAACTGCTTCAATGCACGCCATGTGCTTTTTGAGTGAGATTGGACATTATTCTTCCTGTCTGTTTTTCCCCTCTTCTCACAGAAGCAGAGGGGTGCCTCTAATGAGTGATGCCCAGTGATCCTAGCAGTGGTTCAGGAGGACAGGGTGGGGAAGCACTCCATTCCCAAATGGGGGATTCCAACTTTGGGCCAAGTTGTGTGTGCTCCAGCTCAGGAGTGTATGCATATGTAAACCAGCTGGTTACAAATTCAGGGCAGAAAGGCACATAATTCCTTAGATGCCAAAGGGAACTGTATCTAGAGATGCAGGATAGAAATATGGCTCCCGATATGTGTTTTAGTTCTGTATAAATCACCTGTAAGTGTAGCACACTCTATTCATTTAGCTTCTGACAGCGTTATTTAGGGGTGATATGAAGCAGTCACAAAGTAATAAGGGCTGCCTGAGAAGAAAATGTGTGCTAAAGCTCTTAGGTGTAATGCTAATTTAAATAAAACGTGCTCTACTGGGGCTGTGGGGTATTTCTCTCAGAAGTCTAAATAATATTCGAACCGTGGATGCTTAAAAGTTGGTTTTCTGCAAACTGAAGATGCCACAATTATTTCAGAGTGTTTAGACTGATTTTCAGGTTGGGTTGATTCGTTCTGTTCTTAGAAGAACGTTTTATGAGCATCTGTATCATGTCTGTAGCTACAGACATCACGTCTGTAGATGCAGTCCAGCATGTTGTGTGCCTCTAAGCCCCACAGGAAGCCCAGGGAGCTAATGGAGCACTGTGCTGCCTGATCAGACCATGCTTCAAGTTAGGCTGATGGGCGAGGGCATGTTCAGCTTGGAGTTCTGCATCCAGCTCTGGGACATCAACACAAGAGGGATGTGGAGCTGCTGGAGTGAGGCCAGAGAAGGTTTTTCCCTGTTTTTGTGTGAAGGCTGTGTCCTATGCCACGAATTCCAGGCGAGAATTTTGATCAGGAGGTGGCTGTCGGCCCCATCACTGCCCCAGGCAATGATGGATTCAGAACCCTCTGTAGTTTGCAGGTGGGTTTGTGATGTTGTCTTACATTGATGCAGAAGATTTCATCTCCCAGAGATGAGCTCAGGGTTTGCTGGAAGCACTTTGTGAATAACAGTTACAGAGCTGAATTCTCCTCTGCTCCTGGTTCTGGCAGAACACTGCATGCTGAGGTGGAATTTCCTCTTTCACTGCCTGCTGCTCAGGGACTTCTTTTTTGCTTCTGTCTGACTGAGGAAAAATGAGAAAAGACTTAAATCAAGCCCTGGGCTTCCTAACAGTATGAGAAGGCTCCTAAGGGGCAGCAGGGATGCTGTAATGGAAGTGGTGTTTTGGAGATGGGTTTCTGAGAGGTCAAGCTTGAAAATCTGTATAGAATTTTCTAAGCTAATTCAGTTTAGTTGGAGGGGAAGGGGCAGATATTTGATGGAGAAGGAAATAGAAGAAAGGAGTGAGGCCTCCTGTTTATTTGATGTTTGAAGGTGATAGGAAGAGGTAGCTCCTTTTGGACAAGAGGCCATGTTCTCCCTTTCCTGTTTTGCACAGGTGTAGATTCTGACTCAGTGAAGATCCAAGGACAAACTATTGCCCAGAGTTGTGGCTCCTATCTTTTATAATAGAGGTTACTATAATTCTATATGGAAATCTATTGCAATGGCAGTGCTGGGGTGTATATAATTCTGGAAGTGCATTGGGTTTTTAATGACTTCTGAGGCTAGCTTACCTGTTTATAGCAGTTCTCTGGCTATCAGAACATCATCTGAGAGTGCTCAGAGTTTACAGCTTCTGTATCTGTTTCCTGGGGTTTGGGGCAGCTCCCATGCAAAGGACTGACTTTTTGGATGATAGAGCTCATTTCTGTGCAGTCTCATAGACTGTCATAGACTGTAACATCTCCAGATTAAACATTTTCTCAAGTTAGTGACTTTTATGTGGATGGTGATTGCAAGCAGGGAGGGAAGGATATTAAATGGGAAGCTGTATGTGGGTTTGGGAAATAAAAGCTGCATAATATTTATGTAACAGCCACATCCTATGAAATGCCTTTGAATATCATATGCAACAGCATCTCTCCAAATACCTGCTAGTGTTTCACTGTAATGGGGCTGGCCTGTGAGTGCCCATCTGCTGAAGGGTTCCTTGAATCAAGACATCGAGTCTTTCAGAATCAGTGTTTCACTGCTGGGGTTTGCACTGTGTGATTGTTACCAGCATGGGATGGGTGTGTGAAATCCTGGAAGTTGTGCCCAGGGTCTGACCTGGAAAGGGCCCTGGGAGCTGTGAAAGCTGTGTCAACCATCAGCAAGGGGGTGCAGCCTCAGGAGCAGCAGTCTGTGCACAGCGTGTGAAGAGGAGGAAGGGAAGAGAGGGGCTGACTCAGTGCAGGAGCTTGCTCAAGTTCTCAGCTGAACACCTGCCAGGGCTGGGTGGAGAAACGTCTTTTGTTGACTTAAATTCACTGAGGATGACTCTGGGAACAGCTCTGTCCCACACTGCCCCCATTTCAGACTGGAGATGAGAACTTCAGGTTTTGTCTCCTGATTGCACTGAATGAACCGCGCAGGTTCTGGCAGGATAAGGCTGAACAGCATGTTCTGAATGTGCGATAGCCTTGGGTTTTTTTTCTGAGAGGCTTTATTTTGTGATTTAATTATCACATGACAAGGGTTCCTCTCTGCTCATAATAGGAAGGCAATTAAACTGAGTTCTCAATTTTATAGGCAGAATCTAAAGGATTACTAGAAGGTGTTTCTTGTAACGTTGACTCTTCTTTTGTTAACACTTATTTATAGGCGTTTCATGGACACAGATGTATGTACAGAAATAGTACATATTTGTAGACTAAGCATATAGTTTAAGGCAAATAAGCAAGCCTTGCCTTTAGTAGACTATTTTCCTGCATAAGGACTCTGATTTCAAATAGTTTGGATAATGGTGTCTTTGCTGTCAGAGGAATGTATGGATATGACTCACAGTGTCATAAATACTACGGCTATTACAGTGAGCATCCAAGGGAAATTACACAAAATTATAGATTTGCCAGTGTTCTTTTCTCTAACGGCCAAACTTCAAAATAGAAAGCTTTATTGTGCATTTTGATGCATTTGAACTACTGAATGTTCTTGCTGGCCCACTAGACAGTTTAATAAGGCTCCTGAATATCATCAATAATTCATGCATCACTTAAACGGGGATGTGGTACTTGTTTTTCAGCTATAATCTGAGCATAGGATGTTGCGAGCTACTATGGGATGCTTAGGGGCATGCTCTGTGATGGCCCTTGACCCTCTAAGAGGTGCTCTGGAGGGTGGTGCTTCCCAACAGGGCAATGTGCTCTTTGCCCTCCCCATAGCTCTTGTTTTTTCTCAAGGGGAGTCCATTGGCAGCCAAGGATGTGGCGAACTCCCTTCAGTGTGACTTACCTGGTGCAAATGGTGTAAATCATCCCCAGCATGTGACTGTCAGTGCTGGCTGGACCTAAGACAGCAGGCTGATGGTCCAGGTGGAGAGGTGTGGAGTGAGCATAGGCTGGGGTACATAAGGGTGCAGGAAGCATTAGTAGTGAGACCCTAGCTGCAGTCCTGTGTGCAGGCTGGATGTGGTTCTGAGCATGTCCAACTCTAGTTGAGCACATCTGCTCTAGCTGAAGATGTCCCTGCTCGTTGCATGAGGGTTGGACTTAGATCACCTTTGAAGATCCCTCCAACCCAACCCATTGTGTGATTCTATGATACATTGACTGGTATTTGTGAAGAATCCTAATGAGATGTGGGTTGTTTTTTTTTTTTTTTTTTTTTCCTTT
>NDXB01009869.1:22176-46007 GCA_002631895.1 Agapornis roseicollis
TTTTTTTTTTTTTTTTTTTTATGCCTTTGACATCATTGTTTTTACTCCCATTGTACAGCCCTGTGACATCCCTTGTTATCCTAATTGCCATATCCAGACAGAAAGTTTGGAAGCAAAGAGGGTGAGAAGGGCCAAGGGTAAGTACAAAGAAGGCTGCCCCCATTGGCCTGTCCTCTTGACATGCTTCAGGGAGTTCTGGTGGCAACATTTGCTATCCTTGATCTCATTTTACCATTAAAGAACTGAGGCATGCAAAGCATTGAGGCATGATACCTCATCAAGATGAACATCTTGGCAGACCTGAGAAATGACAGTGAGTTGCCTGGATAGCAGTCCAGTCTTTTCCTGCAAAAGCCTTCATCCTTTAGACTTGTCACATTTGAGATGTGTCCATGTGTCTCTACAAATAGAATAAGAAGTTGCAAAATGCTCAGAAATCAAGGGTGGAATGTCACAGGTTATTTCTGAAAACTGCTAACAATGGTAGTTCTGAATAGGAAATCGCTGCACAAAGAGCAGGAACTATCAGATAAATACAAGAAAACAGTGCATGGAACAATTCAAGTGAGAGTTTTACTCTAGGTGGAATGATTCCAAAGTCAAGACCTTCACCTTTCTCTCTCTCCCTGTTTGAATTCACTGTTCTTTATCAGGCTTCTAGGACAAATCTCATGCTGCCTTTCTGAGCTGTGTATTTGCTGTCTGGATCATGGCCAGATTGTGCCCTGTCTTCGTTCAGGCTGCAGAGTGTGAAAGCCTCCACGGCTCCGCAGCTTTTGGGAGTCAGGCCACACTCCCCAGGCATCTGTGAGCTGTGCTGGTTTGCAAGCAGGGTTTTTGCAGCGAGCTGAAGCACTCTGAAGCACAGCGCTGCACCCTGCCAGCGTGATATCTGTGCTCAGGGAGCTGGGGAGCAGCAGGAGCCGGTTCTGCTCTGCTCCATGCTGACATCGCATAAGGCTGGGGACGCACAGTTTCACTGGCACTGGTGCTGTGTTGCTTATGCCTGAGGCACAGGGTTTCTAGCAAAAAAAGGCTGGAGGTCTTACCTTTCCATCTAGCTCTCACGGCAATTCATCAAAGCAACGTGCAGCTTGTTCTGGAAATAGTGTTCAGGTTGTGGGTGTGTTTGAAAGAAAGATGATGGCTCTTCACTTGCTTTTGGCTGTAATGATGGCATTCAGATTTCAACATTTCTCTGTTAACTTCTGCATTGCAGCCATCCTTTTCCTCCAGCCGGAGTGTTTGGACTGAGATGTGAATCCTGTCTCTGTGGTGGAACAGCAAAGGATGGAAGAGGCTGATGGTGATCCCTGGCCTCCTTGTGTTCACGTGTCAGAGTGGTTGCTTTTAAGCAAAGGCCAGAGCTCCATATCCAGGGCTCCTGAAGAGATGGGGAGGAGAATGGAGAGAACGAAAACCCCACAGGTTGAGATAAGAGCAATCCAGTAACTAAGGTACAATACAAACCCATTACTGCTACCACCAGTAAGAATGATAAGGGAAATAAGCATAACCATGGCTGCATGCCATGCAGCATGTCAGTACAAGAAAGGAATTCAGAGCAGTGTGATGAGCCATAGGACCTAATGGTTGAATTCTGCATCAGAATTTACTTTGTTGTAAATCATGGAATCACAGAATGGTTTGGGTCAGAAGGTACCTTCAGAGCTTATTCAGTTCCACCCCCATTGCAATGAGCAGGGATACTAAGTCAGATTGATCAGAATGTATTTCTTGGTGTCGTTTTTTTGTTCTGAACATGGAAATATGCCTATGAAATATCCCAGTAATATTTGTGTCCCTAGTGCTGTGAGGAGTGCCAGTGGTTAATTAGCATCAGTATTTCTCATCCTTGCCCTATGGCAGAACCAAACTGCTCATGGCAACATCCCTCTCCTCTCGGTCCCACTCCTACTGTAGTTAGTGAAGGAGAACATCACCAGCAGAAAGAAGCTTCCTTCAATAATGGAGAGACAGAAGTACCGTGCCTGAAAGAAGAGGTTTTCCTTTCTGTCTTCATGAAGCTTTACAGGTACTGTTACATTGATGACCACTTTTTCTAATTGCCACATTAGAAGGACTAAAACACAGCACACAGGAATTTGCAGCCCTTATTAGGCTGTGAGATGAAATGTGGTTCTGCATCTCTCTAAAAAGAAGATATTTGCATCTGTATGAGGACTAGCTGGGAATAGCTGAGCATCTTCACTGTAATTATTACGAATTACTAACTTGCACAATTACTGCTTTGAGAGAGATGTGAATGTACCTGGTGTTTCAGAGGACACCAGAAGTGAAGAAGTGATTGCTATTTAAAGAGCTGGAGGAGTGTATTTGTTTGCTGGCAGATAGTAGGGGAATTCAAGATTTGCCAGGCTGGAGCAGGCTTCAGGTCTGTTCTGTTTGGTGTCTCTGCGCTGACAGACCTGTCAGACAAAGGAAGGAGCCTTGTCTTAGGAGAGGGGAGAGAATTCCTTCAGCCAGTGAGGGCCAGGAGGTGGGAGAGGGAGGGCAGGAGATGCAGAACCTTTCTTACCACTGTGTTTTGAATGGCTGTCACTTGACATCTGAAAATCCCAAAGAGAAACTCATTAGTCTGGGAAGTGGTCAGAGCCAGGAGGTGGTTCCAGCAGCTACTCTGGTTCATGAACATAAGATCTTGGTGCTTAGAAGCTCCCTTCTACATTGCTGGTCACACACTGATAGCCTGAGGGCTGCCTTAGAGCCATCTGAACTCAAGGAGTGGGTCTCATTGAATGGGTTTGGATCATGTTCAAATAGCTGGATCAGACCCCCAAGGCCTGCAGCCTTGGAGTTATGAGCAGCAGAAGCAGTGTGGAGTGGGGTGGTCAGATCATGGATTTGTTGATCACCTGCTTGTATGAAGCAAGAACAGTGACCTTTAGGGACACTATTGCTGAAGGCCCACAACTCTGCACCTAGCAACTCTTCTCCCATACCAAGTAAAACTGTTTTCCATTTTCCTTCTGTAAAGCTGTAGCCATCTATTGTCATTCTGTAGCAGGATGGAATCTTTCTGTTCAGCAGCGTGGGTCAGCTCTGCTCTGCTGCATCCTCTCTGTAGCTTCTGCCAGGTTTTTGTGTTGGCTTATTGTTTTTTAATAATTTATTACATTGATTAAAATAGATGAGATAGGGTGTACTTTGTGCATGAACACTGGCAGAACTGGAAGCCTAAAATAGGGCTGTACCAACAGGTGCAGATATTCTTCATCAACAACTAGGTGTTAGCTCGCTGTTCCAAATGGCTTCCTTCATCGATGGGTTGTGAACGCTCCTGCTGCAGCTCAGTGCAGACTACCATTGGGCTGTCACTCCTGCTTCAATAAGTATTTCCTTCTGCAGAATGCTGTTGGAATAAGCTCTTAACATGCCTGTCTTTGGCATGGGTCTTTGGAAAGCCCCATTTTTCACAGCACATTTTCTTTTGAAGTCTGATTCAAATCCCCATTGTAATCAGCTGGCCTCCTATGCATTTTAATGCAGCCAAATCAATGGACATGCATTTGGGAACAAAGAGTATTGCTTGCATCTGCAGGGTGGGAGGATTCAACCTCAGAGCGCTGTGATGTTCAAAGGAACTTGGGCATTGTGCTGAAACCGAGCCACTTGTGAGCTGTGGCTTTGGGTGACTGGATGTGGGCCTTAGATGTACCTGTGGGGGGAAGCATTGGTGCTCCCATGCACACTGTGTCTGGCTCTGATGGTAACGTGGTTTAGAAAAGGACTATAGCAATTTGTAAAGGGTTCAGTAAAGTTCTGCAGGAATGAGTGGATGCCTGTAAAACCTGTGTGCTTCAATGAGAGGCTCAGTCTGGTCAGAATAACATTAAGAGAACACTTGTCAGCACTGTAGAAATTCTTGGTGGGAGATGTATGGACGTAGGGGCCTTTGAAACCAACAGGCAGAAGTGGAACTGTGATCAATGGAAGGAAGCTAATATTAGGCTAATGTATGTTAGAAGAAAGACAGCCCTAAATAGGTATTGCCTAAGAACAGAGTGAATCTTTATCACTAGAAATCCTCAGGAATATACCAGTTTTGAAGGTCAGCACATCACTGAATCCAGGGCAGTGCAGGAGGCTCTAACTGAAGATTTCTGGGTCATATTACATGCAAGACCACACTGAATGTTTGGACTCGCTGCTCTTGGCCTTAAAGACAAAGCCCTTGGCAGGCACTGGCAGGAGTAAGTTTTGGAGGGCAGTCTTTCCATATCACACCATGAAGTGCTAATCCCCAAAAGCATCCAGACTCCATTCTACAGGATTGCTCCAGGACACAATGAGTTTAAGAAGGATTCTTTGCCTTTGGTGGTTTGAGTTAATTTTTTGTTCATTACTTTAAGTTGATATTTCTTCTCATATCTTGTTGCTGGAACAGCTTTAGAATCTTTATGTATAAAATGAACTTGCTGATGTTTATGAATGTTTTCTTTCAAGAGCAAAATCTCTAACTAAATATTCTGAGCAAGTACTGAAACTGTCTTTAACACCCCACACCCCTTCCCCCCTCTTTGAAATGCACATATTAAGCAGGGGAAGGAAGGAAGGGTGGATGAAGAATTTATTTGGGTTTTTTACAACTCTGCACTGTAGTGATCTCAGATGTTGCTCCCAGATTTAATACGCATAAAATGTGTATTTTCTTTTTTCCCAGATTTTATTTCCCTTCAAACAATTCTCATCAGATTTACGGGTCATGGTGCATGTTGCAAATAGGATTTAAGACCACGGTTTTGAGATTACAGCTATCTTTTATCTCTCCCTCTCTCTCTGTATATATATATATATATATCTCATTTATTATGTAAAAGTGATTAAATGTTCTATACATCAATACCAAGCTCAGATGAAAGGATCCTCCTTGTAAGGGTTTCATTCCAACTCCACACAGACCATGTGGCTTCAGTTTATGTACGTCCTGCATCTTCCTTAACTGCTTATACATGACATGCTTTGGAGAGCAGAAAGTGGTTTTGATTTTGAAATACACTGTCCTCAAGGCAGACTTGCCCTGGGAAGCTGGAAGCTGCTTTCTTGCCTTGAGGATGTTTAGGTTCACTGAAAACCTTAAGCTCCATTTGGAACAGAGGACGTGGAGCAGTGTGGGAGTGTCACAGGATCCAAAGAGATGACATTTTAATACCAAACACAAGTGTACCTCTGGCAAATAACAACAGCAGTTCCTCACCCTGCTCAGTCTGCTTCACAAGGTTCATTTACATTAAGAAAGCTTTGGGATGTTTTTGTGTGGTTAATGCTGGAATATTGCAGACCAGTGCTTTTAACAATAATAACGTATCTGCTGAAGAACAGCCTATGGGTAATATGGGAGTAACAGTAATATAAATTTAACTAAACTGGCTTCATTTACTCCCTCCTGCTGGAAAAAAAAAAACAAACCCAACCCAGTAATACCCAGAGAATGAGACAGAAAGAAGCAGCAAAGCTGCTTAGGAGAAAAGTTCTTCCCTGGGAGGGTGTGCAATTATTTCCCTTTCCAGTTGCCATACTTGTACTTTCCATTCTGTTTGGGTAAAACCTGCCCTTCCCTTGACAAATGCTTGTTCCTTGTGCTCACTTTGGCTCTGTTCATAGCAGGGTCACTCATGCTGTGCTTTCTCAAGTATTCGTTGCAGGTGCAGTATAGGGGCTGGGTTGTTCTGCAATTCTTTTGAGGCTGAGGACCTCTTTCCAATGTTTCCCTGCACTGATGGTGCTCAGATCCTGGGAGCTGTTTTTTCCTGGGATTTCAGAAGCAATGGTAGCCTGGGAATCGGGCTTGTTCAGTCTCCCTTGTTCTGGCAGGCTAAAGCCATTCCCCTTGGCCTGTCCCTACAGGATCTTGTCCCAGGGCCCTCTCCAGGTTTCCTGCAGCCCCTTTAGGCACTGGAGCTGCTCTCAGGTCTCCCCTTCAGGAGCCTTCTCTTCTCCAGGCTGACCCAGCCTGGCTCCAGAGCAGAGCTGCTCCAGCCCTTGGAGCATCTCCATGGCCTCCTCTGGACTCACTCCAACAGCTCCACATCCCTCTGGTGCTGCTGCCACAGAGCTGGATCAGGGCTGCGGGGGGGGGGTCTCCCCAGAGCACAGCAGAGGGGCAGGATCCCCTCCCTCAATCTGCTGGGTCTGTCAGTGCTTCTCATTGAGTTGTTCTTTAACTGATAAGAACTCACATAATTTCTTACGTCTGTTTGCACACATCACCTGCTGCCGTGGAGCACGACTGCTGGCACAGTGTGATGTGTGACGCTGCTCTTTAGTTTTGTTCCCTCTTCACATGACCCAGTCCTACCTTCCTGGGATCAGCGAGCTCCTGGCTGCCCACTGAGGCTTCGACCATCGCGGGAGCTGGGTGCTGCCTCCCTGGGTGTCTGCGGCACTGATGGAACTCTGATACTTCCAACAACTTGCCAAGGACACAGAGTAAAGGAAATGATTTCTGAGGGTTTCAGTCTATTTATAACCACCAAAAAAGTGCTGTTTTAAAGACAAAACCAGCATGAAATGTCTCCTGTCAAAATCTTGCTCATCAATGTCAAATTCTCATGGCATTGACAAAATAGCTATTTCTGCATAGAAAGTGTGACAAAACTGAGTTTTGAATTCGATGCTGACTTTTGTGTCAGCTACTTTCCCTGAAAGTAGCTCATTTCTTTAGGAAGGTGTTAATTTTAAGCTACACAACCCTAAAAATGGGTGAGTACTCCTTAAAGTAATCATAATATTAGATTTTTTATTAAAACTGTAGTGTACTCTCCATGAAATAAGCATCTGCGGATCTGGGGGCACTGTGCACAGCAGGTTGTGCAGCTGGGTACACAGCACAGTGAATTCATGGCCTCTTCCATAACTGACCCTGGAGATCTGAAGATGTCCTCAGTCCCATCACTGCAGCAGAAGAGACAAGCCGTGGCCGTAGGCCCTATGTGAGGAGTTAGGCAGTCAGTTTGTTGTGAAGAGGTTGCCCCATACATGATAAGTTTGTGCTTAAAAGAGTCATGAATGTTTCCATTTGTCTTGCTTAAGGGTAGTGGAGCCTGAGTGTAAAGGACAGTGGAAGCTGAGTGTGTGTGAATGCTCAATGGATGTGCTCCAGCTCTGCATTGATATTGATAAAAAAATAAAATGCAGGTTAAAATCCTGACAGACAGTAAATCACAGCAGCTCTTTGTATCTGAGCCCATCCACTTATGCATTTAATCTCGTGTCCTAAGGGAACATCTCTGCAGCAGATCAGAAATGTTCAGAAGTTAACGACTCTTCATATCCAAGATCATTTCCCTTTTAGCCATGTAGCAAAAGCTGCCTCTCTGGGATGTGACATCCTCAGCTGCTGTCTTAGAAGTAACTGTGCAATGGGGTCCAGGCTTGGTGTGTTGGAGAATGAAATAGCTGTGACCTGCATGAGTTTCCACTCTGCTTCCCTCCCAGGCTGGCTGGAATCAGCTGCTCTTGGCTGAGGTTCCTCTTGGAAGAGAAGGAGCTGCCAGGTTCCTCCAGCCTCTTTGGGGGCACTCCCGTGCTCACCCTGAGTCTGATTTTTATCTGTTTGTCTCACAGCTCCTGTTCAGGAGCCTGCTCTATTGGCATCCATGTGTTGGGTGTATTTAACTGCAGGCAGTGGGATCTGTGTTATTGGTACCCTGGGTTTCTTTTCCTGTTCTCTCTCTTCTGGCGGTAACTCCCTTCTTTTGGTGAGAAGGGTGTTTCACTGATACTTGGCAGGTCAACTGGGCAGTCAGAGGGGTTAGAAGGTGGCTAAACAGACCTTGTCCCCTGGAGAATGAAGATGCTGATGCAGGCTCCTCAGACTCAGTATCATGTGCTGATCTGTGGCTCTAGCTGGGGCTGTAGGTAGGGTCCTGGGCCACTAAAATGCACCAAGGATCCCCCTCACAGTGCAGGGGCTTTACTTTTAAAATCTGTGACCCTGAACACCTTGAGAGGGCATGATGAAAGGCAAATGGAAGTGAAGGTTTGGTGACAGTGTTGCTAAGGTGGCTCATTTTGTCCTTTCGTGTGTGGGCAGAGTAAGATGGAGTGGGAATGTGGTAGAGGGTGCCGCTAGCATGGTATTAGCTGGTTCCAGAAGGAGGTACATGGAAAATAATTCCTGGAGCACCTTGAATTCTCCTGGGCTTGACTGGGAGCTGGTGATGTTTGAGTATACCCCTGAGAGGTTCAAATAGAGGTTTGTGCCTCACAGCCTTGCTGTTACATGGGTGTTTGTTTTGTGGCTATCAGTGGGAAGAAAGCAAAGCAAGCAGATGATGCTGAATTATACAGGCAGGAGTGCATAATCAGATTTCTCATTCATGGTGGAGGTGGATAGAATGTCTGTGAACAATGTATTTGAAGTCCTCCTCAAATATTCTTAATAAAATCATGACTTGCTGGTTTCAAAGCAATCAGTCCCTCAATCTGTTCCATTGCACATGGCAGTACAGCAAGCAGGACATTTTCCACATAAAAGACTGCATACAAGTTTTACATCTCTAAGGCTTGTTGTAAATAGCAGAGGAAAACAACAGGCATCTTAGTATGTGAATTAAGATGCAATCCTTCTTTCTGCAAATTATCCCTTCCTTGTTGATTAATCTCTCATACAAAGAAGTCCAATCTGCTGCAGAACACTGAATCCCAGCAGTAGTAAGTTCGATGCTGAGATGTGCATCTCACATCAGCCCTAGAGCAACTGATAGATTGTTTTTATGCTGTAGTAAAAACAACTTTATAAAAAGAGGAAAAGCCAAATACTGTAATTCTTTGTTCATCTTAACGTGAAATTCTTCTGCACTCTGTGTGAGGCAGCTGCTCCATCAGGCACTAAAGCTTCGTGTGCTTCAAAGGAGGAAGCGTAGAGCAAATATTTGTAGCTGTAGGTACAGTCCTGCTGTTGTGCAAACAGCTGATGCCAGAGCCTTTCCTGATTGTTTGGAAACCTTTGGGCTGCATGGATCCTACGTGCTGGGCTTAAATATCCCTCAATAAACCAGCTTCTCATTTGAGGTCTGTGGTGCTTTGGTTTTCTGGTCCAGATTATAGGTTTCAGTCTTCCTTCCAGTTATGGTCCTTGACTCACTGCAGGTATGTGCAGACTGCAAATGCAGACAACATGGTCTTTTCTTTAGTAGATGAAATGGCTTGTTTGGAAGGTAGAATTACTATTCACAAGACATGTCTAACAAGACAGGCAAGCTCACGGGTGCCTTTTACATCATCTGTGCTGTGTCACAGTGTCTCTGTGCCCACCCTCTCATAGCACAGTAAGGCTCATCATGGTGTCATCACCATCCAGTGATGCAGTGATGAAAGGCTGAGTCAGCTGCCCAAGTTTGTGCAGTAGATCTAGGTCAGTGCTGTGGCAACTGAGGTGCCTTGAGGTACCGAAGACTCGAGCATGTGGATTCAAGACTGCCTTTAAAGGAGGTTGGATTAACTGAGGTGTGAGGGCAAGGAGTTTGTGTTCCTGACCTTTGTGTTCTGCTGTAATTGTTCTTAGAAACACTTGTCATTGTTCAAGGCCAGGCTGGATGGGGCTTGGAGCAACCTGCTCTTGTGGAAGGTGTCCCTGCCCAGGGTAGGGGGGTGGAGCCAACCCAAACCAGTCTGTGATTCTGTGATTCTACTTATCCCAGGTGATGGGTCTTGTGTTGCTCTTCTATAAGTGATTATAGGTCATAAAGAACTTCTCTGTGATTACAAAAAAGAGAAGCTTTTCTATTTGTTACCCGTGAAACACACTGCAGGTTCATGTAACTACCTCACATCCATTGTTCTTGTTAAGAGTTCCTGTTTTGGTGTTATCACTGTTGATAACTACACAGTATAAAGCTTCCCTTAGTGAGGGAGAGCACGGGAACTCAGTTGCCACACAGAAGTCACACTGGTTTTTGAAATAAGCTTCACCCCAGCCCACCCAATCTAATTTGGTACAAACAGGGCTTCAAAATAATCTCCCTGAATGCTGTGCACTCAAACCTATAAAAGCTCATCTTTCATAACTGCTAGAGCAATAAAAAGCACAGCTAACACCCATAACAGAAGTTGTCTTCATGGCAGAGTGGAAGAAGTCTAGAATTTGCTAGGTCTTCTCCCACTGATGATTGTATTTAAATAGGTGTGCTGGGCAGTTGAATGAGGGCTGGCTGAGTGTATGTGCTGCCAGTGCTGGATGCCAAGGAGCTGGGCTCCAAAAAATCAAGTTTCATTCCCTCTGGGTTTTTGTTATCCATTAAAAATCAGATTTTAATTCATCTACGTTTGAATTTCATTTAACTGGAGCTATGGTTTTAAGGAGAGAAATAATCCCATTCAATATGTTTCAGTGTGGCTCCTCTGTTACTGTCCCCATTTAAACTCTAAGCTTTTCTGTACAAAGATGTTTAGATGTCTAAGGATGTGCCATGCCTCTGGCACCAACATCCTTCCTTTGTCTGCATGTATTTACAAAAGATAAACATTTATAGATCCTCCTGCAAGATATTTCTGTGTTGCAGAATTCAAGGATAATGTCTGTGTGATGATCTAAAAATGACATTACCCAATTGTGCCCATCTCTTTAGGAAAGAAGCTGTGATAAATTATTCAAGCCTATTCAACATTTCCTTTTAATAAATATTGGTGCATGCTTGTATGCAGTTTGTTCTCTTATCTCTGATTAAGCTATAGAAGGATGCAAACCTTGAACCAGAGTAGAACTGATGCATGCATAATATCCACTTTAAATGCTAGCTCAGATTTGTTTCAGCTATTGTGCAAAACATGTTTCTATTCAGTGGCAGTTGCTCTGGATTTGAGCAGCAGCATTGCAAAAGCTTTGCACACCCACACCATTAACAATACCATGGTAAAATAAATGTTGGTCTCTTCTCTCAGGGAATAAGTGACAGGGCAAGAGGAAGTGGCCTCAAGCTGCACCAGGGCAGGTTTAGATAGAGCTGAGGAACAATTCCTTTCCCGAAGGGTACTCAGGCATTGGAACAGGTTGCCCAGGGCAAGGCTGGACTCACAGTCCTGGAGGTATTTAAAAGACCTGTAGACGTAGTACTCTGGTATATGGTTTAGTGGTAGACTTGACAGTGCTGGGCTATCAGCTGGGCTCCAGGGGCTTAGAGGTCTTTTCCAACCTAAGCAATTCTGTTATAAAGCCGGGCATGAAAAAGATGGAACTGGAGCCTGATTGTGGGGTAGATCCAAGCAGTTGGGAATAGAGTTCAGCCCCACCTTGGTGCCATGGTGGCTCCGGCAGCTGGCTTTATCCTACAGCCAGCAAAGTTTGGGTTGAATAAGTGGGAATAACAGACTCCAAACATGGTAAACCCGAGACTGAGGAATGAGACTGCTGAGTCCAGTGTTTTTATATAATTCAAAGGCTTTATTCTCAGCATATCATGTTGAATGTTTTTCCTTCTTAAATGTCCAGGGAACAACTGGACAAATAGATGGCTGTGTGCTGTTCCCCATGTGCTCTTCCACCAGTTTGTTCAGCTAGTCTGCTCCCTCTTGCTTCTGCTCTGGAGTTAACATCTGCGTAGGGAAAATGGGAAGAAATGCATTGCAGTATGATGGAACTATAGGGGAAAGTCTTGGCAGTGGTCATGGGACCTGAATTTCAGGAATGCCCCCTTTCTATCCTGCCTTTTCCATTGTTCAGATACTGTGTGAGTGGACTGCCAGTACGTGCTTGTTCCCCAAGCACAGTACTAGGGATCTCTACTGTGGGTTTGAATCCCTGTACTTGTTACAGGGACTCTTCTGCCTTCACCACTCCGGAGACATGCTTTTGTTAGAAGAGTTGTCTGGTGCTGCACTGCTGACTCTTCCTCTTTGATGCAGATGTTCTTGCTGTCACAGCTCACCTGGAATGCATCTGATTGAAATGATGAAAATACCTCATAATCAAGAGTCATGGTATTCTGAATGGTTTCTGCTGCACGTCTGGTGGCATCCCAACTACTCAGAACGCACAGTAACAATCTGTATGCAATTTACTTCATCTTTCTGCAGATCATTACCTTCTTATTGTATTTCCTGGGTGAGGAATCTCCTCTTCTTGATGCTAACATAAATTAACAGAATAATCTAAGGTCAAACCCCAGCTTGGAGTGGCTGCTATTTTTCAGCTGTGTTCAGTTTTCTTTTCTAAGGCTTTCTTTCTCTCCATCACTGCAGTACATTGAAAAATACAATGAATATAACCAGCTGCATCCAGGACTGCATTGAATATATCCTGATCATAGGGATGACAGTGTTTTAGGTGAAAAATAAAATAATAGGCCACATGCTTGGGTGAGATGTTAAAGTCTTGAATTGAAACTCATTTGCTCTAAAATGTGCTGCTATCTGGGGTGCACTGAGAAAGCCCTTGTACTTCTGTGTGTTGTGTGCTGCAAAAAGAACTTGGGGAATAAGTTAATGTCAGTTGATCAGACACTGCAGTTTGGTTGCTTCTCTCTTTCTTTCTGGACAGTTACAAAAGGCTTGGCTTTACTTGCAAAAAATGCGCAGTTCAATGTGGGGAAATTCTACCAAGTTAAAGTGAAGCTGAGTCCGTGACTCTGCACAGCACACGAGGTTTGCTGAGGAGCCGTGATTGCTTTTAAGTGCTGAAATAGCTATTGAGCTTTTTTTTTTTTTGGTTGCTAGTGAGATAGATGCACATTCACATGGCCTGTAACTTGGAAGCATTTGAAAGAGGGGGAATGGCTTTAAGCTGCCAGAACAGGGGAGACTGAGATGAGCTCTGAGGCAGAAGCTGTTCCCTGTGAGGGTGCTGAGGCGCTGGCACAGGGTGCCCAGAGAAGCTGTGGCTGCCCCATCGCTGGCAGTGTTCAAGGCCAGGTTGGACACAGGGGCTTGGAGCAAGCTGCTCCAGTGGAAGGTGTCCCTGGCCATGGCAGGGATTGGAAATGGANCTGTGGCTGCCGCTGGCAGTGTTCAAGGCCAGGTTGGACACAGGGGCTTGGAGCAAGCTGCTCCAGTGGAAGGTGTCCCTGGCCATGGCAGGGATTGGAAATGGATGAGCTTTGAGGTCCCTTCCAGCCCAAGCCAGGCTGGGATTCTGTGATTTTATTTTGTTATAGTGTGTCTGGTTTAACAAATGATGTTTATTTCCAATTGCTCAGCAATAACCATTTTATCTTTAAATACACAGATGTTTTTTCCTTGCCCCTTGTGTTCAGCTGTAAATAGAACAGCTGAAATGTTCTGATTAGATCTTCTGTGAGAGCTGAAACCATCTTTATCTTGGCTGAAAACAATTGTTATAAACCCACTCAGGACTTGTTCAGAGGCACGCAGTGAGTGTTCACATTCCATTTGTCCTCTGCCACCTGTTTATGGTGGGAAATGGCAGCACAGAAAGAGTTTGAATTTTGGTTTATTTATTCTCTTTGAAAGAAAATGTGGATTTTTTGGCACAACAATTATTCCTTGTAAAGCTTCTGGCCTTTTCACTCCCATCTACACAGCAGAACTTGGCGGCTCTGGCTCATTAGGTACCATCAGTACCTGGTGTTCCTTCAGCTACTGTGAAGTTTTCTCTGATGTTTCTGACATGTACGGGCGGTGACCACGCAAAATTAGGTTTCAGAGAGTGGGAAGGAGAAGCCAAAGCTGCTGTCAGTGAACGTGAGCTCTCACTGCCCAGGGAGCACTATGGGATGCAGCAGCACTGTCTGTGAGGCTTCCCTCACTGCATCTCTAGAGTGTTTGCTGGTGTTATGCATAGATGCAGGAGCATCCTCAGCTTCATCTGAACAGACTGTTGAAATCAAATATGCCTGTGGCATCTGCATCTAAAATCTGCTTGCTCATCATTACAGTCCTAACAACTAGATACCAGCCTTGCAGCTCTTTTGACAAAAGGTTTTGGTTTCTGGAGTGCTGTGAGAGCTCCTGTGGTTTAGCTGAGTCTGGATGACCAGGAATCAATTGACTTGCTGGGATAATAAACCCCAGTGCTTCCTGGAACATACCCAGGGCTCTCACCATAGGTTACTCAAAATAAAATGAAAAGTGGGAAAATTTATTACACCAGCATCTTGTTTGTGAAGGCAAGGGAATTCTTTGAAGGGATGTTTTGAATTGATCCAATATTGATGTGGTAGCCTTGCAGAAGACCTGGTTAAATGCAAATAGAAAAGAGAATTTCCAGGAGAGTAAACACGTATTGAGACTGGTGTTGTGAGTTTGGGTATGTTCTGCAGTGTGACGGTTGATGCACTGCTCTGTTTCCTTCCCAGTTCCTTTACCTTCTCCTCTCCAGTGGTGCATGGGATGCGGAATGGGGGTGGTGGTCAGTTCCTTCCTCCCTAGGAGAGGGGTCCTCACACTCCTCACCTGCTTCACTGTGGGTCCTTCATGGGGACACAAGTCCTGCAGCAAACCTGCTCCAGCCTGGCTCTTCTCCCCATGGGGCCACAGGTCCTGCCAGGACCCTGCTCCAGTGTGTGCTTCCCACAGGGACACAGCTTCCTTTGGTCATCCCCCTGCTCTGGTGAGGGGTCCTCCACAGGCTGCAGGGGGATATCTGCCCCACTGTGCAGCTCCTCCTTAGCACTGCTAAGCCCACCACTAAACCATGTCCCTGTGTGCCACCTCTCGATGTCCAGGGATGCTGACCGTGGTGAGACCATGTCCTAAGAACATCTACTCATCTCCATGTGCATCCAGCAGTTCTGCAGCAGTTCTTGAATATGCTCATGCCCTGAAAGCTGGACAGAGCATTCCCTCGGCATTGCTTGTGTTGAGTAGAATTGTTCACCTTTGAATACTCTGCCAGCAGGCGATTGCATACCTTTTATTTAGGGAGGTGATTGCTCTGTGTTTGTTCCTAAGGTACAGATGTGTTTGCTTGCATGCTGTGCATGTACAAATGAGACATGCAGAGCCGGCATTCCCAGGGGTAGGTAATGGATCCAGGTCTGATTCATCACCTGCAACTAGGAGAATTCCCAGTTTGCCTTCTTCTAAGGAAGATACATGAATACAGTCCAGCTATCCCCACAGATACATCATTACTTCCTCAGATTGTTGTCTGTTTATGAAGCCTCTGCAGGGAATAGTAACACAAAATACAAATTTCCAATACCTGCAGAAATGTGCAATTTTAATTAATGGCACCCCTCATTCCCAACTTCTAGGGGGAGTACTGAAATAAGAGAACATGTTGTAAAGTAGATTTATTCCTTGCGATACAAATCCTTTCCCTCTCACTGAGCCTATTATGTATTTAGCAACTTACCATTTTTTTCACAACAATGAACACATTGTGTTGTATGGATAATTTTACTGCCATTGTATTAAGTTTTAATAATACTTTAAAATGAGCATTTTTTAATGCCATATGTAATTTCAGTGTCCCATAAAAACACTTGGGAGAATAGAACAAATTAATGGTGCTTATCAATAACAGATCTTGTCAAAATTCATTTTGAAATAATAATGATCATAGTCATTCGTTGCAATGAGCTTCTCGTGTCAAGCACTCTCTGCAATCTGCATTAGATGAGAATAATGACTGTAATCTTGCCTAGATTTCAGCTTTATTTACCTAAATACTTGCAAAGGGAACCCCACAGAACCTGTGGATAAACCTTGTAACGGACAATAAGCACAATGGTTGCATAATGACATCCATCTATTAACAATTACATTTAGAAAAGATCAAGTAAGTCTCATCCCTAGGAGCAAAAGGCTGAGATTTACACTATATTGATTATTGAGCTCAGCTGAGATTTGATATTGATCCCAAACCTCACTTGCTTTGCCAAGAGCATGAATTAGCAATGCAGTCTTTTGAAACCCACGGTACTTCTTCCCTCACTGCAATTGCTGCAGAACCTGTGTGGGGCTCTGAGAACCAAGTGCAGGTGTGGTAGGGTGTGGATGTGCAGCAGTGACTGTTGTGGATGAGAACTGCTTAAGCACTTACTCTTAGGGCTGTGGCATCTCTTTTGCTATAGAAACAAAAGATACTCTTCTACTGGAGGCCTTGAAAGAGAAAAGCCTCTTGAATTAGCAAACACAGAGAAGTTCTGTGGGGCAGAAACTTCTGAGCTGTGCTAGGATCTTGCAGGATCTCTGTTTTGTGTCCAGTGCTTGTACAGCACCTGAAGAGCGCTGAGCATAGAATCCCAGACTGGTTTGGGTTGTAAGGGACCTTAAAGCTCCTCCAGCTCCAACCCCTGCCACAGGCAGGGACACCTTCCACTGGAGCAGCTTGCTACAAGCCCTTGTGTCCAACCTGGCCTCGAACACTGCCAGGAATGGGGCAGCCACAGCTTCTCTGGGCACCCTGTGCCAGCGCCTCAGCACCCTCACAGGGAAGAGCTTCTGCCTCAGAGCTCATCTCAGTCTCCCCTGTTCTGGCAGGTTAAAGCCATTCCCCCTTGTGCTGTGTGTGTGTTATTTATTGTTTGCTATTTTTTGTAATAAGTAGCTGTCTGGATTTTAATTTTCACATGTTAAACATTTTTTTTCCCTATTTTGATGTGTTTATTTTATCTCATTTTCCTGCAGCAGTATCCTGTGTGCTGTTGCCATCCAGTCTGCAGTGACTAGGCACAGAGCTCTCTTCCTCCTGGCACCACAGGAAGCTCCCCTCCAGGGAGCTGGGGTGTAGAGAGGAGGATGTGATGGGAAGTTGGAGGCAGGTACTCAATGTGTCATGCACCGACTGAGAAATGTATTGTTACCAATTGGTTTTTACCATTCTTGGTGTTTTGCCACAGATTTAAAATTACAATCTTGAGTAATAAGGGACTAAATTCTCAGCGTGATTGAAACAGAAAACAAACTGTGTCACCTGCTGGAATTGTGGGTATTTGTCCACATGCCAGACGTTAAGATGTTCTAAACTGAGTGCATTATGTCCCACATGCTTCTGGAGGACTGATCTAACCACATCATCTGCTTCATAAGGCTTGTGTTTAAACTTTAAATGACACTTTTTAGGAGTTGTTTCTTTGGCATTACAGGTTCAAATAGATCTGGCAACTGTCATGCAAAATTCAAGTGGTAAAACAACGTTCTGCACTCAGGTCTCAAAAAAAAAAGGTGAGTGTCTTTGGAGATGTTTACTATGAAGAGAACACGTTGTTGCTGTAGAATCAAAGCTAAGTTTTCTAGATTTGATTTTTGAATGGCTTTACCTTTGCACTTTAAACTGTGGAATGAATCAATTTTGAAAATGGATTAAGCTGCAGGAATGAATCTGAGCTGCCACTTTTTAGAAATGAGCAGGTACTGTTTTAATGTACATATTGGGTTGATCTCTTGTCTGTCCCAGTAACTGATGCACATTACCTCTCCCTCTCACTGGATGGCACAATGGTTTTCATGTGCTGGATAATGATGGAAAATGAGTTTGTCTTCAGGTGGAGACTTGGTATCATCCTGCCTGCAGGCTCTGAGGCTTTGCAGAAGGGTAAAGGGTGATGGAGCTTGTGGGTTGGTCTTGAGAAGCTGGTGCTGAGCTGAACCAGTGGCTCGGGGGAAGCAGCAAAGATGCTCTGGTAGCATGAACTGTGAGTAGAGCTGCTTCTTCTGGAGGACATCAAAACCTGAGACCCAGACAGGTGGTGGCTGTTACAGCTTTTGTGATGTTCTTTGGTAGTATTAACCAAGCTTTTATTTAAATCCTGGCATTAGCTGAAGATGTCCCTGCTCATTGCAGGGGTTGGACTTCTGAGCTTTGAAGGTCCCTTCCAGCCCAAACTATTCTATAATTCTATCATATGCTAATACAAGCACTCTTATTAAATTGTATTCTGCTTAATTGTATTCTGCTTAGCACCTTTCCATTGATAGTTTTATTCTGCATTTCCTACCCTAATTTACTGTCTTGTGTGAGATCTTCTAGCAGACACTGGGTGTTCAACTTGTCTTGAGAAATATCATCCAAGAGATGGATTGGCATTCTTCTCCTGTACAGAAATGTGAGGTTTTGCTGTAAGAAACTCACCAGAATTTGTGTCAAAGGAACATTTTACCTCCTCTGATGCTCTGAAAGTTCAGTGCAACAGATGGCCCATGCTCAGTGATTTCTACTCTTGACTTTGATGCTGTTTACATATATAATCCTTACAACTTAAAGAAAACAAAAATCCAGGTCTTTCTGGGCTGAAATAAGGTGCAGAAGAATGAGTGAAGTATACTGGTAAATGAGTTACTGCTGTGCCTGCTGACCCTAAAAGCATCATCACTTACATCTTCAAAATAGAAATCACGGTAAGGAAAGAGATGAATACTTGAAGAGCTACTAAAAAAGGAGCTGTCTTGGTGATAAATGGACGCTGCCAGCTCTGGCAGAGCTCTCTGGAAGCTTAATAGCTTAACAAAAGCATCTGAAAGAAAATTCTTTTATAAGAATCTTTTATATCCACTTCATAATAAATGAGCAAGTGGCTCATGAAACAAATAGAGCTGTCTGCAAATAGACTCATTTTTCTAGCTCTGTATTCTTTGCAAAAGTGTGAGCTGTCTGAGGTAGGAGATGCCATGGAACAGCATCTGTTTAGCCCTGTCTTTTGAATATGGGGTGCTCTTTCCACTGGTTTCTCTATGAGAGGGTGGAGTTGATAACATTTGTAGGGTTCTGCAGAGGTAATGTACATTTTGTGCTAGGTCTCAACATCAGTACTCAGCCTCCTGCATCAACCTCAGGAATCCAGTGTCCAGAAATCCTGGGAAGAGCCTGGCTCTGCAGGGATCTGGGAATGTCACAGAGAGGCAGCAGGTCCCATACTGACTGAGTTGGAGTTTTTTTGCGAAGTGTGTAATGGAGGAAAACTGCAATGAAAGAGCATTTGCTGGGTGGATTTTAACTTTATAGATTCTGCTCCTGTTAATGGGAAGTGTTGCCAACCATAAGTGTTGCTTTCCCATTAGTGTAATTATCTCATACTGGTAGAGCTCCAAATAAGCCAAATACCCAATGTAGTTAACACACTGATGAGACCTGAATTTGTAGATTTCTCTACAGGGTTATGTTCTTAGATTGAAACCTTCAGGCCGATGGACAGAAATTCAGCTGGAGCTTAGCTTTGCAGTGCAAGATGTCAGGGACATGGTGATCCCTCTAAGGACAGAAGCTGCCAAGGAGCCTCAAAGATGGGCATCTTTTCTGCAGCCTAGCTCGGAGCATCCCTGGCACCAATGGGCAGATGTCAGCCTTAGAGGGGTTTGTGCTAAGATTTCTATTTTTATGTATTTCTCTGTTTGAACAAGAGGTAGGGACTTGGGTTGAGAAGAAGCAAGCTGAATTTTGCTAGGCATGGGAAGACTTTGGGTGAGTGATGCAAACCTTTGGTGCACTTTGCCAGGACCCACTGAGTTTTTGATATGGCAGCACATACAGAATAATAGAATGGTTTGGGTGGGAAGGGACTTTCAAAGCTCATCCAGTCCAACCCCTGCAATGAGCAAGGACATCTTCAACCAGATAAAGTTGCTCAGAGCCACATCCAGCCTGGCCTGCATTGTCTCCAGGGAAGGCTTATAGAATCATAGAATAGTTAGAGTTAGAAAGGACCTTAAGATCATCCAGTTCCAACCACCCTGCCATAAGCAGGGACACCTCACACTAAACCATGGCACCCAAGGCTTTGTCCAACCTGGCCTTGAACACTGCCAGCGATGGAGCACTCACAACCTCCCTGGCCAACCCATTCCAGCATCTCACCACCCTAACAGGAAAGAATTTCTTCCTTATGTCCAATCTAAACCTCTACTCTTTAAGTTTGAACCCATTACCCCTTGTCTTGCCACTACAGTCCCTAATGAAGAGTCCCTCCCCAGGATCCCTATGTGCCCCCTTCAGGTACTGGAAGGCTGCTAGGAGGTCTCCACACAGCCTTCTCTTCCCCAGGATGAACAGCCCCAACTCTCTCAGCCTGTCTTCATATGGGAGATGCTCCAGTCCCCTGATCATCCTCGTGGCCCTTCTCTGGACTTGTTCCAACAGCTCCATGTCCTTTTGATGTTGAGGACACCAGAACTGCACACAATGCTCCAGGTGAGGTCTCACGAGAGCAGAGTAGAGGGGCAGGATCACCTCCTTTGACCTGCTGGTCACGCTCCTTTTGATGCAGCCCAGGATATGGTTGCTTTCTGGGCTGCAAGCACACACTGCAGTCGGCTCGTGTTCATTTTCTGATTGACCACCACCCCAAGTCCTTCTCCGCAGGGCTGCTCTGAATCTGCTCTCTGCCCAACCTGTAGCTGTGCCTGGGATTGCTCCAACCCAGGTGCAGGACCTTGCACTTGGCATGGTTAAACTTCATGAAGTTGGCATCAGCCCACCTCACAAGCATTTCAGGGTCCCTCTGGATGGCATTCCTTCCCTCCAGCATATCCACCAAACCACACAGCTTGGTGTCATTGGCCAGCTTGCTGAGGGCGCACTCGATCCCACTGTCCATGGCAGCCACAAAGATGTTGAACAAGACCGGTCCCAACACCCATCCCTGAGGGACACCACTCGTCACTGGCCTACAGCCGGACACTGAGCCNACACCACTCGTCACTGGCCTACAGCCGGACACTGAGCCATTGACCACAACTCTTTGTGTTCAGCCATCCAGCCAGTTCTTTATACACCAAGTGCCCCACCTATCAAATTGATGTCTCTCCAATTTAGAGACAAGGATGTCGTGTGTGACAGTGTCGAACGCTTTGCACAAGTCCAGGGAGATGACGTCAACTGCTCTACCCCTGTCCACCAGTTCTGTAGCCCCATCAGAGAAGGCCACCAAATTGGTCAGGCAGGATTTCCCCCTAGTCAAGCCATGCTGGCTGTCACCAAGCACCTCGTTGTTTTTCATGTGCCTTAGCATGCCTGCCAGGAGAATCTGCTCCAAGATTTTTCCAGGCACAGAGGTGAGACTGGTCTCCAAGCAATGCATATGCTGCTGAGCTTAAAGATATGGCTTTGTTTTCCCCCAGCATTAAATGGTGAGTAGCTTCTGAGCTCATCTAGAATTTGAATCACGGAATCATGGTTTGTGTTGGAAGGGACCTTAAAGCTCCTCCAGCTCCAACACCTGCCACAGGCAGGGACACCTTCCCCTGGAGCAGCTTGCTCCAAGCCCCTGTGTCCAACCTGGCCTCGAACACTGCCAGGAATGGGGCAGCCACAGCTTTTCTGGGCACCCTGTGCCTGTGCCTCAGCACTCTCACAGGGAACAGCTTCTGCCTCAGAGCTCATCTCAGTTTCCCCTGTTCTGGCAGGTTAAAGCCATTCCCCTTGTCCTATCACCACATGCACTCATTTTAGTGAGTGCACTTCTTTTGATGAATGTTCCATCCATATGGTAGGCATGCATGCAAATTCTAATTGTTAGCAGTGCTATGCATTTAGTTCATGGTACAGATCTTCCAACATTATATTTAGTCATCTTCCTGTCTGTACATCCTACTCCATACAGGATCGCGGGTGCATTGTGATGACTGCTGATCCATCCACTCATAGAAGCACTGATATTGCAGTCAGAAATACCTAATACTTTAACTTGCCTGCTCTGCCCTGTAACTGTACAGCTACAGAATTGCACCTGTGGTTTTTCACTATCCTACATTACAGCAGTGTCATAAGAGATGATCACTCCATTAATTACAGGAGGTAGCTCTGTGCCACTGCAGGCACACACAGCTTGTATGGTTTTGTGAGCTCATTTTGCACCCTTACAGCCCAGCCCAAGTCTACAGCAGTAACAGCTCCATAATGTCAATGGAATCACGTTACCCTGTGATGAGAAGCTGTCTTTGACTATATATACACAAACACAACTGCAGTGATTTTCTTTTAAATACACAAAATACGGATGATTTATGCTGCTGCTTTTTTTAAGATACCTTTTAATTTGAAGAATTTGTAATTCTGATGCTCTCTGTGGGCACTGAAACAGCTCCACAACATGGGAGAACAATGAGGCTCCCAGCACAGGGGAGAACGGGCAGATCTCAAAGATCTCTGGGGACATGAAGTCTCCTGATATGCTTATAAACACAAAGAGGCCATCCCAATGTCATCGATTAGTCAGAGGCATCCTTGCCATTTCAGACTCTAAAGGGGATCGAACTCAGAAATCATCCAGCTTCAGAGAGCTGCCAAAAAAGAAGCCTTGGCAAGTGCTGAACCCTCTGTGCTATTGCACACTGGCAGATGCTGCAGGTTTCTGACAACTCCAATCATTACTTTTCTTAACAAAAAAATGAAGAAAGGTCTTGGCCTGTTTTTACCATTTTTTAGCCAAGAAACCTGCCAGATGCCACCCTCCCTCTGAGAGCCGGGAGCTGGGTGATGGAGCTCAACCAGATGCATTATTTTGCAGCTTTTCTTTCTCAAGAATCTACTCCTTGTTCCTATTCCCAAGCTGCAGCCTGCTCCAGAGCATGGGGATTTGGGGTGTAAGAGCAGGACGTGAGATGATGGCCTTACACAGGAGGAGGAAGATTCAGGTTGGATGTGAGGAAGAAATTTCTTAGAGCGAGGGTGCTAAAATCGTCAGAGGGGTGCTGGATGCCCCATCCCTCCCCACAAACATAGACACAAACCCCCTGAAAATACCAAATACCAAAACAAAAATGTCACTGATCTCTCAGGGGGTTTCATGAGAGGGTTTTCTCCTTTCATTTGTGCTGGTAGCTGCAGTGATCACCTCTACTCAAGTGAAAGACAAACAGCAACCAGTTCTTCCATTCGTTTTTCAGCACATCTGTACAAGGACAGGAGCTCTGTTTTCCAGGGCATCCTGATGCTCAATGACCAGAGATAAGCAGCCCTTAGTTCAGACCCAGAGGAACACTTTTAGAACACCCCCCAGCACCCAGCAGGGTCATAGCAGTCACACTCGGACACACATGGGTTGGAGCAGCTTTCATGGAGGTATGAGGTCTCAGCAGTGCTGTCCCTTTGAACAAGCCCTCCTTCACATACCCAGCCCTCTGCATTGGCAAAGGCAGGTTTGGTGCAATGCACTGTGCAGACGGGTGGAACATTGAGACAAATCTCCTGCTAATGTATAGACTTGACTTTTTCAGTTTTATTCAGACAGATTACCCACAAAATGGCTCTGACACAAAGGGCATCATTGGAATTATGCATTCCCAGGATGTTTGCCACTCGATAACACAGACGCATTTAACTCCTCAACAACTCTTGTACTTTTAGATGATTAGTTGCAGCAATGTAAAATCCTGCCTAAAGGATTCATCTCTTAAGAAATTTAACAAATTAAATAGAAACCTACATAGCCCACGTTTACTGGTCACCATCTTATTTAAAAGACCATCCCAGAGTATCAGCACTGGATGATCCCATCACACTTTCTATGAGGAGCGATGCTCAGCCAGCCCTTTACACTAAGTTTCACTGTATTAGACGTACAAGTGATGGGTCAGCCTACTATCTTCCATCATTTCCAGGCCCCTCCAGGCCAGAGGCAGCAGAGTTCACTTTAGGGTCACAACTAAAGGCAAAAAGTGCTTTCCAAGCCTCCCCACACTGGTCAGAGCAGGAGGCCAGAGGCAAATAAAGACTTTAGATACCTGCTCACCCTCACACAGAAGTCAGCACCAAAAGACATGAACAGAACAAGGAGAAAGAAACCCTGTCAGTGCTACAGCCTCCTAACAGGGTTTCCCCTCATGAGGCAATTTCCTCAGCACCCCTCTCAACTCCTGAGCCAGTAGCAGGGCATCTTTCCAACATCTGCCTCCACAGACAGACTTCATTTCCTGATGAAATCCATCCACGGGTCCTGAAGGAGCTGGCAAATGAAGTTGCTAAGCCACTGTCC
>NDXB01009870.1:0-34800 GCA_002631895.1 Agapornis roseicollis
CATCAAGTTTTCTGTAAGTTGGAATCCTCTACTGATAAGAGGCTGAGTAAGTTGTGGGTGACTTAGGCTCAACAGACATGGCATCTATTTGCTGTTTGTTAAGCAGTGAGTAAGAAAGCCTTCTGATGCATCACTAGGATAGAAGCATGTTTAGCTGGAGTAAGAAAGTTGCTTTGACACACATAAATGATGAAGTTGTTGAGGAAGGCAAGTTGTTTTGACTCTAGATGTCTGGCAGCTCTTGGCAAGGTTGACTAATGACAGTGTTCTTGTTGATTAAGTGTAACACAAAGGCAGGTGGAATTGCCCAGAACCAGGATAATATGGCATGTGAGCTGAAGAGGAACCAAATGGATTCCAAGTAGGTAGATACATGGCCTTCGCTATGCCCAAAGGCACAACTCAGCTTTGCTTGTAGCCACCTTCTCCTCTGTCTCCTCACTCAGAGCAAAACCTCACTCTACAGCAGGCTCACTGAACTCACAGTACTGAAAGTAATCCAGGAGTAAGCACTAGCAGGTAATATGCTAAAGGAAGGTACTGCTCAGAGGGACACTTGGCAGAATCTGGCCTTTACTGTAGCTTAGGAAAAACAATCTTCAGCCTCAATCTTGCACATGAGAAATGTAGATGTTATTGGCTATAAAGAGAGAGCAGTGCCCTATGCTGCACTACAGGACTATGAGAAACGCAATTCTTAGTTCATCCACTTATACCTGTCAAGACTGCCAAAACCCCTGCTGATTTTCTCATTCCCTCCACCCAGGTACAAATGACTGCAGCCAGGGCAATGAAGTGGAGCTGCAAACAAATGCTTGCAAATGAAGGGAAAACATATTTCATTTCAATAACCACAGGGACGAGAAGCCAGGGCTGTAAAGAAGTGAACAGATTTGCCTTTACACATTGCCTGAGGTTGCTACAGCAGGTGAAAGGAGAGTGGGTTTGTTAAAACACCAATTTCTTTTGTCTATCCATTCAGGTCAGTCATACCAATCTCTTAAAAATCATAAAATCATAGAACAGTTTGTGTTGGAAGGGACCTTCAAAGCTCATCTAGTCCAAACCCCATGCAGTGAGCAAGAACATCTTCAACTAGATCAGGTTGCTCAGAACCAATCCAGCCTGGCCTTGAACGTCTCCAGAAATGATGCTGGTGCTACTGTGATGAAGACAGCCTAACACTTACTTACAGTGGTGTTTTAAAGACTGGACTACTGGGTGTACCTGAAAACTGAACTTAATTATTTGATGCAAAAAGTACCAACACTTGTCAGCATTGCTGTAGTCACTGTCACAACTCTATTAATCAGCCACTGTTGATAAAACAGTTTCCAAACATAATGAATTAAGTATAATAACAAGCTGCACATTTCTGCCCCTCTAATAAAGGGACATCTACCTTTCTAATAAAGCCTGACATTTACAGTCAGAAGCCCTAAGACAACTGGCCATCAGAGAGACAAAATCGGTAAGATCTGGTGTTCACAGGGACAGGATTTCTCAAGCAACACTCCGACAGCAGCAGAACGCTGCAGCTTTACTTCAAGTAGATTTCCCACAAGACAATTCTTAACGATGCTTTTAAATATTGTAGAATAAAAAATGGTCATTTTAGAGTAAAAAAAAAACCAAAACAAAACCCAAAATTCCTCCTCCTACAAGTCTCTGTTTGCTCATAAAGTGCAGCTCTTCCTAATCACATATCGGACACGAGTAACTGCGGTCGGCTGTAGCCAGAGATGTACGGAGACTATGTATTATGGTGCAGCTGAAAGAGATTCAGTGCAGCGAACGCCTCGATTCACGTACGCATCTTAACTTGGCCAGCAGTGACCAATTCCAAGCTGAGCGCTCAGGCACCGCGAAAACCTGGCTAGCGCTCAGGACCCTCAGTGCCCGCACCAAAAGTTTACTGGGGTCGGCGGCCGGTGCGGTCCCCAGCGAGACCCGAAGCGCAGCGCAGCGCCGGCTCACGGCTGCACGCACTGGAGCGGGAGGTAGGACCGCGACCCCCCAACCCCGGGGTGAGGTGGATGTCAGGGACAGCTCTCACCGGACTATAAGCATCCCCCCCCCCAGTTGCCATAGCAACGCGGCAGCGCCTCTCCCCAAACTTTGGTCGCTATAACGACCGCCCCGAGGACCGCGGCCGCAGCACCCACCCGGCGGCCCCCCGTCGGGGCGACGCTCACCTATGGTGGAGACAACAGTGCCCACGAAGTAGAAGGCGCCGGGGAAGTCCCAGCGTGGCCGCAGGGCGTCGACGCGGATGCCCGCGGCCATAGCCGCCTCGTAGCTCCGCAGGAAGGCGCGCAGCTCCGGCAGGCTGATGTTGAAGATGCGGCTGAAGTTGTGGAGGGTCCGGTTCCAGCGGAGCTGCGCCGCCGCCTCCGACGGGCTCTCGAGGGCCGAAAAGACGGTGGCGCCGGCGCTCAGGTACGCCGCGATGAGAGCGGCCAGCAGCAGGAACCGCCCGTTGTCCTCATTGAGGGGCGCCAGGCGCCGCCGGCGGCAGGAGCCCGCCGCCCCCCGCGGGGGCATCATCCGGTGCGCGGCGCGGCGGGCGCGGCGGGCGGCGGGCGGCCCCGGGCGGGGGGCGCGGGCATGGGGCGGCGCTGCGCGGAGCCCGGCGCGGCCGCTTCGCTGCAGGGGCCGCGGCTCTGAGTCATCCCCCGCCGGGGCCCCGGGGCCGCCGGCCTCGCCTCCCCGCCCTCAGCCCGACGCCCCTTGCCCCCGGGGCCGTGGGCTGCTGCGGCGCGCCCCGGCCGGCTCGCTCTGGCCATGCGGGGCGGCGGCGGCGGCGGCCCCGCCGCGGGGGAGACCGCTGCGGGGAGGCGGAGGCTCCGCACGGCGCCCGGTCGACGGCGGGCGGAGGGCGGGAGCGTGCGGCGCGGCCCCCGGGGAGCCGCATCCCCGGCGAGGAAGAGACCCCCGGCCCCGCCACCGCCCCCTGCTAGGGCCGGGACGCCGCCGCCCGTGCCGCGCCCCCAGGGCGCCGCTGCGCCCGGCCGGGGGAGGGACGGGACGGGACGGGACGGGGCGGGGCGGCCCTGCCCTGCCCTGCCTTGCCTTGCCCTGTCCTACCTTTCCTTTCCTTCTCTTCCCTTTCCTTGCTCTTTCCTTGCCGCTCCCTGCCCTCACAGCCGCGGAACCGGACGGCTGCCGATTCTCTTGGCGCCACCGGAGATTGGGGGACAAAACAAATGGGGTTGCCCCTCGTCAATGTGTGCGATGTGCCTTGCCCCTACAGTGGGTTTTTAGCTTTAAAACATCCTTTCTATGCCTGGTGCCGCGAGAGGTGTTTTTGAGGGAGCTTGTGGAGCGCTATGTAATTAATACCAACCATTCCGAGGAGCACGAATTGTTGTTTCTGATCTGACTCCAGGTTTTGGGCTGGAGTTAGACCCAAGAAAACGATAAATTTGGGGATCGGTGCCAAATGCCCATTCAATCTTAGCTAGCGACTGAACGGTAATGTCTTTTTCCACCAGCCGGTGTATTCTTTGCTGCTTGGCTTGGAACAGTGTAGCCGAGTTCTTATCCATTAGGCTGCAGAAAGATCTGCAGTCCTTTCCCGGGAGACTTTAGTAAATAATAATATTCCTGTTGTTTTTATCAAGTATTTCAAAGAGGGTGGGAGTGATGCCAGTGCTGCAAACCTGCGTGAAGGGGATGAGAACCTGGGGTTTGTACTTTTTATACAGGAAGATCCCTGCTGCCTCTAGGTAGCTGCTTGATGTCTTTTAGCAAATGGATGTTTACCATCGCTAGGATTTCTCCGTAGCTCTACTTCACACATTTATTTCTTGGTTTGGATCTGAGTGTTTTTGCTCTGCCCTTTGTTTTCATGTTACTGGCCACATCTGTAGTGGGAGTATTTCCTCCCCTTCCTAACTGTTTTTACTCTCCAGCTGAAGAAACTGGCTTGGGTTTACACCTAGGCTTCCAACGAAAAGGCCACAGATACAATACAACAACTTAGTTTACAAAGTACTCAAATACCATGTTTGATAGCCTCTAAGTTATTTAAACTTTGCTTTTTTTGCCATTATTGCTTTTGTGCTAAAGCATTTTGTTCAGTAGAGGTGGAAGGAAAGTATAAGTGTCAAAGATCTCCAGTTTCCTGTTATGCTCAAGGCAGCCAATACCACATGCAAACCATAAGAAAAAAGCATGTCATATTTCCAAGTGTCAATTGTGCCCCATTCTGAATACTAAACCCACATAAAAATAAACCAACTAAAGCAATAAATCATAAAGCCAATAGCAGGGGAAAGTAACAGCAGATCTCAAGGACAAAAGAAGCAGAAAAGGAAAAAAGGGAAAGTATATCAGACCTAACCAGAAGTCCATCAATATGAGTGGGAAGTCTCCCATGGGTAGTTAAGGACTTAATAAAATGGGTCAGATATGGACCATTTAGTGCCAATGGCTGTAGTTAGAAATAATTTCCACTCACGTAATCCAGGAATGATGACATACAATCCATTGTGTCATCTGCTGTAAATCTAAGCTGATTTACCTGAAGACATGGGAATTCTGTTGCTGCAGCTGGATACTGGGGTTTGGATTCCTGGTAATTTTGTGTTTGTAGGGGAAATATGACTGTTCCTTCCCTCTCCCTCTGTCCACCCCCTCTCCCCCCACTCCTTGAAAACATTAAAAAACATGGGTCCAGTTCTCTGGAATGCTCAGCAGTTTCACCCACTGTGCAGGTAGGAGAAATTGCAAGGATATTGCCAGAGAAGCTGTGGCTGCCCCATCCCTGGCAGTGTTCAAGGCCAGGTTGGATGGGGCTTGGAGCAAGCTGGTCTAGTGGAAGGTGTCCCTGCCCATGGCAGGGGTTGGAGGTGGATGAGCTTTAAGGTCCCTTCCAACCCAAGCTGGTTTATGATTCTATGTTTTTAGTGAGAAGACGGCTTGAAATGTCTGTGTAACGCGTCTTCATGCCATGGGTTCTCCCCTCTGGGGTTATGGTGGAGACTTAAAAATCATCTCCTTTCTTGGGTTGCAGGACTGAAACTTCCCAAGGTGTAGAAGCTAACAAACACTGGAGGATCCCTGATATCTGGAGATTCCCTGAGTATGGAAGGATGACACTGGTGGGATGACAAATAGCTGGAAGAATCACATAATAGATACAAAAGCATACTGGTAACTTTCCATGAAGTAAAAAAACTAAGCTGAAGCAGCAAGGAGCATGGTTTAGCTGCTTCAGCATGGACAAGACAATATTTCAAGCATCACCAGATCATGGTTTCTAAGAATTAGAGCTGTTGACAGACTTTCAAAATGTTTTGACAACTCATTGCACTGAGAGCTTTTTTACTTGGAGCCTTGAAAATTCATCACCGTTTTGCAAGATCACTCAGTTTTTTGGCTATAAAGCTGGGGGGGGGGGGGGGGGGGGGTTTGCTGTGCACAGGCTCATGTGTGTTGTATGGAAAAAGGGAGGATTTAGATTGCTAAAAATGCATTATTTAGATCAATTTGCAGCCACCAACCATAGAATTTGGGGTTTATGCCATCACCACGGGGTGATGCTGTAAGTGACTGTGAACGCNGGGGGGGGGTGTTCCATCTATTCTTTTCATTAAAGCCTTGCTGAAAAATGTATGGTCCTTTCTAAAGTAACTTCTGGAAAAGAAACCTCCATTAGCTGGATGAAAACCCTCCACAGCTGCAGGACTTTGGTTAGAGGAAGGTCACTGTTTTGGTTAATCTGATCCAGATTTGTTTGAGGAAACATCCTGAAGCTGCTGCTGTGTCTCTGCTTGGGGACAACTCCTTAAAGGCAGACATTTGGTTAAATGAATGATGGTTTTATAGATTTGTTTGATTGAGCCAAATCTCCAGGTATTTAGTGAAAATCTCACCCCCTTTAAAACCTTTCCCTTAGGATTTCCTTTTAAAGCTGATGGTCAGCTGTGAATCAGTAAGCCAAACCTGGGCCCCTGCACTGCAGGTGCATTGCGTGGTTGGTACCAGCCATTTTGTTTGCCAGGAGGCTGGTGTTTGTGAAAGCAATTGTTTTAATAATCAACCAGTGATGTTTACATTCTTAGCGTGGCTGTTTAGAGTGGAGCTCCTGCAAAGCAATGAGATGCATTCATTAGATGTTTAATTAAGCCATTGTCTGAAAATAGGTCGTAACACTGAGCATCACATCCCATTATTAAAGGATAAAGTTTAAAGTGGTGTTTTGGAACTTGCACAGCCCAGTTACTGTTATTCCTTTCAGGGGAACAGGTCTTTCTCTTTTGTTTCACGGGTAAAATCCTTAAATTCTCAACTATGGTTTGACCATCTGAATGACAAGCAAGTTGGCAAGACCACTTCTTTTGACTTCAGGGATATCAAGACCTCCACAGCTGGTTTTAATACAAGCTTCACTTGTACATGTCCACACTGATGTTGCAGTGAGTATTTGCTGAGGAAAAAAAATCAAGTGCATAATTTAGGAGCTTTTTACCACTACATTGGCATAGAAATGTGTCAAGGAATTATTTGGAAGTGTCTCACACAGTTTGAATGTAAACATGTCATATAGCCCCTGACCTGAAATGTTTGGAGTAGATGGACATGTTTTCTATCTTGACAGTGACCAAAGACAAATAGATCTGTAATGGTTACTGCAGCTGGGCTTAATG
The DNA here is from genome assembly GCA_002631895.1 of Agapornis roseicollis. Taxonomy (NCBI): domain Eukaryota; kingdom Metazoa; phylum Chordata; class Aves; order Psittaciformes; family Psittacidae; genus Agapornis; species Agapornis roseicollis. The sequence continues at coordinate 6,654 of NDXB01009870.1, forward strand.
TGCAGATGGCTTTGCGCTGCTCTTTGTAACAGCCCACTATGGTCTAGTTCTTGACTTGTAGTGTGTGCCAAGGAAATTACTTTTTAGTGAGTGGCCTTATGGTTAGTCTGGATGCTCAACAAACTGCTCAGGCAGTGAAGTGATCCTCTTCTTCACTTGTAACTCATCCTGGATTTAATGAGATCATCTCTGCTTTGATATTACTTTGTAATTAAATGGAATGGATGAGGCAGTTGGTAGTCTATGCAATCATAGAGTGCTGGTAGCATAGTAAGCAAGGGCTTCAGTCATAATGCATAATGTAAGTGAATATGCCAGTTTTCTAAGTTAGAAAGCTGAATACTTGGGATGGAGGAGAAGTTCTTCCTGGTACTCAGTGTGATGACAGACTGAGATAGTGAAAAGTATACTAATTGCAAAGTATTATGGAAAAATTCGATGTTTCCATGGAGCCTTAGAATTTGCTAATGCCTCTTCATCCTCTCAGAGTACTTTTATGGGTTTTGAAGCAAAGGACAAGCCTGGTGACCCGAATGTTCATTTATACTTGCCTCCTGTCTGTATGAGGGTAACCTTTTGGTGAGGGAAGAGAGAAAACAGACAGGTTTATGGATTCTCTTGAAGCCATGAGTTGCTTACTGCAGCCTGCTGGGTTGAAAACCAAGTAGTTTTATAGGTTGGCTATCAGGTGGTCCACTTTGAGTCTTGGGCTGAAACTATTGTTAACTGTAAGCTGTATAAGCCCTTGTTACTCTGTCAGGAGGACTCTGGCTTTCATGAGAGCAGAGCCAAAGCAGCTGACGAGATAAACTTGGGAATCCTGTGAGATCCCTTTCTTATACTCCCAAACTCAAAATCAAGTCAGGGTGAGAGGTAGGAGTCGGCTATGTGGCAGTTTTGAGTTGCTAGGTCTAGCTGCTAGAGGATGCTAAGCTGTATTGAAACAGCAGGACTGTAACTGAAGGGATGGGTTTAGTAGGGGAATGTTTCCACAGGCTGAAGAGAAACAGAAAACAATTGCTGTTTAAATCGGGAGACTCCTGCATTCTTCTGCTTATTTATGAATAGTTATGCAATGGTCTTTTTTTAATTTTGCCTAAGGCCCAGTGATAATCTAACCTGCTTTCTCACTTTCACTGTTAGCACTGAGAGAGAATAATCCAATTAGCAATTCAGCCCTGACAATTACATTCAATTTGGATGTGATGAATAGCCAATTCCGAAAGGCCTGATCCTGTATAGTGCTCTGAGCATCTCGAGCACATTAATGTGTTCTCTGGTGCCAGTAACGTCAATGAAGCACCCTGCATTTTGTGCTGTTGGTTCTGTATTCACACGGCTTAATTTCATCTCAGTCTTTGGTGGTATGAAGCTTCACATTTTATGGGCTAACCTTCCACTCCAGTGGGTTATGTTCTTCCTGCATTAGTTTTGCTAATTTGTTTCTCATTATTGCTTTGCGCAGGGAAATCTCAGTCAGTGTCTCAGCATGCGAAGGATTTTTAATACATTTTAATAATGGAAAGATATTGGTCTACAACTCAGGGAGAAGCAGCTCTGCAGTATTTCTGAGACCCTACAAAGGACAATTTCTGAATACACAAATCACTGTTGGGTTCATGTAGACTATTAGGCATCAAACCAGTCACCTTGTTGGGGCTTTTTTGGATCTCACCTGGTTCAGCACAACCAGAAAAGATCAACATCCTTCAGCTTTTCAAGTGAATGGCTGAGTTTTTGAAAACACTGAGTGGCCAATGAAGAAACAAAAGTGTTCTGTAGCTTGCTATTTGTTTTGGCAATAATTTGGAGGAAAGAGAAAAAGCTCTTTGCAAACCTCTCTGTTAAGGTGAGAGGGATGGCCCCTGTATTCAAAGAAGGGCTTAAGTTCACAGTGCTGCAGGGAGGAGGGATGGATGGATGCATGGATTGAGGGATGGATGGATGGATGCAAGAACCTGCAGAATAGGACCCATACAGCTACTGAGAAGCCTGCATCCTCCACATCCATGCTTGCCTGCGTACTGCAGGGAGCTTGCCAGGAAGGGAAGTAATTTTAGAGTGTGATTTGGAAAATGATTCAGTTAAAAACTGCTATTTTTGAAGGGCTACTTTCAGCTGGGATCCAGTCCCCAGTATGTTCCCAGACACACTCGCCTTGCTACAGCAGAATGTGGTGGAGGGGGGAGGAGAAATGTCTGTCTAGGAGCTCAGAGCCCTGAACCTCATGCTGCTGCCAAGAAAACAAAGGATGAGAATGAGTCCTTCTTCCGTTTCACATCCCATTCTTCGTCTAGGAGGTGAGTGCTTTAACCTAGCTAGCTTGATGAATATGGCAAAGGTAGCTTTGTCCACCCTCCCTAGGGGTTCACTGTCCTTGAGGGAAGGAGTAGGCATGCGTATTTGGAAATGGGGCTGCTGGACAGACAAAGGTTTGAAACAAGAAAGCCTGCTTTATCCTGTTGACATAAAAGCCGAGGACAGCTTTGAGGAATTTATCAATCTAAGTTATGAAATGGCAACAAACACCTTTTTCATGCCATCTGAAGATGAACTGCATGAGTTCTACAGACCCTGCGGCTGCATCTCCTACAAATCTCTCCAGACAGTAGCACTGAAATGAAAACTGCTATGCTGACATTCACTCCATGAGACTGAGGCTTTACAGAAGTGCAGCACAGGCAGCTTTTGATCACAGCACTGGAGAAAATGTGGCAACCACTTTGGCCTGCCAGATTTATTTCCTTTGTAGGGTAAGAAGCTGCAGATAGCTTCAGATCCTGTGCTGATTACACCTGTAGTTATCAACAAGCAGGTTAAAATGTCCCTTTCAGTCTGGATTTGTCCCTCTTGTTTCATTCAGGTAGGTGCTGGGTAATGGTTCTCTGAGGCCATTTACCCTGCTAAGCTTTTCATAAACAGTTTCCACTTGTGAGTAAGTGACTTCATACAATTGGGTTTGCTCTCGAGGACACATGGGGTCAAAATGTATGGCTAAAGACTGTGCTCTGGTTCCCATGCAGGTATCAGGGCTCCTCACTGGTGATGGTTTTTGGAAGTGTTAGCATTTATCACAGTGGTGCCTGGGAATGACTGGCTGGCAGGATTTCCAGGCACTGGACCAAGCTCAGCTTAGACATAGAATCATAGAATGGTTTGGGTTGGAAGGGACCTTAAAGCTCATCCAGTTCTAACCCCCTGACACAGGCAGGGACACCTTCCACCAGACCAGGTTGCTCTAAGCCCTGTCCAACCTGGCCTTGAACAGTGGCAGGGATGGGGCAGCCACAGCTTCTCTGGGCACCCTGTGCCAGCGCCTCAGCACCCTCACAGGGAAGAATTTCTCCCTGATGTCTCATCTCAATCTCCCCTCTGTCAGTTTAAAGCCATTCCCCGTTGTCCTGTCCCTGCAGGCCCTTCTCAAAAGCCCTTCTCTGGATTTCTTGTCAGCCCCTTTAGGCACTGGAAGCTGCTCTAAGGCCTCCCTGGAGCCTTCTCTTCTGGCTGAACAAGCCCAGCTCTCTCAGCCTGTCTCTAGAGCAGAGGTGCTCCAGCCCTCAGAGCATCTTCATGCGTGTGCATGTAGATACAAAGCAAAATAATAATTTCCTTTGAGTGGAAGAAAAAAGTTGAGCCCCCAGTTGGTTGATTGTCAGTGTATCCATTCAATCTATGGTGGTGGTGTGGTAAATGACTCTGCCTCTCACTTTTGCCTAAGGTTGCTAAGAAGCAGAAGCATGGATCATTTTTTGAGTTGATTTTATGGTCCTGTTCACCTCCTGACATGCAGCAGATGAGTAGCCCAGTTTTATGTTCCTCTGAGATCCACCAAACAGGTCCCCAAGCTGCAAACAGAGGCCCCCTCACTAGCTCACCTTGCATCTAGCAGAGAGTTGACTATTCCATTGGTTTAGACAGGAAGAAATGACAGTAAAAGGGGGCACATCATTGTGCTGCTTAGTTACTATTTCTTTTTCAGGGAATATTTATGTATGGAGGAACATGATATATTCTGTATCTGGGGATGGGAGGGGAAGAGGAACATATCTTTTGAACAAATGCTAAACTTCTGCTAGGAAGCAGAAGGTGAAGAAAGACCGTGGCAGTGAGGAAGGGTCCCTTTTACAGCTGCCCATTCTTGCTTCAAAGGTGGTGAGCAAACAGGGGAATGAATGAAGCTTTCAAAAATAAAATATTGAGTTTGCTATGCAGGGGGTTTTAAAGGACCTTTCTTTCTAGATTAAGATTTTCCATTATTTATAGCCACATAAAAGATGTTTTAAGTGTAATACCAATATATTATTTGCACACGTGATGAAGGAAAGACAACTGCTGTGCCACTGAGCAGGCAAAAATGTATCAGGGAAAACAGAGAAAGCTGCATTCAGGCGCAGGTTCATTTTCATCTCTGGTCTTCCTTAGCCTGGGAATGAACTTCAGCCACCCCAGTTTTCCTATTTTTAGAGTTGGCCACTGCCCATATTCACCTGGGCACTAGAGGGAAATTGAATGAAGCTGTTTGGCAGCATTTTGCAGTCATTTTACAAATGAGCAGTTGAAGCAGTGGAAAGGGAGAGCGATTAAACTTCTCACAGTGGATTTAATCTTTTGTAGATGTTCTGTAACCAGTGCTGTCACTTTGGTTTTAGAGCACTGGGGTACAGTGTGGCCTTTAACAAGCACTTATCTGGTAAAAATGCATCAGTGGAAACATAAGAAATAAAAACACACAATGAAGAACATACAGTCTTGAAACCCAGCTACCTGCTGTGCTGCAGGTAAGAAAGGCCTTTTAGGGAAAGAATGAGGTGAACATAAAAGAATAGCAGGATGAAAGGTGCCTGAAAATGGACACTTCAGAAGTGGAGTAAATAAGGTAACTCTGAGAGATCACCTCTATAGATCCATGAGAAATGCATGAGGTGGGGATGGAGAATAGAAAGGACTTGCTCAAAAAGGTTTCTGGAAGCTCCATCAGTCTTAGAGACCTCTCTAAAGATTTCCTCCCGGCTGCACAGTTTCCGTGCCCTTCGGGTTGGTCAACTTCCAGTTAATTAAGTTGGTCAGCATGAGCTAGTGCAAGGATTGGAAAGCTCCCAAGCATTGCCAAACTCTATTTTCTCAGCTGCACCTCAAGGCACATGTTCCTGTTTCACAGTGCCTCTGTGTCAGGCTCAGCCCATGTGCCATCCGCTGCTGCTGTGCTGTTGTCTTCTGACACCTGGCCAGGTTAGAAACAATCAGGCTTAGAAAATATGGGTTTTCTCACCAATTCTGTGCTGATATATTGCATAACCTCTATCCAATAATGTCTCTTCCTGTTGCCTTACATACCCTTCTGACCTTGGTCCTGTTTCTCTCCTTAGGTTGAGAAATACTAGGGTTTCTTTTATTTTAATGCATTATCATAGCTCCATTGGAGATGCAATGAAATTATGGCTGGGATTATGGCAAGCTTCCCAACATCCATGAAGGAAATAAAGAGCTTCCTTCTGATGGGAGAACCATCATACTATGGAGACCCTGTGATGCTGATCCCTGGCAGGTTAGATGAAGCCTTGGGTGGCACGGTTTAGTGTGAGGTGTCCCTGCTTATGGCAGGGGAGTTGAAACTAGATGATCTTAAGGTCCTTTTCAACCCTAACTAGTCTATGATTCTATTATCTACGGGAAAAAACTGCTATGAAAAAGATGTGTCTTCTAACAGGCAGGCTTCATTTCTGTCCAAATGCCAGCATGGCTTATTATTTCCTAATGAAATGGAATATATTTGTGCTCTCTGAAGTAGATTGTGTTGATTTAATTTGTGTTTTATGATCAAGATTCCAAACTTGCTATCTTTCATGTTTTATAAGTAGTGACCAGGGATTTAGCTTCATGGGACCCATTAATTTCAATACAGCTAACTCCCCATGCACTAATTTAAAGACTATTTTATACTTAACAACATGGAATTTCACCTCTCCATATTTCTCTCAGTCTCTGCATGAAAAAACAGTGATAGGTGATCTGAAGACAAGCACAGTTTTCATTATTGCTTTCAAAGCAATAAGCATTTTTAGAACTCTGAAGTTTTTGCTGCTGACAAGCAACAGGCAGTGTATAACACAGCAATCAAATAGCTGCTCTTTTGTGGGTCGGGCTGGAGAAAGTAAAAGAACAATCTCTTTATGTAATTTCAATGTGCTGCCTTTAGAGATTTTTTGCTTTAGAGAATTGGTATGCACGAAGGGAGATACTTCTCCAGCGTGAAATATTATTAAGAGTGTTTACTTTTCTAGATGAAATTTTCTGGGTTTGCTTCCTTCCTCACAAAGGAATAAAAATGATCCAACTGCTGTAGAGAATGAGAATAGGGGGGAAAAAGACATGTTTTCCAAGCAGAAAAAGTGAATTTTATTCTTTCATTGTCCTTGCAAACCATGTATTGGCTTTCATCTCAACCATCAAACTTGTCTCACTCTGCATCCCACTACTAAAAGACAAAATTCATACTTTAAACGCTCTTTCATCTTGTCACTATGCAGGAGAATGGAGCAATCTGGGGATGATCCTGGATGATTTTGAGTATTTTGTAGCAGAAGGAAAGACCTCTCAACATTACCTGAGGAATTCGGGTGGGTCTTGGATATAACGAGGTGTTCTATTGGAGCTCAGCCTGGTGAGAACTCCTGCCAGAACAGGGTCTGTGCTGCAGGAAGAACCCTGTCTGAAGCTCCAGCACTCTGTGCACTTTGTGGGACATATCTGTGGGATCACACCTGGATTGTGCTCACCCTCAAGCAAGGAAATACTACGTTTGTCAAAGTGAAGTCTTCCTAAATTTGTCTTTCCTGATTGAGCTCACGATTCAGACAAACAAAATGCAGGTTATTCTGATGGCATTTCACAAGGTTTCACAAGGACTCATGGTGGCCCAGTCACAATTTTCCTTGGTTTGGGATTGCAAAACATTCCCTTTGCTCTTAATTGAAATGAGTCAGTACTTCCCATTTGGCAAGTATAGAGTGTCTCTGGAGCTGTGCATTTCTGGTCATGAAGAAGATTATACACAGCACCAGTCATTGATTAATACTGTGTGTATTCATCCTAGGAATCAAATTCTCCCATGAATCAAATTCTTCCATCTGTGATTGAGTGCTGAAATTTAAAGGGGCCTGTGCAATGTAACAGAACAAAAATCATCACCTTAGCTTCAGGATGTGAAAACTTGTGTTATGGACTTCACCTTAACAACAAAACTAATCTATAAATAGAGATCTGCTCATCTGGAAATGTCTGAATAGGCAAGTGTCTGGATTTTATCAGTTGAGTATTGAATAATTGCTGCTCAGGTCTTATACACACACTGGAAGTGTATAGGTGATAGAGATGTAGCTGAGGACTTCATCATTTGACAGCGATGGGAGTTATGAATCTCGGGGACTGCATGATCTTAGGACACTATTTCCAGGCTGAATCATATTTAGGTAGGTAAGACTTCATCCCGTAGGACTGGTGCCTATACATGAATCAGAGAGATAAAAGTCAGAGAAAGAAAAGGTACATTTAGCATTGGCCCAAGAGCAAATGAGTGTGTATTACCTATGAATACACTGAGAATGAATATTTGAAAAGGCTTCTAGCTATTAATCAAATTTCTAATCTGTCTTCCAGTAGGAAGAACGAGAGCAACAAGCTGGACTGCATGTAAGGTGGAGTCTAAAGTGTATTATATAAAGTGACGTCTGCAATAGCAGAAAACTGAATTTAATGGCTAAAGTGCTGCTAAACAAGGTCAGATATTTTAAGGTGGATAACATACAGACCTCAGTCATATGCAACATTTCTCTCTGATTGCTGCTAAAATGGGAGTCCTGCTTCTAAGTTCTTTTCATTGCAATAAATCTTGACTTTTGGAAGACAAATAACTATCGTAGGCTAGCTGGGAAATGCATTTAGGAAGAAAGGCTTAGCAGGATTCTCCTTGAAGATCCTTATTAGTGTAAGCAAAAAGACAAAAAGAAGAGACCTCATTATTTTCCCAACACAAAGGCTCCTCAAGGTCTCCACCATTCGGGACCCAGCAGAAATTCTCCAGCTAAGGAAGAGAAAGGGGAATGTTTACTAAAAGACAGACTGCAAACATCCAGCTGCCTGTTCCTTAATTGATTGTTTACACTGGGAATATTCAGGAGATCTATATTTGTGGTTAGACTGTTATTTTGGAAGCCAGTAAAATACATTCTACTGGGAACTGCTTCATATTAAGCCTGTAACCCAGGGATCTTTTAGAACACAACAATTGTTCTGAATTTTCATTTCAATGCAGGCACTGCTTTGTGTATTTAAAGCAATAAGTTGTCTTTTTTAATCTTTTTTACTGCTTTATTAACAAGCATAAAAACAAAATGGAGAAAAGAACCCCAGGTGTTAGATAGGTTTTTGTTTAAGGTCAGGTTTGGCATCTCTGTGGTTGGAAGTGTGGAAGGTAAGTGCGAATGTTTTCAAGTCAGGCGCAGTCCATGGGGCTGCAGCTAGTTCAGTGAAACACAATTGGAAAGTCCAGAAATGAGGGAATAATGGTCACAGGCAACAGTTGCTGGCTGAACCTATATTGCCGTTTTTAGGTGAGGTACAACCACTGGTCTTTGGTTTCTTATTGCTGCAGGTTAATCCCTTTTATGATCTTTTCCAAGCCTCTACAATCAGCATCTTCTTGATAAGAAGATGACTACTAATTAGAGGATTAATTTCTGCTAGGAAGAAGTTTAGTCTTTATGAGTTTTCCTTTGAATTGCTGCTGCTAGGAGGTACACAGGCAACAGATTTAATGTTTACTGCTATGCTTCTTGTCTGGTAACCTGAAACAGCATTCATACCTCCTGGGTTCCTATCTAGTACTTGTGTACAGACTTGTCTTCTTCTGTGTAGCAGCTAAGCTTTGCTGGAAAAGCAAAGAGGATAAACAGTACTGTGGTGTCTCAGTACTTCTTCCAGCACTTGCAGTACTGTTCTGCGTTCAGCCTGTTCCGTCACTTCTGTAAGTCTCGAATCCTCTGCAATAAAGCAGCTTTCACAATTGTTTTTTAACAGACGTGATAGCTATAAGCTATCTTCTTGTCTCTGATATTAAATTCCCCAGTACTAATGGATTATGGCCTTCAGCATTGTTGATGTTATTAAGAACAACAGTGTTACATTGGAAACCCAATCAGCCCTCACTTTTTACATTAATTGCTGTAGGGTCTTTCGCTTGGCAGCCCAAAAGGAAACAAATATCCTGGATTCATGAAAACAACTCAGACATAAAACACACTAATTAATGACTGTTTACCCTTCACCCTCAAAAAGAAAGCAGAGAATTAGAAAAGAAAGTAAATAAAGGCAATGGTGGAAGAAAAGAGGATATATATTTTGCCATAGGTCCTTAATGAGAAACTCTGCCTGCTTGCATCTGCATAGCTCACTAGCAGTCCAACTCTTTCTCAAAGCCAAGTGGGTTGCTTTCACAGCAGGTTTTGTTGCATCTTTTTGGGGACCTGGAGCTAAGGATTGTTCAGCTGTGAGTTGTATTACTACTTCCCAAAGCATTTCTGCTTGTGTTCACACATGCAGTGAAAGCTCCTATACCCCCCTCTCCTTTTTTGAGCACAGCTGGTTAAAGTGAAGATCCCCAGGGAATTATAAAGCAGAATCATAGAATAGTTAGGGTTGGAAAGGACCTTAAGATCATTCAGTTCCATCCCCCCCTGCCATAAACAAGGTCACCTCACACTAAACCATGCCACCCAAGGCTTCCTCCAACCTGGCCTTGAACACTGCCAGGAATGGAGCACTCACAACCCATTCCAGCATCTCACCACCCTAACAGGAAAGAATTTCTTCCCTATATCCAATCTAAACCTCCCCTGTTTAAGTCTGAACCCGTTACCCCTTGTCCTGTCACTGCAATCCCTAATGAAGAGTCCCTCCCCAGCATCCCTATAGGCCCCCTTTAGATAGATACTGGAAGGCTGCTATGAGGTCTCCACACAGCCTTCTCTTCTCCAGGCTGAACAGCCCCAACTTTCTCAGCCTGTCTCCGTATGGGAGATGCTCCAGTCCCTTGATCATCTTCGTGGCCTCCTTTGGACTTGTTCCAACAGCTCCATGTCCTTTTTATGTTGAGGACACCAGAACTGCACACAATGCTCCAGGTGAGGTGTCAGTCAATCAGTTAGGAATTAGTTATAAGGTATCTTATGAATAGCAGCTAACTACATTTGCTGTGCATGTACATCAACCATAGTAAAAGTTTAAGTCTTTGCCTCTGGCTCTGCAGGTAACGATCCTTGTTCCTGTTTTATGATGACAGTTAACTTTAAAAGAATATTCCTCAATAGAGGATATCTGAGGAGTTGTTGACTGTGGTGCTCCACAGAGGTAAGCAGGGCAGGGGGGGGAGCCACCTTTAGTGGTCAATGGCATTTGGGAAGGACAGGAAGCTCATCTTCATGCATCAGATTTCTATTCTGCTTCATTCAAGAGATTTGGTTTCCTTAGCTGGAAGGTTTCATTGGTTTGGGAATGGGTTCAAGCCAAACACAACATCAGGCTCCCACAGGCTTTGAATGTTTCTGCTTGGTTTCAGGGAAGAGGTTAGCCCACTGCAGATCTCTGCCCAGGGAGTGATAGGCAGAGGAGGAGGAGGATGGAATGACACAGCATTGCTCAGCCCTCAAGGTGTAAATGGGTGCCATTGAAAAAGGGTCCTTTTGTACAGACTAAAACCTGGCCCATATCACTCCTGCTGCAGACTGCTTTAAATCTGATGGGGTGTTCTTTGTTCAAATAGTATCACTCTTGGCTGGCATCAGAAGTGAAAATCTATCCTCTTCAACAGAAATGTTTCTGTCCTTAATTACAGCTGGGTTTTAGTAACATCCTCTCTCTGCTGCTTTGCCTATGCAATGTTTTTTTCATTTCTATGCCTGTTTGGGAAAAAAGCCTGACAGATCATTGCCTGTATGCATCAATTCTGTAGAAAGGGAGAGTTTATGATGGCAAGTGCACAGGAGATAAATGGGTAGTATGTCCTTGTCTTGACAGGAACTGTTACTGGCATGAACAAAGCTTCATTTCAATATCACTACAAAACATGAAACCAATAGCTTTGTGGGTGGTAAAACATACAGCAAACACTCATCTGATCCTTACTAATGTGAAGAGAACTCTGACTCAGATGGGTTGAAGGCAGGTCAAGCTGAAACCATGTTGCTCATAGCAAATGAAGTGGAGACTGGCAGCGCACAGGTAGGTGGACAGCTTATTTCAGGGCATGCGTGAATGTGGTGGCATGCACAAGGTGTCCTCTGGCTGTAGGAATACAATGAGGGACTGTAGGCTGGAAATCAGCTTGTACAGCTGAAAGCCTGAATGTTCAGGAGCTCAGAATGCCACTCACCAGGAATGTTCTGTAATAATCTAAAATACAGTGTTTTGTTTTGTTTTATGAGAGCTTACTGCTGCTTTTAGTGGTCTTACAGAGCTGAGCTTTCAGCTAATGTGGAGTGCATTTACACTGCTGGCAGTATGAAGTGCTCTTTGATGGAGCAGACCTGCAGTTTCAGTTTCTGCATTTGTCTTGTTTTAAACAAATGGGAAGGAAATACTTGCTGATTAAACTTAACAGGTAATGCTGTTTACAGCTACTGACCATATTAAAACCAGTGGCACAGAATCTAGTTGGAGATGTGTAACTAGTGTTGTCCCCCAAGGGTCAGTAGTGGTTCCAGTATTGTTTAACTTACTCATCAATGACTTGGATGGATAGAGTGCTTCCTCAGCAAGTTTGCTGACAATACAAAACTGGGAGGAGTGGCTGGTACCCTGGAGTCCTATGCTGTCATTCAGAAAGATCTAGACAGGCTGGAGAGATGGAACCTTTTGAAATCCAACAAATGCAAGTGCAGGATCTTGCCTCTGGGAAGGAATAACCTCATGCACCAGTACATGTTGGAAAGTAGCTCTGCAGAGAGGGACCTGGGGGTCCTGGTGAGAAACAAATTGTCCATGAGCTTGAAATGTGCCATTGCGGCCAAGAAGGCCAGTGGTATCATGGGCTGCATCAGGAAGAACATTGCCAGTAGGTTGAGGGAGGTAATCCTCCCTCTCTACTCAGCCCTGGTGAGGCCTCAGGTGGAATTCTGTGTCCAGTTCTGGGCTTCCCAGTACAAGAGAGACGTGGAGCTCCTAAAGCAAGTCCAGTGAAGAGCTACTAGAATTATTAAGGGTCTAAAGTGTCTTTCAGGTGAGGAAAGGTTGAGGGAGCTGGGCCTGTTCAGCTTGGAGAAGAGAAGGCTCAGCGGGGATCTGATCAATGTGTTTAAGTATCTGAAGGGAGGATGTCAAGAGGATGGGGCCAGATGCCTCTCGCTGGTGCCAGGCAATGGGATGAGGGGCAATGGGCATAAACTAAAAGGCAGGAAGTTCCACCTGAATGTGAGGAAGAACTTTAGTGTGAGGGTGACCGAGCATTGGAATTGGTTGTGGAGTCTCCTTCCCTGGAGATACTCAAGATTCTGAACCTTGCCTTGACCACTTATTTCCAAATCTATAGAAAATGCTATTACTGCCATTTTTGTTCAGGGAAAGGATTGCTTCCAACAGAGGATAGGGAAATTGTTTAATTGAGTTCTATTGTTACTGCCACTGCATGGCAATCTCCAGTCCTGAATTTTTAATGAAATGCAAACTAGAGTGTCATGGTTAAGGAATTATGCCCCATAATACATCTTTAAATTTAATATGTATAAATTGCAGCGGTTTTAATCAATGCACTGTATATTTTTATTACTATGTGTGAGCTCTAGGGACATTATTTATGAGGAATTAAGTGAGATTTTATGGTGGGAACTTTAAAGGGACTCATTTCACTTAATTAAGAAAAGCAACTGCACCAAAAGCAGTGAAATGATGTGATGATTAGTAGGATGAGAGACTTCTCCTCCATCTTTGCTGGGCACATCTGACTTCCCGGACCATCTAATAGTTAACAGAAAACTAATGGCTTCTGAGTGTCTGCCTGTTACGCTAGGTCTTAGAACATGGTTAGGTTTTTCTGCTTAACAGAGAACCCAAGGTTTCTCAGTACCTGAGAACACAACATGGAGTCTTGCATTACTATTACTTTTTTCAGAAGGAATAACAGAAGTTCTTATCTGCCTGGGAGATATCTGGTCATCTAAGAATTCTCCCTAGTCTGGGGAATATTTTAAAGACAAAAGGCTAGTGTTGACCTTTCAGAAGCAGAATAAGCATGTTCCTAGTGTGTAATACTTGCTTTAGAGGAGAGAATTTCTGGATAAACATAGATACTGAAACTGGGCAACTAGATTGGCTTCCACTGAGTTGTGAACTAACCTGCTTGTGCAGAACATGGAAAATTAAGCTATGGGAATCTCGTTTGACATAGTTATAGAGGGGACCAAGAAAGTAGCTATTACTGAGTGAAAACTGCTTTATGTGCACTGTAAAGAATAGTAAGCCCTAGTGTAACAAGAAGACCATTAAAATGTCATGAAATACAAAGGAAATGGCTATGTCAGTGATTCTGCAAAGAAGTTTTGAGCAACTACAGAATTTTGTGAGAGGATATTTGTAGAATGAACTGGAAACACTTTTTCTAATGACCAGTATGCAATATAAAAGTCACTTGATTTTTTTCTCATGCCTGTGTTCAGAATCTCAGCTGAAACTTTTTCCTGTTTAGAGCAGTACTCTTGGCCCTGAGGAAGACTGATACTCAAACACAATTTGGACAACTTTGTGGAAGAAGATATACTGCCTGTTATATGATCCCCAGTCCTAACAAAGACAACATGCAGCTCAGAAAAGGTAAGCAAAACACCCAATGGTTTAATATAACAATGAAATGTCAAAGTTGTCTTGAGAAAAGCTCTGTTTGATCTGCTGCAATTAATGGAGACATGGTGTCTTAGGATCAGAGGACCATCAAATCAAACTAGATTTTCATCTCATTATTTTTCTGGTGAGCCTAAGACATTGCGTCTAACTCAAGCACATCTTTTGGCAAGACATCTGATCTTGATTTCAGTGCTGCTCTGCAGCAGCAGAGGCAGCTCTGGGGTGCCCATTTCCAAACCAGTGCCTGGAACTCTGCTCCATGTAGTTGCTCTCTGCTAAGCACGTTGTTTTGGGTCAAGGTGACAACGTGTCCTCTGGGCCACATCTCATACCACCTTGTAGTGCTGCACTGTGCAGGGTGGATACAGTAGGTTAGGCAGGGACTTGGGGAGCACCTCTATGGTGCAGTCCGTGGTGGGAAGGCATGTTCTTTACCCATGGCTCTGAGGAGCTATTAGAAGGAGCAACTTCTGCCTCCTTTTTTGGACATTATGTGTTCACACAGTGGTGAGTGGCTTTTTGTTCTTCAGGGAGATGTCTCAAGCAGTGGGACAGAACAGGAATTTGCTGATGGTGCCTTCTCAACCCTGCAGCTTTTTTGTTGAGGTTAAAACATTATTTGGAATTAAACTTGGAATCAATTTATTTCAGCCCCTCCTCCTTTCTCCTCTCCTCCCCTTCTTCCTTTGGTCCCATCTTTCCTGCAGAGAAAAAAATCTCCATGCAACTTGAGGGGGGGAGTCCTGCTGAAGGAGCTGAGGTTTAATCTTGCCGCTGAAATGAAGAATGGAAAAGTTCTTCAGAACTCTGCCATCTATTTATAAAATACAAGACTTATGATTGATTTGTTTCTGCTGTCTTATTAATCTTTGCTATCTTCAGACATTCAAGAACGGTAAGTCAGCCCCCTCAGATTCATTAAGGGGAATAAAAAGGTTCCCCTTTCTCTGCCTACTTTTTCTGAGCACTGTGGGATCACATTTTACGGATGTTTCTCTGCAACATAAAAAAGTTGTAATGTACTTAGAAAATAAAATAGGCCCTTAAAGGGAATACCAGCTCTCACTACATTTGTGATAAAACTGTGTGATTTAGCTCCTAGCTCCCATGTAGAAAAACCGAAGCACTTGTAGCTTTATTTAATGGCTGTGTCCTTCAGGAGTAAAGAGCTTTGAATGTGCTCACAGAAGCTGTCTTCTTCTTCATACACCTGTATCTAATGGACATATCAGGACATAGGGTCTCATAGCACAGCAGTGGCACTTGTGTGACTCCAGGATTTGTTGAAGTACTCTCTACACTTCACTCCGAGTTGCTGGCTGCACTCCTCTCCCACCCTTGCTCCATGAATGATGGTCAGCTGGACAGACAGACAGACAGTAGGAGATGCATCTCGGCTGCCACTAGTTGATGGTGAAAACCTGCTTGCATGATTTCCTTCAGCATAAATGAAGATGGAAAATCTTTCCACTCAACAAGCCTATGGCTAAGATATGGAGACCTAGGATTAAAACATGCTGGCAGAGTCAGGGGTAGTGGGGGTCAGATACCTTACTCCACCTGCTAATGGCATGGGGTAAAATTGCTCTGTTTCTGCTCATTCCCATGTATTTGAAACTGAGAAAAGCCTTAGACTTATTTCAATGTCAAGAAATCTTCCTAATAGCCAAAGATTTCTTTCCTAAAATTGATCCATTTTTTACCTTTCCTTTCTCACCCTGAACCACCCTGAATGGTTCTGCATTTTTTAAATTTACATCTTAGACAATTCAGAATTATTTGGAAGTAGTTATCATGTTTCCTCTCATACTGCTATTGACTTGCCAACTTAATGTGTGTGCAGTCTTGTGTGGACAATTTGTGGGCAGGATTACTTCTCCCCTGTACTTGAAGCTGCTTTTCATACAGCCTTCTGTAATTTCTCTCTCTGTTTTAATGCTTTTAGGGCACCCCCACCTTCCAGTATATTTCAGTCTTGGTTTTGGAATTTTCTTGTTGACATTTAGCTCATTAGTGAAGATGATAGAAAGTAGGTCATATAAACCTTTTAATCCCAGTATTACAAGTCTATGTGAAGGTAATAAATCTTCTTGTCCTTGGGATACTTTGCCAAGTGACTGATTAAAAGCAATCTTCATGGAATTCATTTTCTTTTCAACTGACCCATAAAGCCACCGGCGTATTCCCCTTTTCTTGATTACTCAGTACCTTCAGTAGAGGAAAACTGTCAGTTCTTTGAAAAAGACTTGAATATCCAGGGTTTAGACTTCTAGCATTCCTCTCCACTTCTGGCCACTATAATCTGCAGGTATTCAGTTTTGCTGAAAGCTTGGGCTACAAAGGAAGACCATGAATTCATATGATTTTTTCTCAAAGTGGTTAGGCAGCAGGTCCCTGTCTGTGGACAGTGTCTCTGGAGAAAGCCTGTCCTGTCCCAGGAGACAAAGCTGGAGCAAGGAGCAAAAGTGCTTTGTGGCGACAGACAGATGGCTGATTGACAGTGTTGGGGAGCATTTTTGGGTTAAAGAAGGTAATAAAATGGAGAAGAGGCATTAACTTCAAAATTAGGATGGGAATGAGGGAGATAAGATACTGTTTAAAAACTTGGGTGATTTTTAAAATACATCATTTTGCTGTCAAGTGAATTATATAAGAGAAAGGGAGATTATTCATTAGATGCATCATCAAGATAGGACATAAAGGATTAGAAATGCTGTTTGAGCCATAAAGCTTTCACCAAGCAAGGAAAGAGTAATGATCTTGTTTTTATTGTGGTGTCTTCAAGCTGACAAAGTTTAATTTTCTTCCAAAAATAAAGTTATGAGCCAAATATGAAAGGCTCTTAAATCGTGTGTGTTTGCTTCGGTGATGGTGTTGACTGTGCAAGAGACAGTTTGATAACTATCTGTCAGACATGTAGAGAAGCCTTGTGCTTTATGGGAGCCCAAACAATCCTCAAAATAAATGTAGGTAGAATTTCTTCCTGTTTATTAGCTTTCTGGCTGCTTTTACTTGCTACTGCAGCATCCTCTGTTAGTGTAGTATGAATACCCAGTGGCTTGCAAGGAGCACGAGTCTGACCATAGCTTCTTAAGGAAGTGCCAGAGCCAGTAAAAACAGATAAAGGACCTGTATCAAGCTGGAGAATTGATCTGACAGAGGAATACTGGGCACTTCAATTCTCTTAGTGCATATTGATGATGACCTGGACAGATGCTTGGCAGGTTGTAGGAGCAGCTTTAAAAATACATTCCAGTGGATTTTATTCACCAGAATAGCAAGTACTGCTTTTTTTTTACAACACCCAGATCAAGGTAGCTGGTGAGGAATGTAATAAATAAATACACTCAAATCCCTTCTGTAAACAAAACTCAAAACTCAGAGGAGTGCTCTTAACCCTCCACGCTCTCAGCAACAAAAAGCATTTCACATGCACAGCTTGCAGGAAGGCAATACAACAATGCAGTGCCCTGCACTTGTTTGAGCCATTCACTCTTTTGAATCACTCTTACGTGATTCACAGAAATGTAGTGAAAAGGCAGACCTGGTCTCCTAGCTACTCTCTCCTTTTCCATTTTTTTTCTTCCATCTTCTCCCATTTTTCTCAGTTCTCTCCTTTCAGTTGCTTAACAGGATATTTATTCCAGTTTCCAAATTGAAGATCACAAAGGGAAGGATGTATTAAGTACCCAGCCAATGTATAAAGGTTGTGACACATGGATGAGGCACCAAGAAGATAATGAGAAACATAAAAAAAGGCATTCTGATGTATAAAACATGGAGAGTCACATTTTCATACAGTCTAAGTGATTTGAAGGCTAGAAATAGCCTTAAAAGGAATGTCACAAAGGTAACTTATACTTGCTCATTGATGCTTTCATGATGTTCATGTCTTTCTCTTTTCCAGGAGTTTCCATTAGATGATAATTAAAGTAGAAAATTTTGATAGCAGTTCCTAAGTGTGTCACTTTCCTCTTTGGGCTGCAGCGTACAATTAAAATAGGCTGTATTTCTCAAAATCATCTTTATCCTCCTGTAGCACATCCTGATTCTCATCAGGTACTAAACCACATTCTCCCTCACCTGCATGTTTCTTTTTTGAGCCACAGTATTGCATAAAAACTTGAGCCATAAGAAACTTCAGCAGATTCTTTCCTGCTTCCTGTATGTTCCTCTGTTAACAGCTCAGGTATGTTGACATTTACTTAAAGCAGGTCCCCTCTCTAATAACTAATCTCATGCTGAGCCTCCTCTACCTTAACAGGTATTTTTACACAAAGCTCTTAATCCAGCACACAAAGAAGAGGTGTTGTGTATCATGTTATGGAAAGAAACCCAAACCAATCTCTTCTCTAGGAAAGAGACCATGTTTATCTTCAGTAATTTTACTCAATACTTCATCCCTCTTTCCTTTGTGTCTAGTTTTGTGCTTGTTCTTGCACTCCAGCTCTGTTTTCACTCTTGTACATTGTTGAAGTCCAATTAATTAAATGTCTTTCGACTATCTTAGATGTGGGTAGTCCAGGGAAATGTCATCAGCTGCAAAGACGGCTTCAACTGCTCTTTTAAACCGGGAGGCAGACAGGTGTGAAACAAAGCACAGATAAAATCAACCCAAATCACAGAATCATAGAATAGTTTGGGTTGGAAAGGACTGTAAGATCATCTAGTTCCAACCCCCCTGCCATAAGCAGGGACACCTCACACTAAACCATGTCGCCCAAGGCTTCGTCCAACCTGGCCTTGAACACTCCCAGGTATGGAATGGANGCAGGGACACCTCACACTAAACCATGTCGCCCAAGGCTTCGTCCAACCTGGCCTTGAACACTCCCAGGTATGGAGCACTCACAACTTCCCTGGGCAACCCATTCCAGTGCCTCACCACCCTAACAGGAAAGAATTTCTTCCTTATATCCAATCAAAACCTCCCCTGTTTAAGTTTGAACCTGTTACCCCTTGTCCTGTCACTACAGTCCCTAATGAAGAGCCCCTCCCCAGCATCCTTATAGGCCCCCTTCAGATAGATACTGGAAGGCTGCTATGAGGTCTCCACGCAGCCTTCTCTTCTCCAGGCTGAACAACCCCAACTTTCTCAGCCTGTCTCCGTATGGGAGATGCTCCAGTCCCCTGATCATTTCAGATCTTTAGGAACACATGGGTAATGTATCCACATTATATATAGTTATCATCCATACATTCTCATAGAAGTCAACTACTGACACAGAGTACAGGATGTCCATTCTTAACAGTGTCATAAGAAATCTGGAAGGATTGAGCTGAAAAGTAAGGTTGTTTGGCTGTGCTTGATGTTTGCCTAGCAGCACTACAAAAGTGCTTAATTTAGCCCTGAAAACAAACCTGAAAGCATTATTGGCAAGGGCTTGAAGAAAGAAAAGACTGTTGATAATAATGATCATTCTTGGCACTTAATTTCTCCAGAAAATGCTATACAACATTAACTAATTAACCAAAATACAGTGTATTTCACACCCTGTGGATCTCCTTTAGAACAGTTTCTAAGCATTTCTTCTTCTGTGATAGCCAGCCAAAGATTAACCCTCTGTGTTTAGAGCTATAGTAAAGCTTGTTCTGGTGGAGCAATGGAGCTGGTTTAGTGGAGTGACTAGTCTTAGGTCTTAGTGTGTGCTTTAACAAATAGCAGTCAACACTTATTAATGGAGATGCTTTTGTTCTTGCCTACTTTTTGTTCTTGTCTAATTTGGCATTAAATAGGGATAAAACATCATGTTCACATATTCAGGAAGAAGAAGGCGAGGTCCTGGCACCAAGCTACCAGGCCAGGGTAGGTCATGCCTGGTGAGGTTGTGTAGAGGACAAGGGGGAATGGCTTTAAGCCAACAGAGGGGAGTATTATCTACAGTGGAGTCTAGAGGACCCATCTAAGGTCTAACTGCTGATGGGAGCCACAACATGAGGACTAGGAGGAGTGTTACTGTCTCTGCAGTCTGCACTCCTCCATTAAGTGAATCTCTGCAGTGGTTACTGTGAGACTGGCTTACAGAAGAGTTATATACAGTTCCAGTTACTAATAATGAATACCAATAATTAAATAACCATTACTTCTGCCTACAGTGAAACTTGCATGCATAGCTAAACGCAGAGGAAGTCTCAGGTTTAGTTTCTGTCTCCATCTCCCATGCTCACTGTGTAACAGGTGGCCAGTCCTTCTTTATGATGGATAAAACAGCAAGTCTCATAGGGCTCAAAATACTTGGTAGCACACAGGCTATCCTCATCATGCTCTCATGTGTCAGGGGTGACTGTACTTTTCCACTTCGATCACTGTGGTCTATCTTGCATCTCCAGCTTTTCTCTTTGTAATTCTCAGAGATCTGAAATGAAAAGAGGGAGGTATTTCTAAGTGACAACATCAATTTTCTTTGCACTGATAAGTAGAACTGACACCTTTTTTTGCAAGAAGAAAATTGCACTGCCATTTGTGTTATTGGCCTGCATTTTGTAAAATGCTATGCCATTCAAAGCTCCAGCAATCTACTACAAATGCAGTTATAGTGCAGTATATTTTACAAACAGCATGCCATGACAGAAATAATCTCAGCCCTAGCATCTGAAAGAAAAGGAATCTGGTGTTGATTAGCCATTTACATCCACGCAAGCTGACTACAAGATTGGTGGGAGAGGTCACGAGCCTCTTCACCTTGCAGGCTTCGTGTCAGCCTCTTGGCAGAGCTCAGCCAGGTGTGAGCCATGTCGCTCAAAGAGCTGAGGGAAGGAGAGTCTCCAAAACCTGTGTGGGGCCTCAAAAGCTCCTGGGTCATCACTGGGGTGTTGCAGCAGCTCCAGCGCAGCATGGTCTTGGCCTGCTGTCATGCCAGGAGCAGCCTCAGCGGTGGCAGTGCCTTGGTGCCATACTGCACCCTCACTACTCTTCTAGCATTGGACACCTCAAAAGACTCCAAAGTCTTGTGTTTTTAATGAATCATCGAGTCATAGAATCAGCTAGGTTGGAAAAGACCTTGCAGGTCATCAAGTCATGAAGACTGTAAGAAAAAGAGAGAAAACAAGAGTGTGTTCAGTGCTGGTTTATTGCAATGGCTATTGCAACTAATTCCTGTTTACTGCATCTTCAGGGGGCTCAGATAAGAGTCATGGTTTGGTATCTGCAGCTGAGCCTGGTTTGACAGCCCCACATCATCCCTAAAAAGCATTAAAAGAAGCAGCTAGATGTGGGACCTCAGTAAATCTGTGTGACTGTGCCAGGTGGACCAGTGTCACTGAAGGAAGGGGCAGGGAGAAGAAACCAGCCCCATTTTGGGTAGAACTTTGCCCAACTGCTAGTTGCCATCTCAGTACATTTGTTTTTCAGGCTCTAATAAGCCTCATCTGTGAGAGAAAGTGAAGCCACTGATGGATCCCCAACTGTCCTGCCACTAGATTAAGAATGATTTGGTGAACCTCATGCCTACCTGTGATTCTGGGCAGAAAGGGAGCCTGTAGGAGCTGCAGCTCAGAGCTCCTGCCTCTGCTGGTGTGAAAGCAATGTGGGAATCCAAGCGCAATACATCAGGTGCAGCTGCTACAGTTGTCACAACTCATTCATTTTCAAGTATTTTTTTTCTATATCATAGTTTATTAGAAGCAGAAAGTGATTAACTCCAGATGGTGTTGCTCAATTTTAAGTGTCTTTTCAAAGGGACAGGCTGTTTCCTGATGCATGGTTTTCCAAGTTCCACCACAAAGTATTGCCAGCAGCGCAACTATAAAGCTAGAACAGATATGGAGAAGGGCAGCAAAATGATCAAAGGTATGTAATGGTGACCCAGCCAGGAGAGATTAAACAGTCTATGGCTCCTCAGCATCAGTAAGGTCAGTAAGAAGTGAAGCTTTATTTGCTGAACCTTGTACAGCAATGTTATGAGGCACCCCATGAAATTGCTAGGTGGAAGGTTTAAAAAGGAAAATAACAAAGTATTACTTAGTATGGTTCGTAATTCAGTTGCAGGACTCATTGCTGCCAGTCACCAGGGACTCATCATTTAAATGGCTTCAAGAAGAAATTAGCTCATTCAGGGTAGAGAGGTCTGCCAGGACCTCTTAACACACAGAGGTGTTCACACACAGACATGCTCAGGAGCCACAAAGCTGGTCTTTTGCTGGAAGTATTGCTGTACGTTCTTATTCCATCCCCTAAAGCACTTGCCAGCAGGATCATTGGTCTGAACCTGTGCAGCTACTGCTTTGTAAGAAGTCCTCAGCTGAAGTCAGGAAGGTGACATTAAGCACTATATGCCCCATGTGAATAATCAGTCTAAGTTACATGTGCAGAATATGGCTGCATGTTGCAAGAATATGGAAATTGAGATAAAGCTCTTAATGAACCTGCCTGAAACTATGTATCAGCAAAAGTGGGGGGGACTAAGGGCTTCCCTGGTCTCAGACTTGTGATTCAGATGGTGGCAAATGGCTTTTAGAATAACCGTGAAGCATGTAGTCTTTCATCAAAGATACCAGACAGAATAGACCAGAAGTCTGGAATTTTCAAGATGAGATGTAGATGCCTCATGTAGGCATCTCAGGGACAATGCCATTCATCTGCCCCTCTGACGTTTAGGCCATATCCATTATTTATCACCACACCTGGTGATGGACAACCAGTTGTTCCCAGATGAGAAGAAAGATGACTTCCTATTTCTTTAGATACAACGTGGGGCACTTTTGTAATGGACAACAGCTCTTTAAGACACATTCCAACCACAGTTGTTGAAAGTAAATGCAAAACAAGGTTGCTAGGTTTCCAGAACCTTAGAGGCATCCTTATGTTTTGCAGTCCAGCATCCTCATTTCAGAAATGCTGGATGGCTTGGTGGGAATTTCCTTTAACAAGTTTCTTCCCTGCAAGAAGTATTTGTATCACTATTGTGTAAATAATATTGGTGTAGTTCTCCTGAGCACCATAGTAAACACAATGCTTTTTAATGCAAAACACTAGAAATATATTCAGTATTTATAACGTTCCTTCTAATCTGAACAGGACCTGAGCTTTATCTTTTGGAAGAGAGGGAATGATCAGACATGCTTCCAGCGCAGCTGCAGACAGTGCAATTTTGTGGCTGACTATCTATCCATAATTCAGGACACTGAATTCCTCCTTCTTTTTCAGTTCCACACAGTCCATTTGTTTCCAAACTGCTTAGGTTTTCAGCAGTATTTTAGGTGGTAGAAATCATGACAGAAGGTAGTATCTCTGCAGTCTTAACCTAGGTGTATATTTGCTTGCATCAGCATCTGCCACAGGGTAGCAGGGTAGCAGGGAGAGCTCCAGCCTCCCTGGAGGCCAGGGAGAACTGGATTCAGCTGGTTCTTCAGCTTGCTGCTGAGCTACAGCTCATTCCTGTTGTTGAAGCCTCTCTTGCGTGCAGGGAAAGCAATCCCCACTTATTGTACTGCTGGGAAAATACCAGCTGGAGAGTCTGTGCAGCACTGTGGGTTTGAGGTTTGTGTTTTCATCACCCTCAGGGTACTGCAATGGCCCCACTGCAGTTTCTGTTGTGGCAGGTCCCTGGGCTTCATGATTTACATATGATTTGCAAATCCTGGGATAGGGTTACATAGAGACTGAGGAACTGCAATTCTTTTCCATGTAGCTGGTAAGTAGACCAGTGCTAAACACAGTCAGGATGACCTGTAGCTGCTCTTACTTTATCTCTGCAGGAAACGTTTTCTGATGATGCCCAAGTCCTGCTGAGTCAGCATCTGATTTTTCCACTTTTTTCTTTTCAGCCTAAACAATAGCATTTTCTAAGCAGTTGGCCTCATCTTCTGTCCTGGCCTTGAAAATCTATGAAAGCTGAAACACAGAAATTGAAGAAGGATTTCTGCTTGTATCAGGAAAACCCTTTTCTTTTTTTTAATATTAATATTTCTAATTTAGTTTTGCTGCTTTCCAAACTTGGGAGTTAAATCATGTGGAATAGAAACTATGAACCCCCCTTCCACATATCTGGGGACAGCTGAAATTCAGGATTAACAAGCAGCTATTTATAACTTTTGATTCACACTTAGATGAAGAATCATAAAGATTCCTCACTTCAGCAGGAAATAAGTCCCAGCAGCATAAAAAAGAGCCTCAGTTCACAGGAATGGCTTAGGATCCACTCATGCCGTTTCGGTTAAGATATATCTATTTTAAGTTTTTGAGACTAGTACAGTCTTATCTTGATTTAAAGATAGCACAGCACCATGGAGTCACTTGTTAAGCTTTACTTCATTAACAGAACAGTGTGCAATAAATGCTCCTTGAAAACAACTTAATTTCTTGGCATTATGCTCCTGCATATTCTAGGAAGAGACCAGCACCTAAAAATCACTGATGTGAACATTTGCAATCTATTACTAGCTCTTTGGGGGACATGATAATATTCTGTGTTACCACAGCTTTTAACAAGTCATCCATGATAAGGAGAGATGGAGAGGGACTATAATTGTAATGTGGTTAGTTTAAGGGGTCTTTCAGTATGTAATTGATACAATACCTCATTGTTATTTTACAGTGTTAAAAATGATGATCATAAAAAGCTTTCAATAGCTTTTTACATTTTTTGCTTAGTTTAACATACCTGGGTAGATGCTTTATATGTGGTTTATTGATGTAGCGGTTTTGGTGGCTCTGAGGGGGAGGTGGAAGTGCTGTTCCCTGCTCAGAATTTGTAAATCCATGTATTTGTATAGTGCACATGTTCCTGGTATTTCTATTACATGCAGTTCCAGTGGAAATAAGCGTTCTTCTTTGCAGCCAACTGAAATGCAAACAGTATTTTACATTAGACAGTTCCTCATTTTTAAATGGTTGGTCTTGTCCTTTTTATTAGCACTGTTAATTTCTTTAAACATCTTTCACACTTACATGAGGTCACTAACATGAAGAGTGATACAACTCAAACAGCCAGACATGGGGCTAACCGTGAAAAGAAGTCTTCCAGGTGTGAGCACAGTTAGGTCCTGGTAAATGCTAGGCAGCAGTAAGTCAGGATGGGAGCCTTTGCAGGTTCAAATAAGACCCAAGGCAGCTGACAGAAACGTTTTTAGAGTTGCAAATAGTTATAGTGATTATCATACTGAAATCAATGTTGTGAGCTGTCAGTCAGGGGCTGTGTTAGCTCTGCTCTGCCATGAACTTCCTCCTCTTCACCACACAAATCTAGAGCCGCAAGGGAACAAGCATTTCTCACCAAGCCTGAGAGCTTTCTGCTCTTAATCTGAGTATATTTTGTTTCCACACTGAATCTGCCAACATCCATTAGAGTCACCATTAATGGGCCATGATGGGATTTGAACTAATCCTTACAATTTACAAAATTGTTCTGAAGCACAAAAACTTCTAGGAGTGGTTGAGTGAATGCATACTCAGGGGAGTATGAAAAACAGAAGTTTTTCTAGCACACTTGCTGGTGGTGGAGAGGGGAGGCAGTTAGGAAGAGGCGCAATCAGTGTAGCTCACTCCTGATTAGTAAGAAAGGAACATTCTGGTCTGCAGCGTGTGAAGGAGCAGCCTGAGGTGTTTTGAACCTCCTCAACAAGCAGGAGAGGCAAAGGAAGGCAGAAGGGAAGACAACCAGGCATCAGCCCAGAGCCCAGAACTGTTTTAATCACTAAGGGGACAGAAGAACAGGGGAGATAGTTCTTTGGTGCAAAGTCAGAGCATGTCAGATTCACCCCGCTTCCCTCCCCAGGATCTGCCTCACACTGTATTATACTTTGAACACCCACATGCCCGCTGATGATTTAGAATTCACATATTTGCACAAAGGAGCTTTAACTAGGGTCCTGCTGTGGCTTCACACATAAGTTCACTGCTGCCTTACAGACAGTATCCACCAGCATTGTGTCTTTCTGCTGCTGTAGGATCGTCACGCCCCTGGATCAGCTGTAGCATGTGATGTTAATTTGTATTTTAGCAATGTTAGGAACCCTGTTTCAGCTGTCCATGTGCCTCACATTATTCTGTTCAGTCTTTAAGCTGGGAAGAATCAATCCCTGACCAGAGCTTCTCAGCCTGCCTGAGCACAGGGTTGTTGGAGGAGCTTCTGCATCTGCAGGTCAATCTCTTGCCAAATCCCAAGCCTGAGTTTCAAGAGCACACCAGTTACCCAGCTCTCCCAGGTTTGCATTGGTTTGGTTTTGAATCCCAAACCAGTGTCTAATTGTGGCCAAGTCTGACTTTTTCTTTTTTTTTTTATCCCATTTCTGGGTATGTGAAGAACTGAGTTTTGGGTTAAGCCAGTCTGATCTTGTATTGGGGACAAATTGGAGTGCCCCTTGGTGCTTGTTTTAAAGACCTGCTGAAATGACAACAAATTACAAAACTAATGCGTGCAGCCTACACACATCAGTTTGTAAATGTTGTTTTATCTGGGAGACTTAGATGGAAATGACTGAATCTGTGTGGAAGAGAAGCATAGGGGATATAAACCCAATGAGAATAAAGGCATCACCAGATCTGTATTTCTGAGCAGTATGTGCTTGGAAGAGGTGAGGTGCTTACTTGCCTTGGAGAGGTAAGGCGCTGGTACAGAGCTGATACACTGGCTACAGTAGAAATCTTTGGGCTAAATTAGAACATTACAAGTAGGTCTCTGTCATTTGCTCTTTGCCCCACAGTAAAAGTGAGCCTTTCAAGGAATTACAGCTCAGAGGATACCCATGACTCACAGATGTTCCTAGAGATGTGCTTAGGGCACTGCTACAGTATTTATTGGGAAGAAAAATAAATTCACACTGGCACATAATGGGCTTAGCTAACCAAATGCTCAGTGCTTATCACATGAGACATCTTTACAGTTAGATATATGGGTGACTTTGACACTACTTTCACCTCCATAGCGTGATAGAAGCCATTCCCCCTTGTCCCGTGCTTACAGGTCCTTATCAAAAGTCCTTCTCTTGATTTTTTGCCAGCCCTATGTACTGAAGCTGCTCTGTTGTTTCCCCTGAGCCTTCTCTTCTCCAGGCTGAATAAGCCCAGCTCTCTCAGCCTGTACCCATAGCAAAGGTGATCCAGCCCCTGGAGCATCTTCATGGCCTCCTCTGGACTCACTTGAGCATTAATAACAAGCAATTCTTCTAACAAAAGCAAGAAGTTTTATCTCTACTGCTTAGGGGAAAAGTAAAGGGACAGGAAGTAACAGATGATGTGAAATTTCCCCAAATCTTAAAACAACTCAGAGAAGGACTTCAAAGCTGCCCCCATGTATCACATGTAAAAGTGAGATGGTGTCACTAGTGGGCTCTCCCAGGAGCTGGGCTGGGCTGGGCTGTGTGCCTGTGCATCGCTCTGGCTGTGGGAGCAGGAGAAAATGAGTAATCCAAGTTTCATTCAGCTGAAGCAGCTCCTTATTTGAAGTTGCCCAGCCATGATATTAGCTCAGCAAGCATGTCTGCCTGAAATGGAAGAACCACAAAGGGGATGTGAAGAAGTGAATGAGCAGAGAGGGCAGCAAGGCAGAAGGTCCTTGTTTTTACCACACCCTGTGGGACTAGCTCATGCAGAGAGCAAACAAATCTGATGAGAGCTGCTGAAGAAATTGCTCCTGAAGTCAGGTGAGTTCAGCAGCTGCCTATTGGAGGGCTCACATGGGCAGTGGTGTGGCACAGAGCTACTCTGAGTCGCAGAAAGAGATAGAGAAGCCCTTTGCTTGTAATTCACAGCGCATTCATTTTCCCTGGGGTGCTGCAGTCAGAACCTGAGCCAGGCAGGAGAAAATACTTGTCAGGGTGATAAACACTTTATTCTCAGCCACCTGTGCTGTGACAACACCCTTCAGCAGACTGTTCTGCAAATGAATTGTCAATCACTTACACTACTTTGGTGCAGGAGAGCCAGTCCTGCAGTCTTTATCTGCAGTAATAATCCGTACTCAGGCCAGGCTTGAGGATGGCCCCTAAGAGCCTCTTAGAGCTGGGGTGCTCCTCTAGCAAGGGTGGAAGCCCATGGGGGAACACAGTCCTACTAAGGATTCCCTTTGCTTCTCTGCTTCAAATAATGTAAGGACTAAAACATTGGTTTCCCTGTAAAAGCTCAAGCTAATTCAGCACTATTCTGTATTTAAAAAGCACAGGGTGGAAGGGAGCTCTTTTCTAATCTAATTTGAGGCTGTTCCTGTGAATTGCCAAAAAACCCAGAGAAAGGTAAATAAGAGATTGTCTTTCTTTTCTCTTATTTCTCTTTTTTTTTTTTTTTTAAAAAAAAAAAATTGTTAAAGGTGAGGGAGGGGGTTTT
>NDXB01009870.1:34886-93904 GCA_002631895.1 Agapornis roseicollis
TTTTTTTTTTTTTTTAAGAAAAGAAAATGGTTAAAGGTGAGGCAGAGAGGTATTATTTATTAAAAGAAATAAATGAATCCCTCAATCACCCAATAACCTCTTGAACCTGTCTGCAAGCTCTTGTCTAGTGTGTGCTTTAAGAGGATATTTGCTATTTTTGATAATCTTTGTTTGCCAAGCCTTAGAGCTGCACAGACAAATCCATTTCTTTTCACCTCACCAGGATTTATAGCTGCAGTCAGCCCCTCTGGGGAATAGGCATCAAAGCCTTCAGCAGGTGTGCATTGCCCACGAAATGATGCTGCATCAGACCCAGAGAAGAGGTGGCATTATGTTTCCCCTGGGATCCTTGCAAAAATGACACGAGAAAGATAGAAACATTTGCAGATTGCATTGTGAACACTGCAGAAAATGTAGCAGCCAAAACAAGAAATAATCTTAGAAATGACAAACCTTCATTGAAGGTTAATGCTCACAGAGATGTGGGAATGGGTCCCAGTGGTACTCTGTTAGCCAGTTTGTAATAAATGTGTTTTCTATGAGCTTATGTGCCAAAGGCTTGTGCTGAAGCTGACGAAGCTAACATCTGTAGATACCTGATGGAGAACCTGATCCATGGCTGTTAGCTGTGGATCATACCTGCAAGCTCCCTCAACCCTTCTACTTCACCTATCTACCTGGAGCACAGGAATAGCTCAAGAAGCAGGAGAAGGAAAAACTGTATTGTTTAAAAATGATCTGTCCTGTGGTGAACTCCAGATGTCAGTGTTAACTTCTCCAGAACAAAACATAGAGCGAATAACACCTATTCATTCTCTCAGGACTGACTGTATATGTTGTCTGATTACCAAGGATGCCATTGGCAATCACCAGAAGCATCTATCTTTTGAGCCATGTGTCTAAATTGCATGTTCCAAATGGATAGTTTAGTCCTTTTGTTGCACAGATACTTATTTTCTCAATTGAAAGAGAATGCTAAGTTGGATGCTAAGTGAGAGTGGTCTAGAAACGGATGTTCACCTGAGGCAGCTGATAGTCTGGGTGATTTCTCTGAACTGGAAGCTGTAGGTGGCACTAGTGATGTAGCTGACATTGAATTCAAGCTCCATTAATCTCTTTGTTGAAGTGATAGCTTTTTGATCGAGGTAAAGGAGTTTGTAAGTATCTGTAGGGCTGTCAAATATTAAGTTGCTCTAGTTTTATTTGCTTTAACTTCATAAATACTCTACGACCACCAGAATGCTCTCAAAAAACCCTTCCCTAAGCTACCAGAAAGCTGTGATCGACATATCTCTTATATCCAAGCAAAGGTATTTTTGATCTATGGAAGCCATCATCTGCACATTCTGTGCCAAGTAAATAGAGCCAAACTATTTGCTTGAGCTGCACAAATGTCTGAATAAAATAATGAGTTTTAACATGAACAAGAGTTGCAAATTGTTTTCTAACCTGCTGGCAGCACCAGTCAGTAGCATTGCAACTGAAAAGTTTGCTGAGATTAGTAGCAATTTGAATTCACTATTGTGTTGCTACCTGCCTGACTCCTTGGCTGCTGTAAATCACCACACTGGATGCATATTTGATGAACGTAAGTACCTTACTTATTTTTCATAATTCAGACAGTATGTCATGGCTTCTTCCCATTTCTTCCTCTGCCTTACTTGTGTTGATTGTTTGCCACCTAGTCAGTTAACATTTTAGCAGCTAGCTTTGAAAGCTTGGGTTTCAATTGGTGCTTGAATGCCTTCCCCTCCATCTGTGTCGGAAGTGAAAACAGGAGGATACATCTCCCCTTGGGAAGCAGCTGGGAGAAAAGCCAATATTGCTGCTGTCAAAAGGTTGGGTTTGCTGACCTTTGAAATGGAAGTAAGTCCATTTCCATATCCATGCACAGTGCAGCCATTAATGGGACTATCCCAGAGGAAGGTGTCCGCTCTCTTGGGGATGCTGGGATGGGAGTTAGGAGAAGCAGGGACCACAGCTTGCTTGTGGTGGTGACCCAACTCTTGCATTTCCTCATGCCACTTTCTTTGTTGACTGTGTCTCTTGTGTACACCCCATCCCTCCCCTTTACACTGAGGTTTGAAACTGCAGGTGACGGCCACTTTGTTGTTGTCCCTGTCCCCCAGCAGTGCTGTGCTAGAACTGACAATGGTGATTGGTGAATCACTTTACCTAACTCTTTGGTGTAACTTCAGCTTCAGCCTGCTGGAGAAAATTCTGTTTTCAGTTGAACTCATGATACTTGATTAAAGAAAACAGCCACAGGGTTTTTATAGAGGGGAAGAAGACAGTCCCTTATTGGGACACTACAGCCACAGGAGACAAGGGTTTTCTAAATGTTGTCTTAGTGAAAAGATCTTTCGTGTATAATTAAACACAATATATGCTATCAGAGATACATAACTTACATAAGGAGAGAAGAACATTTTGTATGTTAGTATATCATGAGTGCAAAAACGCTGACAAGAGTGTCAGCAGCAATTCAAAGAAGAGCAATATATGTGTCCTAGTAAAACCAGCAGTGTAACCGTGCAGGCAGTGGGGAGCGACACTTGTCTCCCGTTTTCAGTTCTGGTGTTGCAATAATGTTCAGTGCCACCAATTACTATCCTACCTCTGGCTGTTTTTAGCTATGGTTGTGCCACACAGCTACTTTGCTGGATGTAGAGCACTGTGTGCTCAGCTGAGACACTGCCTGTGGGGTGGGTCTCATCCTGGCTCACATCCTCTTGGAGCCAGGACACCTTGCAGTACCTATGGCTCTGCAGGCACACAGGAGCATTTTGTGGCCATAAGATAAGAGAAAATTCATCTTCACTCAGGCAGGAAATTGCAACTTGGTCTTTCAATCAGGTGTTGAAAGTAGTGCCAGCAGCTAAATTTGGGGATGACTCAGGATTCCTTTACAAGTAAAAAGTTGGCTCAAGTTCTATCATCTTTCTGCCCTGACAAAGCAAAAGATTTAGCATATAATAGTGTCTCTGTTGTGCAGATGTCTGCTGGTGTCTCTCCTTATCAACTGAGGAAAGAAAAAAGAGGTAAGCAAGTTGTTTCTGAAAGAGTTTGATCTCAGGTTGAAGCCCTGTTGTAGCTATGGACCAGTCTCTAATGTTCTGGGAGGAAACCAGGGCATCTCTATCATGGGCATGCTAATACAGCAGCAGGTGGGAGCACACTCTCCTGTTTATTCCATGGAGTTGGGAGCTTTTCCTCTTGCAGGTCTGCTGTTTGTGGGTTTGAGGTTGCAACAGGCTTTCTGTGTATTGTGTAAAAACTGAGTCTTTGACAGGAATAGGCTCACACATTCATAGTTTGTTTGTTCCCTACTTTTATCCATTCTTGAGAATTTCTAACAGCTAATATTAGGTTCATGTCCTTTGTGAAGAGCACACTCATTCCAAAGCAATACCATGTGCCCAAGCCAAATGAAGCAAATCAGTTCAAAATTTGAACACTGGATATTAAGCTGTCAGAGGAACTCTGTCACCAACAGCAAACCAATGTAGCCAACAAAGTGGTTCAGGAAGGTTGGCATCTGAATGGTGGCATAACAGTAACAAAAGGATGGAGAAAATATCCCAACAAGATCTGTTCTTTTCTGTGATTTATTTGATTGCCTCTAATAATGTTAAGTATTATTCTGATGTGGAAAACTTCATGTCTGACAGCTTAGGCTTATTATTCAGTGATGTTGCTGCTTCTGGATTGTGCACGTGTAGGAACCTGGGAAAAATAAGTGGGGCTTAACGATAGCAGATACTTTCATTGCTTGAGTAAAGAGTAAAGCAGCACTGTTGAGAAGCAGCATTAAGTTTTTCTGTGCTAAGGAAACCCATCATGATTCTGGATGTGTGCTGGAAAAGTATGTTTAAAAACTAGTCAGTGCAATCTATTATTCTCTTTTTCCAGTACAGCTTCAATGGATAATGGCAATTCAGAGGGTTTAGCTGTTTGTATTCTTGGTGTGCTAGCTACTGCTGATGGATTAGCCAAGACCCGTTTGCAGAAGTGACACTTCTGTGATATTCAAATCTGTCTTGTGATATTTATATCCCAAAGAGCTGGAGCTTTTGTGAAGTGCTAATACGAGTCTATATTTATGGAGGGTTTCTCCTTGTAGACTGTGAGTCTACACAGTCCTCTGCAGGTGGACAGAAGTGCCCCACGCCCACAGGAGGTTCACCTAAAGGCCAGTGTTTTCCCAGAATCCATGCTAAGAGGAAGGGGGATAATGGTGTAGGCTTGGCATTGCACTAATACAGCTGCATGTTTTCTGATCCATTCAGAGCGCATGAAAATGCACTCACCCTTGGGTGCACACCTCTGGGCAGGCTGACCCTCTCTGGATTGCTCTGTGTTATAGGAAGTGTAGTCTCATCCTTGGTTTAGCGCTTTTGCAAACCTACTTGCAAAGTCCTCTCTTGGACTAGTTTGGGCACCCTCTTCACCTGCTTGTAAAACTGAAGGCTGACACTGGAGCAGGTTCAAGGAAGATCTACTAAGATGATGAAGGCAAGTGAAAACGTACCAAAGAAAGATGTGTCTTTCACATGGTTTGCTTAGTCTAGCACAGAGAGAGGTGATTGCTGTCTGTAAACAAACCAAGTGAGCAAACATCTCGAGAGGACAGAGCCTCTTCTGTTTAAAGCAAGCCCAGGCAGAGCAGAGAGCAAAGCTTGTCTCCAGCTGTGTTTGAGCCCTGTGTCAGACAACCCACTCTTCCCTGCCACAGCATCTCCAGTCACTGTTTTTCCAGCCAAGCCAAGCTAATAACAGCATTGTTCCAGAAAACATGAAGCGAGTTTAATGCAGAATCCAGACAAAGCTCTGAGGCTTTTTTCTGGACATTTGGATTATTTGCAGTCATTTTCCACTTCAAAACTTTGTGAAATGAATGGGTGCTATTTTTAAATCACGTCACTATTCAGGAGAAAGTAATTCCACAAGTATGTTCCAGAGACATCAGCAGCCAGTAGAGATGGGCACAAAACCCTTTCAGGAAGTGTTTCTGTTTGCCACATTCCTGCTGGGAAGCATTTGTCATGTGGAGTCCCACCATCTCCGCTGCAAAGCCAAGTTCCAAATCCTGCCGGGAGTGAAGCCTGACCAACTGGCACCACACTGCTCTGCACCTTTCCAAAGCAGACAGCAGCTCCCAGATGCTCATAGGAGGGACCAGGAATTTCTTGGTTCTTGTGTGCTTGTCCTAAAAATGTGAACTTAGGTAAAGTTAGGTAGGTGTAGGAAAGGTTATTGCCAGGAAAGCTGCTGCATGGGTGGAATAGAGTGGACTGTGAGCTGGTGCTGCTGAAATGCCTCAGCTGAGACCACATATGGTGATTTGCTGTGTTGCTTATCTTGATGTGTTTCTATGGAGGGAAAATAACATTCCCCAGTAAAACCGCTGGGTTTGTAGCATGTCAGGGTGCAGCACCCTCCACTGACAGATGTATCCAAGGGGTATTTCTATCAGCTCACTTAGGATGAACTCTGCAATGCCATGTGCTGAATAAATTCCTGCCACAGAAACACAAGGCGATTTTTAAGTAACAGTAAATGCGAATTTTGATGGAAGAAGAATGGAATGCTTTCACTACCTTTCAAAAACTTGAGATATTCACTGAAATCAAGCATTTGCCTCAGAATTCTGAAGCTAAACCTTGCTCAGAAGGCTTTTAAGGGATATGTTGCTGTGTCTTAAAATTACTTCAATGGCAATAAAGGTGCCAGTGAAAGACATCTGAAATGATTCGTTGAGAGTCAGAAAAACTACAACAGGAAGAAAGCTCAGGATACATCAGAAAACTTGTAGGACCTTGCAACATAAGCAAAGCCATTCTGCTTCCAACTGCTGCCTCCACCTCTCCCTGCCAAAATAAAACTCAGTTTATCTAAGATCATGGTTTTTGTTCCTGGTAGTAGCCAGGGAAGAAAGGGTTAATGTTTGAAGCAGGTCTGTGCAATAAGAGAGTGGTGCCTGTCACATACGAGGTATGAAGGATATTCCTGAACTAAGTACAGTAGTGCTGTGACCATGTTCTGGCTGATTCAATGTAGGAGCCTTGATAACCACCCTGCTTTCTCTCCTGGAGGCACCTTCCAGTCCCTTCCAAAGCAGCTGAGGTAGTAACACAAATGTTAAATGACCTCTGACAGAAGCATCACAGTATTAATACTATTAATATTAATATTACTAGTAATAAAACCATTATTGATGTAGATTCTTCTGTGTGAATTTGATAGGGATGCTTTGCCTAACTGTTAATCAGCTAAGGATGACTGGCAAAAACTCATGACTCAAGACAAATGAACCAAGTTACAGAGGAGAAATTAATGTGATTCCTTGTCTTGACAAAATGGTCTGGTGGCAGTGCTCCTCGGCTAGAAGGTACTGTGGGTTTCAGATTTGCTCTGACACTTCTGCTGTTTGCCAGGAAGATGATAAGGCATTTTGGTCACAAGCTTTATTTTCTGAAACTAAGGTGAAAGTCACTGCTGCCCTTCCACTTAGTGGATAATCTATTAGCAAATTATAGTGCTACACATAGAAGTGGTGCTTGGAGTGAATCCGTGGTTGTCTGAGACACAGTGCTGGACCTTGTAGGTCCACAGCATGGAGGAAACCTCACATGTGGCTGGGTGTGTGGGGAGAATATCAACCTTGTATTAAGATGGTTTGAGCTGATTTTGATCTAAATTGCTGCAATATCAAGTTGGCAACTTTTCAGGGTGTTATTCTTCCCAGGCTGTCTAATGTATGAAGTATGTAAGGGTAAAATATAGAAAGTTAAAACACAATTTGATAAGAAACAGGAGGACTGCTCAGTGCTGTAGCTGTGTTTCAAGCAAGATTCAAGTCCAGAGGGTGGATATTTCCTAGCTCAGTTCCTGGGCACATTTAGCCTACCACCCTTGTGGATAGTGACTCTTTCAATATCTACAGCACATCTACTCACTTTGCTTCATTATCTCTTCCCAGAATATACCACGGTAAATGAATTTTGCAGTATTACCAAAATTAACTTTTAATTCAGAGTAAGGGCAGAAGAAATTCCAGTTCTGTGAGGTCTACACAAATATGCCTGTCTGCACCAAGGAAATGGCAAACAAGAGATACTAGAAATGTGGTGGTTTCTATAAAGTATCATTATCGCTGACAGTTGTATTATACTAACAAATAAATCACCTCTTCTACAGTTTATAATGTTAGTATTTATTTCTGCTTGATCACTCCAGGAATGGAATGGGTCAGCCAATGTGGTATGACATTAGCTGTTGCCCTTTCTTTTTTGTATAGAAATTGGATTGATCAATGTATCTTTCAGGAAAAAAAACCCAACAAAACAACAAAACAGCATATGAGCACATGAATGTAAATATTAAGCTTATCCTAAGATGTGAGTAGTCAGTGGCTGTTGCCTATTTGGAAGCTCTGAGCAGATATTATGGATATTCTGGAAATATTAGCTGTTTAGGACCTTTAAAGGTTATTTCTAGGCTATTGAATCTGTAGTTCTTGGACTTTAGCTCTCTAAAGAGAAGGAAGCTCTTCAGCTTTTTGATTTTCACCTATTCATACAAGACAGGCATGCTCTTCCCATTGTCACAGCCTGCAAGCAGATTATTCCTTTTGCACTACATCACTGAAGTTCTCACCCCATTTTGACCTTACACCCTATGGCTGTAACTCCATAGCTTTTTTAGCATCACTTTCGCTGACAGCAGATACCCAATGGAAATGTTTCTTTTCATGCTGTAATTTTTCTGCCCTCGATGATCTCTATCTATGGAGGAAATTGGACTTTTATTTCTGTGTGTCTGTGGGAGCTGAGGTGAAGACTAGTTTTAGCAAATCATCCTAACAGCTTATTATTTTTATTCCTCCTACATGATCTCTCTTCTTATATAACTTTATGAGGGATGCATTTCAAGCCAGCACACTCAGTGTTCCCAACACAGCCACTTTTTTCCCTTGCCTTGACATGACTGGGATGGGGTTGAGCTCACCAAAGGCTGCAATGGCACCATGGGGCCCCTGAACACAAGCATGAAGTTGTTGGGAAAGAGGACAAGTGGCTGGGAAGGAAAGCTGGAGGCTGTGGACACAGAGGCATGGCAGCACCAGCTTGTTCACCAGCAGTGGAGTTTGGATTAGCTACAAGACCACAGGATTAGAGCCAAAACACTGTTATGACAATTGATGTTCAATGTATCTTTTGATTTATTTATTTACCCTTTCCTCAAAACGTTCAAGCTTTCAAGACACAGAGTACATTACTTCTAATATTTCCACTCTTACTTTTCGAAAAAGATCTTTGGTATTGTTCCCATGAAGATGAGAATATGCCCATAGATACTTAATAACAGAGACAGATACTGACCTTTGGGTCTCTGCTTTAGTACTATCATGACTCTATTGTTATGAGTTCACCTCAATAAAGGCCAACTTCAAGTACAGCCACAGGGAACAATGTAGAGGTGAGAAATGACAAGACAAACTGTAAAACAGATTAATACCCTCGGTGGTGATACCACCGATCACTTCAGCTTCTCACCCTTGGTGTTTGGAAAGACTCCATCCAACATACCAGGAGTATCTGTAGCCTTTACTGGTATCTTTACAGCATGCCAGGCTTTTAGGTGTAAAAATGTAGATTAATCCAAACCAGTGTTTTTTTCTCCCTGCAGCATTCTCAGTTCCTAGCTCGCAGGACGGTTTGTCATGCATTGGCAATGTCTACCAGTGTTTTCAGAACACAAATCTACGGTCAACAAGGTTTACCCTGTCTGTAAAACTTACATCTCATCTCACAGTTGCTTCAGTAGAGTACTCTTACCTCTATTGGGTTATTCTGCATTGCGCTTCTGAAACACCAATGCTCACATTTTGTCCTCTCTACCTGGCTTTAGCTCTCACATCAGTGTCAGGTAGCCAAAGGCAGAACTGGAGCTCAGATCTGATGTTTGCCTTAGACACAGACCCAAACTTAGTATGTACAAAAGAGGAGTTGTGGAGTCTCCAAGTGAGGTTGTGGATCTCCTTCTCTGGAGATATACAAAACCTGCCTGGGTGTGATCCTGTGCAGCCTGCTCCAGGTGAACCTGCTTTAGCAGAGGGGTTGGACTAAATGCTCTCCGGATATTCCTTCCAACCCCAACCCTCTGGTGATTCTGTGTTTTCCTGTGAAAAGGGTCCATTTCATTGACGCATATACCTTTTTAGGAAGAAAATTAATCCATTTATATCTCAGGTGGAAAGTAACAGTTGGTAAGCTCTTAATGAAAATCCAAGCTAGCAAGCACAGTCACTAAATAAAACTTGATAAAGTGGTTGTTTATTTTAGCAATTGGAAGTAATGTGTTGCCCATAGGAAGATGGATTAGATAATCTCACAGAGGGAAAAAATAAAGGAGCTTGCACTGAAGAATAAGTAGCAAAAATGAATTCTTTTTACTTTATTTCCAATTAATCATATGAATCTTGGAGAGAAAGAAAATCTCATCTTAGCTCTTCTAGAGCTGGGCTTCATTCACAAAAGATCTTTCAAACAATGACTAAGGGAGAAAAGAGAATTGAAAAGTAAACCGGGTAGTTCATTAGGATCAGTTCATACATCATCTGTCAGGATCAGGATGCTGAGAGTATCCTGAAATGTAGCAATGAGACTTTGTGTTGACAAACCAACCTGCTATACATGTCTCTACTGTACAGCTATATAATTATGAAATTAAAACATCACTTAAATTATCTTGGGTAATCAAACAGCAGGAATAAATAAAGGAGCCTGGTAA
Organism: Agapornis roseicollis; assembly: GCA_002631895.1. Classification (NCBI taxonomy): domain Eukaryota; kingdom Metazoa; phylum Chordata; class Aves; order Psittaciformes; family Psittacidae; genus Agapornis; species Agapornis roseicollis. The sequence goes on from NDXB01009870.1 coordinate 44,682, forward strand.
ATAGTCAGTTTGAATAAGCAAGGTGGTTTTCCCATTCAAAGGCAATGTCCTTCAGAAAAAAGTTCAGGCTTTAAGAGTTCCCTCCCATGTTTAAAACAGTTTTGATTAATGAAGGGTTTTGCAGTTCATGAGCAAAGCGTTTTGAGTAACTTCATGAAAAATGAATAAAGCTTCTTTTGCAACAACTTAAAAATGCCAAGGCTACCAGTGCTTTTCAAGGAGAAAACTGAGTCACTCGAGATTGGACTTCTTTCTTCTCCTGCCAGGAGGTTATTCAATGCCTTGAGCAGAGATAACAGCACCAGTCACTGGTACTAGATGTACTGAAGCAGTGATGGTGTCTTGTGAAGTATTGTTGCTGTGTTAAACATGGTAATGGATAGATATGAATGAAACACTACCCAGCAGCATCTTTCATTAGAACTACTGGGTCAGAGCAGAAAACACTGTTGAACACTGCCTTGGTGGAGCATGCATAACAAACCATTGATGTGCAGCTGATATCTCAATGCAGGAGCGCTGCCATGAAAAATTCTGCCCTGGCAGCTGTTCCACATTGTCCTTCCTTTTTCCAAATAACAGAATCACAGAATAGTTGAGGCTGGAAGGGACCAGAAGAGGTCGTCTAACCCAACCTCCCTGCTCAAGTAGTGTTACCTAGAACATACTACTCAGGACTATGCCCAGATGGCTCTTGAACGTCTCCAGGGAAGGAGATTCCACAACCTCTCTGGGCAACCTATTCCAATGCTCAGTCACCCTCACAGTAAAGAAATCCTCTGCTTGCTTTCATGAGAAAATGGGCAGATTTTGCTCTCCACTGCTGCCCTTGCCTGCAGTCCAAATATTTCCTTCCCCAGCTCAGGAAGGAGGAGTGCACGTGGCAGTTCTTTTGAGTACATCCAGGAGATGTGGGAAGAAAATGCCTCTTCATTCCCTGTCCTGTCTTGGAAAGCAATATAATAGTAACAATAATAACAACAACAGCAATAACAATAATAAAAAACCATTAAGTAGTGCACAAGCCTGTATGAGAATATATCCGGTATTCTTTCAAAACCAAAAGAGAAAGCTAAGCAGAGAATGGACAGATATTGAAGAGCTGCAAAGGAACAGGGAAAGAGAAGCAATAAGAATGTTTTCCTCATTGTAGCAAATATATTGGCAAAAAGAAAATATTTATATGCAGTGACTGATTTCCTACCAGCAGTGCAATAAAGGCCGAAAGAACCAGCTGAAATAAAATGCATTAAACAAAAATAAGCCAATGGTATGTTACATCTTGCATGACAATTCTTCTCAGTCTCTATAGTAATGTCAAAACAGCCCTAAAGATCTATGTTATTGCCAAAATATTCTGCTTTAAAAAAAGTTAACTGTTTTATCATCCCTCTCTTAAAATGTCGTCTTGAATGTAGGGAATCTTTAGGGTCAGATGGATTCAGTTCACCTTGCTGGCCAGACAGGTGTCTCTGGTCATTCCTTTAGTTCATCGCATGCCTACAAAATACTTGACCCACAACTGCAGACCTGACCTGTGCACCTCTGTTCAGTAAAAGATCTATCAATGCCTCTCCAGGCAGAAATTGCCACAGTTTTAACCAGAGGAAAAACCTGTGATTAAACAGACACCAATGAAGAAGCCCAGTGCGTATCAAATGATTTGTTCCTCAGCAATCTAGTGAAGAAATGAAAAGCTGTTCCCTACCCACTGACAGAACTCAAAACTTGAATAGCGGAGATTTAGGTTAGATATAAGGAAGAAATTCTTCCCTGTGAGGGTGCTGGGGCACTGGCACAGGGTGCCCAGAGAAGCTGTGGCTGCCCCATCCCTGGCAGTGTTCAAGGCCAGGTTGGATGGGGCTTGAAGCAGCCTGGTCTAGTGGAAGGTGTCCCTGCCTGTGTCAGGGGGTTGGAACTGGATGAGCTTTAAGGACCTTCCCACTCTAAGCATTCCATGATTCTATGATTCTAAGTACTCCCCCAGGATCTGGTACAAGCTGAGCACTGGCAGGGATGGGTCTGTCACCTGTGACTAACATGTTATTGGTGGGAAGGCGGTGGTTTTAGTTCTCCTGACCTCTCTTCAAAGCTGCTGCCCATTGTGATTCAGCTGGAACATGTCATTGAGCAGCGTTTCCTAAAGAGAGGCTCATGAAGGCCATTCAAAAGGGACCTCTCCAGGGAGGTCTTTCACCTGCAGACTCCATCAAGAGGCAGTTCTTTCTCAGAGTGTGCCCCAATGCTGCTGAAACTACAGGGACCATTTGCATTTGCCATTTGCATTCACCCCAAAAACCTAAAGGTGGCAGGCAGCTGTCATGGACTTGCACAATACCTTGCTCCTGTGCCTCCTACCATCCTTCTCACCTCTTTACCAAAAGCATCTATCAGATGGTGAACAGCCAGTCTAAGGAAGATGGGGCACTGGTTTAGCTCATAGAGTTGCAGCTACCTTTGGTGGAAGATGCTTAGTTAAATGAGTCAATCTGGCCTGCAGCGTATAAATAAAGGGGTTCTTTATTAATAGCAAGCTGCCCAGTCATGATGTCTGCAGCAGCATTTCCTACTGCTTCTTGTGGGGTAGGAGATCAGCTCCCATGCTGATAGACAGCAACTTGTCTGTCATTCATTATAGATAACAAAGCTAGTATTTCCTTGTGCTTCTGGTAACAGTTCTGTTAACAGATGAAGACATTTGGAAAAATTTATATTCAGCTGCAGAAGTCAGTGTCTTTTAAATAATCTGGTCTGCTTCCATTCCTTTAAATAAACTTGCATTATTCATAAATGTAACACCAATCCCATGACTTAAGTGCTATCATATACTGGAATTAAATCATAACAATTCAGTTCTGGGGGCTTGCGGTTTAGTTGAGACTTGAAAGGACTTGGTAATACTTGCCTTTGTCACCTCCCAGCAGCACCAAAATACATCCGGGCATGGAGCCACCAGACTTAAGAAATAGCAGCTAGCACAGAATTTTGCTGTATAAGCTACTATGAGTTCCTTATTAAGCTTTCTACCACAGAATGTTTTAGATTAACTTCCATATCTTTGAAATCATCAGTGGTCCAGCTCTAAACACCTAAAACACCACCTGGAGGATGATCACGGAGGATGATCATTATGCTTGACCACTTCATTCCTCAGGCACAGCAAAACTTACCGGTACAGGATTGAATATTTCCTTGGAGACTGCTCTGTGGCTACAGAACAGATCTGTGCAAAAGCTAAGAGCCATCTCAAACTCAGTATCACTATTCAGAAAGCAAGGTGTTCTTCAAGGTGATTTCTCTCTGATAAAAACATGCATCACAGGGAAAAATGCATATCTATGCAGTGTATCATCAATGAAAATGCTGTGTATAAATTATTAAGGAAGGAAATAACTACAAGTGCCAATACAGTAATGAAGAGCTTAGGTATTGACAATTATTATCAGTAGCCGGAAAAAACAAAGCAAAATAGAATAGGTGACGCCCAAGCTTCTCATGTCTGTCCTTGTTTTCCTCCTCAGGACTCCTGTTGTGTAGATGTGGAAAAGGGAATCGCTCTGATCCTTCCCTTGTTTATTCCGTGAATTAGATGTATTTAGCATATACATGATTTACCTTTCAGTTTTTACCTGCCAAAGTAATTGGTGCTGTGCACACTCAGTGTGAAGCCAGAGAAATGGGACCCAGACTGAACAAGCTGGTACTGCAGTAGAGACTCACAGAATCATAGACTCCCAGACTGGTTTGGGTTGGAAGGGACCTTAATGCTCACCCAGTTCCAACCCCTGCCACAGGCAGGGACCCCTTCCACAGGCAGGGACCCCTTCCACTAGACCAGGTTGCTCCAAGCCCCTGTGTCCAACCTGGCCTTGAACACTGCCAGGGATGGGGCAGCCACAGCTTCTCTCAGCAACCTCTGCCAGCACCTCAGCACCTTCATAGTGAAGAAAAGTCTTCTTAATGTCTAACCTAAACTTTCCCTGTTTAATTTTTAACCTGTTACCCTTGTCCTATCACTACAGTCCCTAATGAAGAGCCCCTCCCCATCACCCTTATGGACCCCCTTCAGATACTGGAAAGCTGCTATGAGGTCTCCACACAGCCTTCTCTTCTCCAGGCTGAACAGCCCCAGCTTTACATATGGGAGGTGCTCCAGTTCCCTGAGCATCCTCGTGGCCCTCCTCTGGACTTGACTCCTGGGCTGTTGGAGCACTACACAAAACCTAGCTCATGCAGAACTTCTTTATTCTACACAAAATGTAGCTCATGGGAGTACTGGTGTGTGCAGTTGTTTGGGGAAGAATAATAAAACATTTCTTCTTTCCTAGTGATAATTTGGCAACATCTTTCACTGTTTTACTGGAACAGTGAACATTTTGAAGCAGTTTTACAGCAACAATCAGCACACTTCTATTACACTGCTGTAATTGTGTTACACTATATAATATTTTTACAGCATTTCAGGATAAGGAACTCTTTTTTCTTTTTATTTCTGAATTCATGGTTGCTTTCAATGGAAAAGTGCCTTGGCATTATTTAATTTTCCAGTTCTTAAGGATGTTTCTCTGAGTGCTATGCTGTACTACATTGAAAATGGAAAATGGGAAGAGATGCAGCTTTCAGGGCTCACACTGACATTAGCAGTCAAAGCAGCAGGCAGACAGCTGACATTTCTCTTGAGAAAGGGAGAGTCGCCATAGTTTTGTAGGCATAAAGAGTGAGATACAAATGGGGACCACAACTTTTAATTACTTTGCTTTGAAAGCCAGACTTTGATGTATGCACAGCCTGTGTCATGGTTGGAAGGTTTTTCTGTGGGTATGGCAAGTTACAAGTGCAAGGAAGAAAGCAGTTTGAAAAGGAGTTGTGTGTTTTACTGTATCAGCTTTGGAGGCATGCTTTCACGTTACCTTTTGATTACCTAAAATGTAGGCATTGATAATTGTAATTACTTTTTGTTAGCTAATATCCCACTTAAGTACTTCATACTCGCATTAATATTCTACTGCCTCCTTCTTATCAGCCCACTTTGTTTTAAACAGGAAACATTTCATATGCTGAGGGACTGAAATAATCCCTGGGTGTGAAGATCCTGAACGATTTGGTTGCATGGCATGAAATGGAAAAAGCATAAAGTTTCCCTCGGAGTGATTTTCACAGGCAAAAAAGGCGATTTGATGAAAGTATTTGGGGCAAACACATTCAGTGCAGCCAGAGCTTTCTGCAGAGTGTGAAAACATTTTCTCCTTGGGTTGCCCAACTCCTCTGCTGCTCCAGGGAAAGGCTTGTGGTCGCCCTGGTTTCCTGTGAAGTCCCTACCTACCTTTGAATAATTTGGTTATTGGAAGTAGCCCTGTGTCCTTAAAAATCATGTAGGGCTTATTAGTTTTTCCTACATTGTACCAATGCAATGTAAGGAATGCAGTAGGCTGAACTATATATGCAGAAGTGAGCTAACAAACAGCGTATAGCATCTCTGTTAGGGAACATTATTCTTTGTTCATGACAGCATCAACTTGCTTGGAGTGTGGATGTCAGGGATCTGGTGACAAATCTCTGTGGATTTGCCTCATCTCAGAATTAAATTTCCCTTCTGAAGAATATGAAAAACCTGCACCAATAAATAGAGCTATTTAAGAAGGCTCCCAAATGTATGGGAGACAATCAACTTAGGAAAGTGTACAATATCTGCAAAGGTATTACAGCTATTTTGCAAGCAACTTTAGGAACAGTTTATGAATTTAGATAAGAAAACCATGCATTTTTATGCCAAAAAATAGCTTCAAAATTATGAAGCATTCAAGCACAGGGCTAACTTCAAACAAATCAATGCTCGCCTGAAACTTCAGCCTAAAGTGAATCATGTAGCTCTACTCTGCTCATTGCTTTGCTTTTGGATGTGACATCTATCAATGCAAGACACCAAAATCAAATGATCCACTGCATTAAGAGGCTTTTCATCCTTGGGAATGCCTCTGAAGCAAATGGATATAACAGTGGGGAATAGCACAGAGCACATCAGCTGTAAAATCTTGTTTCCATTAAACCCAGCAGTCCCTCTGATGTTAATATCAGTAGGTTAAAGATTTTGCCTTCTTTCAAACTGTGATCCCAACCAGGCAAACCAGGATTCTCCTTTCTAGAAGTGTAATTATGCCCTGACTGGCTATTATGCAAACCGATTCCCCTTCAATACCAACTCCTCACTTCATCTTAATCAGTTTTTCTCTGCAAGCCCAGAGCTGACTTTTACCACACTTTGTGTCATTTTCTTTAATTAATTTTATTCATTTATTTATAAAGCAAGGCTTCCCAAAGGCTGAATCCCTGATGGCCATTTTGAGAAGCATGTGTATGAGTAAACAGAAACCTCTTGCTTTTCTGCACTGAGGTGCTGGGGACAGCCAGGTCGCTCAGTACTGTGTTGTCTTTGTAGGTTTATTGGTTTCAGTCTATGTGAAGGTGGTGATTTATACATTAATAGGAAAAGCCACCACAGATAATTTATATGGTCCAATACCTGACTTCATGTCAACTTTGTAATATGAAGGAGGCCAAAATTTTATTATCCATTTTGAATGCATAATAGTAATTTTTTAATTATTATGATTTTTTAAATTATTGCTATAAATAAATGCTGAATGAGGGCTGAATATTCTTGTGTTACAACACCACTGCTTCAGGCCACTTCCAATCCCACAGCTGGATCAGTCTGCTGCAGCAGTTTCCACACTGGCTTCAGTGAAGAAGGAGGAAATATCAAGTTGGGCAGAAATTGCAAATAGCTTTGTGAGAGGAGTGGAAAAAACACACGAGGAATTCAAGATCAGGTTTAGTGGATATTTTAGCTTTCAAGAGTGAAAAAAAGATGGGCTTGACAATAACCAAGCATTGTGGAAAAGATCAGCCTCATAGGTAGGATTAGAAGTTATCCCAGTATCATGAACAAGCCCCTCCATCCATAGTTACTTTATAATTGTCTCTTTCGGAAATATTGGAAAAGATTAAGTATTGGTGATTATTAGAATAAGGAAAATGTGAAAGTGTATTAAAGACACAGAAAAGGTATTCCAAAAAGCCTTTAGGGCTTCAGATACATCTATGTATGCTGGTTAGAGGGAAATTAAAGGCAGACTTGAACTCCATATAGCACATTTTTAAGATGGATGAAGCCAATTTGGCCTCTGGACAGAGTAGGAGCTTCATTATTTTACAGGAAATTTGGAGGAAAAAGCAGAACTTGCATGCGATTTCTCACATGCTGAATTTTCTTGTGTTATAACACCACTGCTTCAGGAAATGGTGAGACCCTGCCACGGGCAGGGACACCTTCCAATAGACCAGGTTGCTCCAAGCCCCATCCAGCCTGGCCTTGAACACTGCCAGGGATGGGGCAGCCACAGCTTCTCTGGGCACCCTGTGCCAGCGCCACATCACCCTCACAGGGAAGAATTTCTTCTTAATGTCTGATCTCAATCTCCCCTCTCCAGATTTCTTGTAGGTCTCCTTTAGGTATTGAAGGCTGCTATAAGGTATAAGCTTCCTTTAAGGTACAAGCTGTTAAAAGGTTCCTTTATCAATGTCTCTTTCCCCCTCTCCTGAGTGGTTTCTGTTATCATAAGGGAACCCAGAGGAGGAGCTGGGAAGCTGAAGGCAGCTAACTGAAGCTGAAACTTGCTCTTGTTTGACAAGTAGGTACAGCTTGTCTCTCAGAGCTCAATACACCTCAAGATTGTTAATTGGCAGGTTTGGGGATTTAGAAGTCTTTTATTTGTGACAGGTGGCCGTTGCACACAAATGTGAGAAGAAACCATCCAAAAATAGTTACTGGTTGCTAACAGACTGGCAAAAGGTTTCAAGGGAAGCAGGAAAATGTGGTGGCTGCGGACACAAGCCAAGCCAGGATGCTCTGCCAGCAGGAGAACAACCAACCTGTTCCTGGAGTTAGTGGAGCCGTGTATTTTAGTGATGCTGTTTTCCTTCCTTTCCCATCCTACTTGCAGTATTTACTGTGGGTGTGCTATAAATAACTCTGGGGAGTGAAAGCTGTTTTCAGTCCAAGGTACATATGCAGGAAATCTCATTCAATTCAGACATGTTTCTTGAGCTGAATGATCTTCCCAACAGAGGGCAAACGTGTAAAGGTGACTCACCTTTTGAGCTCACAGCAAAATGGGCAGTTATAAACATATTAACCTTGCTTCTGGTTTTACTGATGATGTAGGGGTCATTGTGGTGAGTATTGTGGTGAGTGTTACAGCAGTAATCCCACTTTCCTCCTCTTCAATGAGCCATGTCTGCTTGCCGTTGAACAGACAAAACCTGGGGATTTCTAGAGGATGCTTCTCAATGCTTTCTAAAAGGGGGAAAGGTCCACATCCATTGACATGAGTGGGTTTATGCAGACACAGAACACGGTTTCAGTCCTTTGATGTATCTCCACTTTAAAACACCATCTTTAAATATCATCTGTAAACAACCTCAGAAAACCCTCTTCTGATTGCTAAGAACTGTACACAAACAAGAAAGCCTGTTTACTGCAGCCTCTACATAAATACACACAAGGTTGAGGTCTGAATATTTTTGAAGGTCTTTTTAGTGCTGTGTTCTCTGTGGTTCCCTTTCAGTATGTGCCTGGTGCGAGTGCGTGTATGAATCACAAACTGATTTTAGATCTCAGAAGCCTTAGGAGCTCTGTATGTATTTGCTAGCCACAGGTTGTCTCGATTGAGGGAAATGATTGTGGTCCTTTTGGCCTGGTGTTCTGGGGTTTATTTTCCAGTACATATTATTAAGGCAATAATAATATTATGGACATATTGTTCACCTAATAAGAATGCGGGTTAGAGTTAACTTCTCTGGTCTGAAACAGGGTCACTGTATTACCTGGTTGCTTTGTTTTGTAAGAGCCACAGAGCTATGGGTTTGGTCATGTCTTAATTTCAGGGCAATTATATACATGGTGTGTATATATATATATACACACATATATAAAGACTATATGTAAAGGTATACACATATATATATAAAGAATCAGCAGCTCTGTACATTTTGCATATCCATACCTTGCTCAGTGTAGGGAAACTGCTGATGTCAGTTTGAGCCAGGTCCTGCTGTGGTGCTCACCTGTGCAGAATTCAGTTTAAGATTTACTAATAGGGATTGGATATTCCTCATTTCAGTCCCAGATTTTTAAGAATGCCCTTTAATTTTTTTAATGTATGCTCATTAATAAGGCATTTTTAATAAATTAAAAATTTATTTTTAATAAATAAATTTGCTCTGAAGACCGTGTTTCAAAAATCAGTGGAAAATATTGAGAAAGGGAATAATTTTGATATGCTGTCTGCAGTTCCCACTGAACATCCAGCCACAGAAATGCACTGATGTCCAGGCTGTATCAGAGAAAGCTTTAGGTGTGACATGGCATGGGTGCTTGGAGCAGTAAGGTAGCCCATTATAACAGATCAACCATTCTCTCTATGGACCATTTCCTAAGGCTTTCCAGACAACCAGCAGAACCCTGCTTGCCTCTTCTTCTATTTTTGCCACAGATGCTGTACTGCTTATAGCTGACCCAGCGGGGAGGACACGAAGGATGTTTCTGTGGGGCGTAGGCAACCATCATTAGGCCCTGAGGTCTCAGCCTTACTCCAGGAGAGACACTGGGAGCAATCAGAGTTAGCAGAGGTTTCCAGTGAGGGAGGGGAAGGAAAACAGCACTGATGCAGGAATGGGAAAGCACCTGTGCTGGATGTAATATGACAGGAAAGAGGAGAGTGCATGGTCAAGCAGCAAGAAGTGGTAAGTGATGTTACTGCGTGATTTGTTCCTGTTCTATTTACTCTTCAGCTGTCTGCTTGCCTCTTCCTGCAGAGAGGAACATAATGTGCTGTGGTAAGTGTTGAAAGGAGGAAAATATGTCCTTGAGGAGTGAGTAGATTCAAAGGGAGCTCTTTCCTTTGCATTGCAAATCTTGGTGGCATATACAGCTCTTGAATATACAATCCATTTTAATAAACCTATGGAGTACATGCAAATGCCTTTTTTAATGTGGTCAGATTTCTCAAACCATCTTTATAATTTATTCAGCCCATTTTCCAAAATCTTTCTAAAATGATTTCTTAAATAGCTATTTAAGAAGTTATGTTCCTTTTCTTACCAGCTCTTAAGTAGGTGGCTCTAGTTATTCTGAATTTGCTAAGGAAGTTGCTGGGGGACTATTACAAAATGAACTTTCCAGTTGGTACAAGTATTCTGTGTTGGTTACTTGTATTAGTCACCAGTCATAGCCCAACTTGACAGTGCTTGAGCATACATTAACCTTCTCACTCCTGATGGGGTATTGGGAAGTTACAACTACATACCTCAAAACAGCCGTAAATGCTTATGTCTTCTGAAGAAACATGAATTACATTGCAGTGATCAGCATTTCCTGGAGAATGTTTTTTATCTATTAATATCATTTCATGAAGTTTGAAGACTAGTAAGAGGTGTTCAGAGAATAAAACACTCTCAGTAAGAAAAACGGTATCATTTTTGGAGCTGTGTGTGTTACAGGATGTTTTTGCACAGAATGGTAGAGAGTTGACCTTAAAACAGCTTATTCCTGAAGTTCTTCTCCTCTTAAACGAAGCATATATTTTTGCTTATTACCTTCACCTGCATCTCTTTCTAAAGCACAATTGCCTTATAAACTCCTATTCTCTAGAGATAAATACCATGCCCCTACAAATCTGTGCATGTTTCAGATGGAGGAGCTGCCCTGTTGTCTGCTTTTGTTAATGATTTCATTATTTGTTAATTATTTAATTAATTATTTGTTAATTATTTAAATGTTTGACCAGAAATGGTTCTAGCATCACAATTTCCAATTAGTGGCATATTTACAGCTTGTAGTAAACATAAGTGAGCCATGTTAAGACAAAAATCCCTACAGAGCAAGGCAGGCTTCTTAGCTCTTTCACTACAGTCCCATGCACTTGAGTGTCTCATCATTGTTACCTAATGAGCACCTTATGGTGAGGCCGTGATGAGCTTATCATAGAATCCCAGACTGGTTTGGGTTGGAAGGGCCCTTAAAGCTCATCCAGTTCCAACCCCATGCCACAGGCAGGGACACCTTCCACTAGAACAGGTTGCTCCAAGCCCTGTCCAACCTGGCCTTGAACACTGCCAGGGATGGGGCAGCCACAGCTTCTCTGGGCACCCTGGGCCAGTGCCTCAGCACCCTCACAAGAAGAATTTCTTCCTAATGTCTCATCTCAACCTCCCCTCTGNATGGGGCAGCCTTCTCTGGGCACCCTGGGCCAGTGCCTCAGCACCCTCACAAGAAGAATTTCTTCCTAATGTCTCATCTCAACCTCCCCTCTGTCAGTTTAAAGCCATTCGCCCTTGTCCTGTCCCTACAGGCCCTTGTCAAAAGCCCCTCTCCAGATTTCTTGTAGGATCCCTTTAGCTATTAGAAGATTGTTACAAGGTCTCTGCAGGTGCTTCTCTTCTCCATGCTGAGCAAGCCCAGCTCTCCCAGCCTTGTCAACTTCTATTTCTCAGCTATTCAGTGCTGGGACAGAATGGAGCTCTCAGGTGTGAGGTACAGCCCACATATGGGATGTGTCCTACTGCAGTGCTGGACCTCTTGCAGTGACCATGTGCACCTATTTTCCAAATTAGAGCATAAAACGAAGATTTAAAGAAAGATGCTTTAGAGTTTGTATAAAAACATTCGAGTTCTCAGTGACTGAGTGTGTTCTCTTTTATGATGTAGGGTGTTTCCACAGAAGAGGAAAAGAAGCCCCCTTCCTGAAATTATTGTAGTAATAGTGATATGTGCATATGTTTCTGAATGCTTTATTATCATTGAAGGGGGTGTTCAGGCTAGTCTTCAGTCATCATATGCATGAAATAGAACCAAATCATTTTGTTAAGACATAAGGATGTTTGTACCACCCTAATTTCATATTCATATATTTCATGGTTTGTTAGTTCTTTGTTACCACTAGTATTTAGTATTTTGTTCTGCAGTATATACACTTTGTGTAAAATGTCTTTATAAAAGTGGAACCTACTAGTTTAGTTGAATTTTTTTAATTTTAATTAATTGCTTTTAATTTTTGTATTTTTTTATATAATTCTCCACGATGAGTTGCAGTAGCACAGAAAGTTGCAACTCCTTCTGCTCTTTTTCTTCACTTCCTTCTGGATTTTTGGAGAGAAATTCTAGAACTCCTGTTCCTAGCCCATAAGAAATGCAACTTCCCCACGCAATCTTAGCTGTTGCTTTGTTGCTGCTTTGCTATAATGCAGGCTAAACCATGCATACTAACCCCAGGGGACTTACAATGTAAATACTTACGACAGGCAACATATAAAAGACGAAAGGCACAGGCATAGAGAGAGATTCAGGTCACAGGGCAGAGGTAGCTCCAAAGCTGGAAGAGAATCTGCAGGGCCACTTCCTAGAATCCAGTGACTTGCTTGGCTGAAATTTACTGTACAGTTTTCAAGGCTTTTGTTTTCTACTGTCATTTTATTCTGTTACCTGTTATCATACATAAACAGTCTTTGCTTATTAATAAGCTTCTTCACCATAACATGGGGTAGCAAAGGTAAATATTCATGTAGTGTGACATCCTTTGTCTTAAGGGGCATCTTAGTTTTCACAAGGTGTTTCATACAAACAGCCACAGCAATACCACATCAAAACCTGCACAGGTGCTCATTGTGTTCAAGTGAGTTACAGAAGAAAATCCTAGAAGCAACTGTGAGTGTGATGGGGTGTTTGAAACACTCTAGAGAACTGGTAGATCATAGGATAGAGTCACTGAATCATGGAATCAACTAGGTTGGAAAAGACCAATTATGTTAGATCATCCAGTCCAGCCATTCCCCCAGCACTACCAAGGCCACCACTGAACCATCTCACTAAGGGTGTTCTACATGGTTTGTGAGCACTTCCAGGGATGGTGACTCCAGCACTGCCCTGGGCAGCCTGTTCCAATGCCTGACTGCCCTTTTGGGGAGGAAATTGTTCCTAATACCCAGTCTAACCCTCCCCTGGTGCAGCTTGAGGCTGTTCCCTCTCGTCCTGTCACTTGCTACTTGAGAGAAGGCATCAGCCATCTCCCAAATAGTTTTGCTGAGAGATACCCATTGAAAACAAGTCCCCTAACCACTTCTAAATGTGAGGTGCTAGGCTGGATTCTTCCTTCCTTTAGACTGTGCTGCACCCTTCAGCGATAATGGTAGGAATTAAGATCCTGATGGTACTTCAGCATTTTCATGATGCTGTATGCTCAGACTGTGGAGGGACTCAGGGTTACAAAAGGGTACCAATTGGGTAAGAGCCATAGCGCAGGTGAGGAGAGCTGGAGGGCAGAAGGCCCCTAAGCACTGCAAAGGGTGGCATAAAGGAAAGGGCAGAAGAGCTTCAGAAACTGAGGATCTGACCCAAAAAGTTCTTTTCCAACTGCTTTGTGTCCTGGCCACTCTACCAGTCCGCCTGTGCTGCCTATGTGCTCAAAAATGTTGCAGCTTTATTCACTCTTCTGCAAAAAGCCCAAGAAAATCTCAATTAAAGGAGCTTTTTATAACAAATGACAGCTTTGTGGCAATATCATTCAGTGCTGTTCAGCATATAATTGGCACGTATTTCCGTATGCAAGAGGGAAAAAACATGAATGGAAATCACAGCTCTCAGCATGGGGATTGTGTTTTCCCCATGTGCAGAAAAATGAAGTCCTGGATGTGCTAAAAGCAGAGAGTTTGAGTCCCTGACACAAGTAGCACAAATCTTGTGAGGGACTAAACTCACCTATATTGTCACTGATCATAGATAGGTAGCTCTCTGGAGATGAAGTCAACTACATAATTGGTACTAAGATCTTCATAAAGTGATAGTAATAAGCCTACTGACATGAAGTTCCTGAGTCATCTTACCTTAATGATTTCCTGGCTGTGTTTGCTTTGCTTACAAAAGAATCGGGAAATTTCAAATGATAACAGACTGGGTCAATCTATTTTCCTTTTGTCCCCATTTTCTGCTGAGGGTGCTTGTAGCAGAATAAAACTAATTATTCTAGTCAGTGCAGGACTAGATTTCATCCTGCAAAAAGCAGCAAAATCTACAATATTTGGTTATCTAACTTTCAAGTCAGAGCTGAAATGGGTTTGGCAGAAACTCCTTGACATTAAAATGAGTGGTAATAAGGGAGAACTGGTGTATACAGTAGCAGAACCAGCCTGTAAAAGAGTCTCAATTCTAATGTACAGTGATGGTTTTAAGTATTCAATACAAGGTTAATTGGACAGTAAAGAGAGGAGATGTTTGACCCCAAAGTGCTGCCCAGGCTACAGAGGCTTCCTGAAGAGACATGCAGAATCTTACTGAGGAAGCAGCTCCCTTAAATGTAAAACCCTTTGGCCAGAAAGTCACTGATCTGCAGCATGCACTTTAATCATTTATTATGGGTGATATGGGCCTTTCAAGATAATCCCTGCTATTTGAAGCTTAGTATTTCATCCATCTCAACGGGGATAAGGTTAAGGCTTTGCTCGTGAGATCTCAGCTTAGACAGAATGTATTTCAAAATGCTGAAAATCACTTAAGCCTGTATTTCTTACTTACAGATTTATAGAGTGTTTCTTATTGGGTCTAAACCCCTTTCTTTTGTGAGGCAAATACAAAATGTGCAAGTTTGCATAGAATAGCATTTTTTTTTCTTTTCCAAAATGACACTGATACAAATCTAAGTCACCCTGGGCATATAATGCAGTGAAAGATATTTTCCTAGTCTTCATCTATACATATATTTATGTGACTATACAGCTATACAAACAAACATGCACGTAGTCAGACCTTGAAAGTGCCTTGTGGACAATCAAAATGTCCAATTTCAGAAGGGCAAACTGTTAATCAGAATTGAAACAGAAAAATATAGAGTGTGGGTTAACTTGCCTACAGCCTTCAAATGAGAAAGATAACACGGCATGTGGCACGTTGGGTAGCTGATAAAAAGTCATTTAACTGGACACAAGATGTTAATTTTCATCTTTCCTACACGACCAGTTCCTTACCTGTCTCTCCTACAGGCCTGCTGTGAATCGAAGCAAGTCCATGTGGCATGTGCCCAAATCAGCAAGGTCCAAAGTGCTTCATCTCCACTTGACATCTGTACATTTGCTATGTTAAACCTTCCAGATCAGCATGCTCTTGGTGACCATTGCTGTGCCATTCCCCACTCTGCATCATGAGCTGCACAGGCATGGCTTTCCCTCCATGGGAAAACACCACATAGGTTGTCCTGTGAGGGCAAGGATGTAAATGTAAGATAGCTGCAAAGGGCTCGTGTTTTCTGTTCTAAGCACATCCTGACTCCCCAGCTGAGATCTGACCCAAGTGCCAGGAGCTGCCCAACGGCTTTTTGTTCTTTATTGCCTACAGTGGAATGAGGAAATGGTCCCTCATGTTGGCCATTTGCTTCCATATCTCTGCATGTTCCGCAAACTCCCCTTGCCCACGCTTCATGGGCATTTTGTGACTCACACCTCCCTTGTCTAAGATCTGGGGTATCTGAGCAGCGTGATGCTGGTTTTCTTTTGACTTAACAAAAATCTGTGCTGTGCAGGAAGTCATGGGGAATTGCAGCAAACACGTCAGAAAGGGAACGCAAATCACATTTCCAAATTGAGATTATGCTAAAAACCACCCTGGTATCCAGTTTTAAAATGAAACCATGTACAAAACTGGGGACATCTTAGAAAGTACTCAAGTTGAAAAAACACTCCACAACACTCTCTTTGCACCTATATTTTAAAATATTCCCACTCTGGAAGTTTGTTAATGCTTTGCTTCATACCCATGGGAGATATTTAGGGCTATTGTGGAAGCATTGCAAATGAAAACATAACTTTGTAAGAATTGAGATACCTTAGCCTTCAAAATTTACATGTGTTACTGGAAATGGCTAAATCAATGCCAGCTGAAATGCTTGTTTGGTAACTCAGCAGATGGGAGCCAGTTGTACCTATTAACAGAACAATGCTTACACATGGAGATTTGCTTATCAAAATCCACTGGAGGGCAGGAGAAAAATGAGGAAGGATGTTAGGACTAATTGAAAGGAGCTGTCAGACTACAGTCTCATTCCCCACCCCAGGGAGGCTGAAGAAACAGACTTGAAAAACCTGTGCAATGCAAAGAAGAAAGAAGACAGTAGCACTGCAGTGGTCCCATCCTGGTAGGACGCAGGGGGGAGATTGAGATGAGACATTAGGAAGAAATTCTTCCCTGTGAGGGTGCTGAGGCGCTGGCCCAGGGTGCCCAGAGAAGCTGTGGCTGCCCCATCCCTGGCCGTGTTCAAGGCCAGGTTGGACAGGGCTTGGAGTAAGCAGGTCTCTAGTAGAAGGTATCTCTGCCCATGGCAGGAGGCTGGAACTGGATGAGCTTTAAGGTCCCTTCCAGACCAAACCAGTCTGGGATTCTATGATCCAAGTTCANGCTGGGTGCACAGAGAAGCTGTGGCTGCCCCATCCCTGGCCGTGTTCAAGGCCAGGTTGGACAGGGCTTGGAGTAAGCAGGTCTCTAGTAGAAGGTATCTCTGCCCATGGCAGGAGGCTGGAACTGGATGAGCTTTAAGGTCCCTTCCAGACCAAACCAGTCTGGGATTCTATGAT
The DNA here is from genome assembly GCA_002631895.1 of Agapornis roseicollis. Lineage (NCBI taxonomy): Eukaryota > Metazoa > Chordata > Aves > Psittaciformes > Psittacidae > Agapornis > Agapornis roseicollis. The sequence goes on from NDXB01009870.1 coordinate 61,356, forward strand.
CCAAGTTCACCATGCTGGGATTTATCTACCATCCCTTCCTGCTCTCTGGTGTGTTAGCTTTGGATGAAAGCAGAATATGAAGCTGTAGCTGCAGTGGCTTTGGTGTGAATGTGCAACCTTAATCAAAATCTCCATCATATCACAGACGTGTCTGTGATCAGACTATTGCAATATCACCCATTTCTTATGCTTCTCCTATAGGTCCTTATGGTATTTCAGTTTTCTCATTAAAGCAAGACCAAATAGCCCCAATTTTTCCACATAAATTTGAAGAGGTGGGAGATCTGCTAGTTTCCTTGCAGGCAAATAGTTTGACATATCTGTCTTAGTTTCCAATTATAAAATCCAATTTACTCTAGTGTCTTAGAGCTTGTTATTAATTTCATTTTAATGCAAAGCAACTGAACAGAGCTTAAAGGATGTACATATATTTTTACCCCCCAGGAACTGGCCATATCATGATTTGTCTGGCTTGCTCAGTACTAAATGTAGACTGAATTTTCTCTTGCTCTGCCTCTTCTATGGCAATATCAAAGTCAGTTACTTTAAATTCAAAGATGTGACAAAGGTCACAAACACAGTCTGGTTTTCCACATTTCTCACATCACAGAGGCAGAAAAATCCTCTCTGTGCACCAGTTTGTATTCTCCAGGGAGTACTGCTTGCAACACTGCATAGACCTTTGGTGAACCATTGAACCGGGATGAGAGAGGGGTGGTTTTTTCCCTCTAGACAGTAACTTCAGAACAGAAAACTGTCGTGAGCATGCACATTAAACACGTGTAGGATGGATGGGATCAGGCTGTGTTCATCCTTACTCATCTGGGCACACTTCCAGGTGTGATTTAGGGGGACAGGATGCTGAAACATCCAATTGCAAAGGACTGGTTATGAAGTAAAATCCCCTTTATATGTCCTTTTTCATTTGACCCAAACAATAAAGTCAGGGTCAAATTTTGTTTGTTAGCAAGATCGCCTAAAGGTTTGCACTCCAGTTCATTATCTAGCAAAGAGAATAACCTGTTGAAGTGAAAAGAGTCATTGCCAAACAGAAAGTTTATCCTCATGGTCACGTTCCTGGTTGTAGAAACTATTGTGGGCTTTCTCTTGTCACATCTGTGCAAAATCCATAAATTCTGGATAAAAACTGGATGTTTGCTTGTTTCTCCTGCTCAGAGCCTGGACAAAGTCCTGTATGTGCTAATTGTCTGGAAATACTGAGAATTGAGAGCTCTTTCTGGAGTTAACAGCCATGGCAGCTCCTCAGCACCTGACTATTCCAGTTGCTGATTTTCCCTGAATTCACTCAAAAAAGAACCAATCTTTTCACATTCTTTTATTACCAGATGTTTTAGTGACTACAAATGCCACCTTGAAGAGGCAATCTACTAAGGTGCTTTGCTCCTACAAATGGGAAAAAACAGAGAAAGAAGTTACTAGAGCCCTTTTGCTGTTGTGGCAGTAGTCCTACACTATGTACAGGGATTCCATGAATGAATTTCCTGGCACGTTTATGGAAGAAGGGGTTAACGAAGGAGGTGACTAAGCTCAGTCCAAGATGGTTACAGCATTCTTTGGTTTGTGTGTGGCATTGCTGAGATTTTGTTTCACAGTGCCTACATGCCCACTTGTCTTCTCTGAAGTCTTTTGACCTTCAGGTATGTGATAATTCAATGGATTGGAGCTAATTAATTATAAATGATCTAGTTGCTTAATTATAAATGAACTAGTACACAGTCAGATGAAGCTGAGCTGTGGCAAAGTCACAGCTTAAAGCTTCCAGCAGCTGTGCCTGGGCTGCTGCCACCATCCTGGCTAACTCCTGCTTACAATTAGCTCAGAGCTGTCCACGCTTCACTGCAATCTCTAGTACAGATACACCTCCCAGCAGAAATTTTTGGACAGGAGAGAAAGCAGATCAGAAAGAACAAAGTCTACAAAAGCTTACTGAAAGGCATATGTTGTATGTGCTGAATCCCTTCAGTGCTGAACATTAAAGATGGGGGTTTAGTTAAGTGTTAATTCAGTGCCATTCCTACCAAATGCAAGGTTCTGCAGAAGGGCTGGAGCAAGCCCAAGCCCAAGTACTGGCTGGGCAGAGAATGAATGGAGAACAACCTTGAGGAAAAGGGCTTGGGGGTGTTGGTTGATGAGAAACTCTTCATCACCCAGTAGTGTGTGCTTGGGCCCAGAGACCAGCTGTGTCCTGGGCTGCTTCCCCAGCAGTGTGAGCAGCAGGTCCAGGGAGGGGGTTTGTCCACTGTACTCTGCTCCTGTGTCCAGCTTTAGGGTCCCCAACACAAGAGGGATGTGGAGCTGCTGGAGTGAGTCCAGAGGAGGCCATAGGGATGCTCTGAGGGCTGGAGCAGCTCTGCTCTGGAGCAAGGCTGAGAGAGCTGGGCTGGTTCAGCCTGGAGAAGAGAAGGCTCCTTAAGGGGAGACCTTAGAGCAGCTTCCAGTGCCTAAAGGGATTGACAAGAAATCTGGAGAGGGGCTTTTGACAAGGGCCTGTAGGGACAGGACAAGGGGGAATGGCTTTAACCTGACAGAGGGGAGATTGAGATGAGACATCAGGGAGAAATTCTTCCTGTGAGGGTGCTGAGGCTCTGGAACAGGGTGCCCAGAGAAGCTGTGGCTGCCCCATCCCTGTCAGTGTTCAAGGCCAGGTTGGACACAGGGGCTTGGAGCAACCTGTTCTAGTGGAAGGTGTCCCTGCCCATGGCAGGGGGTTGGAACTGGGTGAGCTTTAATGCCCCTTCCAACCCAAACCAGTCTGGGATTCTCTGAGATTGGTAACTTGCTGAAAGGGCAAAATTTCGGCTGGTGTTGAGTGGTTTTCTGAATTCCACAAGGACAGAGTCTCTAGAAATCTGAAGGGGTGGCACAGGTAGATGTAAGGCATGGAACCTGTGGGAAAAAATAGTATTGCAGGGCTAACACGTCATGAGTCTGAGTTCAGAATAAAACTGAGAAAAAAGGAGCTGCAGGAAACAAAACAGTGCTTGAAAAAAACCCCAATGATAATTATCATATTATCATTTTCCCCATATTCATATAAATGCTAAGTAGAATTCCCCTGGAGTACATTATTCAGATTAGCACTTCTCACTGCAAGGGGACACGATGTTAATTCAGTCTCTCTTCTGTCTTTATAATAAATTGCTAAGCCACCATCAGACAAAAACAGCTTTGTTTTGGAAAATGACAGTCTTCAGAGCAGTTGTCTCACATAACTTTAATGCTTAGTTTTTAAATTGCCCTGTATTTAAATGCCACTTTCTATGAAGGCAATTATACTGCTTAAATATTTTTTTGTGAATCAGAAATATTTGCTTTAATTTTATTCAGGACAAGTGGATGTGCTTAGTGCAGTGTAATGAAGAAAAGTGTCATACCCATATGAAGTCATGTATCTTCCTCCACTTAGGAGCCTTCATGACTGTTGAAAAGACACAATAGTTTCCATGGAGTCTTCTTTTCTGGGGATAAATAATGCACAATTTCCATTAGAACAAACCGAGCACTATTAAAGTTAATTTGGTTATATTTCTTTAGTCTCACTCCTATGATGATGACTTTTTTGGTGCTTTCATATGTGCAAATGGGGCTTTGTTTCCCAGCTGTTTAAGGTGCAGCTGATAGCAAGAGCCATATTCTCATATAACAGGAGTGCTTGGCATGACTGTCATCACTTGCCTCTCTTCACTCATTGGTCACTTGTTCCCAAGTTTTTGCTCACACTGGGAATATCATTGGCTGGCCAGACCAGGTGCATGGTGAAAGGAACACTTCTGATACCAGTTTGTGGTGCTTGGTCCCAGCAGGGAGGTTTAATCACTTATGAAAATACATTAAAGGAGATGCAACTGGTGTTTACCTATCCTCTGTTTGCCAGCAGCTCTATAATATGAATGGCTCTATCTGCAGTTCAGACTCGCTCTGCTGTAACATTCTGATGCCCAGATGTCTGAATTGAAGGGATCAGGTAATTCATAAGGTCAAGGGCTACGTGCTTTGTAGTGTGCTCATTTTCCCAGCTAACATATGTTTTTATTTGAACATTTTTGATCAGGTGCAACAGCTCCCACCCGAGACATCAGTGCTCCCCTCTAAAGAGCTTGAAGGCAGGTGTGTTACTTTGCAAATGTCCTGAGAAATCCTAGGAAAGCCCATCACACCTAATGCATCGGTGTGGAGGAACTGGCTTCTTCATATCCCTCCACACAGGTCTCTGAGGGCAAGTTTTACGTATTGGTATCTGATTTAGAATTGCTCATTAGAGTTGGGGCTCTTTTTATTTTGTGCTTTGCAGTGTATTTCTCCATAAAGTATTCCCCAAACACTGAGAATTACAAACAATTTAACAGACATGAATAAATGGCATGAGCACATTATGGGCCTGATCAGTGTATGGTATTTTAAGCACACTGGAAGGCATTGCAGATAACTATAAATTGCAATTAGAAGTCACCTGCTTTATTATTTTACATTCTGCAGTGATTGGTTACCAATTATTTTATTAAATACCCTTGTAAGTTGCTGTAAATGAGCTTGTGATATTAAGTAACTAAAACGCAAAATCAAAGTAATTAGAGTACACTTGTTCCTGTTACGTTTTGTTATCATCAGATCATGCTTCTGTCAAGATCATTTTGAGTTCTTACTCTGCATTTACTTGGTTGAAGTTCTTCCCACCTTGATGGCACCTGAAAACTCAACCAGGTTTCTATCATATGGGTTGATCGTGAAGATACCGAATAATACCAGGCACTGTGCAATCAAAAATATTTCAATTCTAGATACTGAATGCTTTTAATAAAGTATTGATAATTTAAGGCAGTACTTTTCTGTAATTTGGGATACCCTTATCAGAAATGTTCAACCATAGGGTAAGAAGAGATCTGTTGGTGTAAAATTCTTGTTACGCGCAGTGTGCAAGGAGCAGTTTAAGTGCCTGTGTAAAGGGCTAAGTGCTGAGTCTCTCCTTTAGCCCCGTTGTGCCTAGGGACCAGTCAGGGGGAAGGAGCTTATGATGACAAATTGATGCCATCTCACCCGGAGCCTCAGATGCTGCGTGGATACCTCATGGCAGCCTTCCAGTATCTGAAGGGGGGCTATAAAGGTGCAGGGGAGGGACTCTTCTTTAGGGACTGTAGTGACAGGACAAGGAGTAACAGGTTAAAACTTAAACAGATTGGATATAAGGAAAAAATTCTTTCCTGTTAGGGTGGTGAGGCACTGGAATGGGCTGCCCAGGGAAGTTGTGAGTGCTCCATCCCTGGCAGTGTTCCAGATTGGATAAAGCTTTGGGTGGCATGGTTTAGCGTGAGGTGTCCCTGCTTATGGCAGGGGGGTTGGAACTGGATGATCTTAAGGTCCTTTCCAACCCTAACTATTCTATGATTCTATGTAGATAACTTGCAAAGCTGCTCTGCAGCAACTTCAGCTGCCACAGGACAAAGAAGGCAGTAGCTTACATCTGAGGCAGTGATTAATGACTTCAGAGCAGTGTTGATGTCCTTCCAGACAGCTTAGCAAGTCCTGAGGAAGACAGACCAGTCACAATCACAAAGGGAACACTGCTGAAGAAGGCGGTTAGTTTCCCTGCTCCCTTGGATGTAACCCCCATTGACTTTTGACCAAAGAAACAATTGTGGGTTATGAATTATTTAGAATAACTTAAGTTTAATTTACTGCTTTCCTTTCTTTAGTTAGTGTATTTTCACATTTGTGTACACATATCTATGACATACACATGCAAATGTTTTTCCTCCTTTTTCAATGGTGTCCAATTCTTTCATAGTTAGAATTTCCTGAACTGGAATTCTTCTCTCTCACTTGTTCTTTACCCTTCACATGATGAATTAAGTCATTTTCAGAGTGCAGTTCATGAAATACAAACTGTTCAGCAAAGCAGTAAACCAATTTTTTCTCTGCAAACATTTGCTGCTGGAATTTAAACAAAAATCCTCTGGGTTCCACTGTACTGAGAGGTTTAATATCCTGTCACACTTTTCCTTACATTTAAAAATTAATGGCTTGTATTTGCAGTCAGTCTTGCATCAGAGCATTCTTACTTGCAATTAATTCCCTGTAGCTTCTCTCAGTAATGCTCCTTGCCCTTATTTCTGGTGATGATCCAATTCTCAGACTCCGCTAAGATTTCAAGTAGTCAAGAATGAGGAGGTTACTTCTTTTTTTACATATTGATTTATTCACTCCTACTGTTGTTCCAGTTGGTATCACCCATTCTCTGATTTATACATCTATCTATAAAAACCACAGATATATCTATATATACAGGCATATATATATATGCTGTTAATTATATGATGCAATATGGGATGACCTTCACAACAAGCTGTTTGATTACTGGGATTCATTTCATTAGATGGAAATGAATCCAGGCTGAGGGAAAAGGTACATGCTTCACTTTGGATAGTGTTATTTTGGCAGCTTCTTTGGAAAGTCTCTTCATTGTCCTTGCCAATGCTGGCTTCAAAGTAACAGAGGAAAAGGACATATCAATAAGATAAGAAAATAAGTGTCATTTGGTCACACTGTAAAGACATCTAGTGTTGAAGCAAAGTAAATGATATGTCTTGCCTCGACTGAAGCCTGGTCATACTGTGTAATTTTGAAGTTCCCAACTCCCTTAATTTATTTCCAGTTTCAACCCACTGAGCTACATTTCCCACTGCTTTTTCTGATGTGGCAGACTCACACACTGCTGTTTCAACTCAGGAGCATCCTGCTTTCCCTTACTGCAATAGGTACATGAGATGCAAAGCTACTGACCCACAGTGGTTTTTTAAACGTGTTTTATACCAGTGGGTAACAGCACTCAAGAAGATATGTCAGCATGGGCCTAATTGAAGTAAAGCAAATGATTCATATAAATACAGAAAATGTTTAACTACCTTCTTTAATAGTTTCCTTAGTAAAAAGGCATTTAGAAGCAGTTGCAAGAACCAGGGGGTTAAAAGGCTGCTTGTAAAAAATAGATAAGCCTTGTACCTCATGGCTAGTAATACTGAGGGAGAAACAAAGATTTCTTTATCCAGCATGACGAAAAGGCATGTTTTACTGCAGGATTTAAGACAATAATTAGCAGACAAAAGCTCTAAAAGAAAATATGCTACCTAGAGTCAAAATCACATGCTGAATGAAAGGCCATTTTTTATTGCCTTGAAAAACCAAAGAACAGCAGCATGAATACAGAGAAGGAATGTACCTGCCCCTTCTGTAGCCAGGGCAAAGCAAACTGTAGGGAATAAAATACACCCAGCTTCCCAGAATCAAGCTCCGGGCTACCTACATATCCTTGAATTCTGAATCAGATTCCCAGGTGTGGTCTGGTGCAATGTGACCAGTGATGCCACAGATGGGGGCTCCTATGTGTATGCATTTGTACAAGGTCAGCCAATTAGAAACAAATTGAGGTGTACCCTTCCCATGGAAAATAACTCAACAAAATGTTCTGCAGCGTTCAAGGCCAGGTTGGATGGGTGGAAGGTGTCCCTGCCTGTAGCTGGGGGTTGGAACAGGGTGAGCTGAAGGACAGGGTTCAATGTAGTTTTATTGTCTTCCTGTCCAGTCTGTTACCAACATGCATTAAATAGACACATGCACACCAATCCTGTCAGCACTTTATTAGGGTACCTAGCCCACATAGATATAAATTTGCAGAATGTAATCAGCACAAATTTTAGGAAAAGTGCTGGTTTTATCCTTTTTTTTAATGCTTCCAAGACCAGCATTTTAAAGGACTAATTTGGCTAATAAACTTTGAAAGAAATTTGATATGCTAGAAAAGCTGCTTTCGAAAGGTTAATCTTTAAAGAACTATTTTTGGTTCTTTGAACACTGGTGGGAACATAAAACCAGGAATTAGTTGCCATTTTCTAACTCACCATTTCCTTGGCAGTCTTTTTACCTCCAGTTCATAAAGCCATTTGAAACACCCTTGTTACCTTCATGAAGAAGTTCATAGCTTTCTGAAACTACTTGACCACAGGCTCTTTAAAAATAAGCATTTTTCTAAAGTTTCTAATGTCTACCCTGGTAATTACCCAGGGTAATCTTAAATTACCCTGGAATGCACTAAAGTGCCATAACAAATCACTGCAGCTTATCCTGATGAACAGTTATATTCCAACTTGCATTGCTGCCTAGCATCAAGTGAACACTTGAGGGAAAGAAATCAATCAGCTATCAATTACTGGCTTAAGAATCATGGTTCTTCAGATTTTGGAATGCCCTGGATCTCTTACAGGCTGTTGATACCGGTGATGTGTGTCTAAATGTAGCTGCTGTGTGTTCCCTGATGCTCAAATATTCAGTGAAAATCTTGGTATCCTCTTCCTTCAAACACTGCTTTTTGAAATGAGTTTTCTGAAGGATATGATTTCTGTAAAGGTTTAATGCCTAGCCTGGCCCTGCAAGAGTGATTCTTTCTTCGGGAGCAGAAACAGGCTTCATTATCAATGGATTTAATTTTACTTTTTTTCCCCCTTTCTAGAAGTATAACAAGAAGAGTCCCACTGACCATTACCTACTTTTTTGTCATCCATGTGGGTGCTAGTGGTATAGATAGCAGTAGCCGAGAGAACATTAAGAGGGACTACAGAGCCCTGGGAGAGGTGGTTGGGGGCTCTGGAGCTCAGATAATCTGTTCATCAGTTCTCCAGGATAAAGGGGAGGACCCTAAGAAGGCTAGGTGGATTTGGCAGATTAATAAATGGTTAGATCAGTGGTACCATAGTCAGGGGTTTGGGTATCTAGAACATGGGACTTGAACTGGGAGGCAGAGAAGAGATTCAGAGCAGCCCTGCAGAGAAGGACTTGGGGGTGGTGGTCGATGAGAACATGAACATGAGCCGGTTGCAGCGTGCGCTTGCAGCCCAGAAAGCAACCGTATCCTGGGCTGCATCAAAAGGAGTGTGACCAGCAGGTCAAAGTTGAAGGAGGTGATTCTGCCCCTCTGCTCTGCTCTCGTGAGACCTCACTTGAAGCATTGTGTGCAGTTCTGGTGTCCTCAACATAAAAAGGACATGGAGCTGTAGGGTTTGTGTAGCACTCCAACAGCTCAGGAGTACAGTCCAGAGGAGGCCACGAGGATGATCAGGGGACTGGAGTACCTCCCGTATGGAGGTAAGCAGAGAAAGTTGGGGCTGTTCAGCCTGGGGAAGAGAAGGCTGCGTGGAGACCTCATAGCAGCCTTCCAGTATCTGCAGGGGGCCTATAGGGATGCTGGGGAGGGACTCTTCATTAGGGACTGTAGTGACAGGACAAGGGGTTAAAACTTAAAGAGGGGAGGTTTAGATTGGATATAAGGAAGAAATTCTTTCCTGTTAGGGTGGTGAGTCACTGAATGGGTTGCCCAGGGGGGTTGTGAGTGCTCCATCCCTGGCAGTGTTCAAGGCCAGGTTGGATGAAGCCTTGGGTGGCATGGTTTAGTGTGAGGTGTCCCTGCTTATGGCAGAGGGGTTGGAACTGGATGATCTTAAGGTCCTTTCCAACCCTAACTATTTTATGATTCTAAGATTGAAATCCCAAATTAAACATTTCTTTAAATACTGCCAGTTTTTCAGGAGCTTTTCAGCTTCACTTTTGGGTTGCCAGAGGGATAAAACACTGGCACAAGTACAAAACATAAATGTGAAAGCTTGGCCATTGCTTGTTTTGAATAGTGATGGCCAGAAAATTCTTTTGCAAGATATTTAAAAGTGCAAACTCTACATTAAAAATAAAAAGCTGTGCATGATACCTTCTTGATACCTTAGAAGAGTAATTTTTTGTTTAAGAAACACAGTCTGCTCCAGAGGAAAACAAATGTATCTGTAAGTGTCTTCTGGCAGGTACTACAAATAAACCCTCTTGTCCCTTGTTACTGTCATCTGCCATATATCTTTTCCTTCTTTATGTGGACTTTTTCTTTCCCAGGCATGAGAAATAACGCTTTAGGGACACTCAGTTTTACAGTCTCAGTTCTGATTTATGATGGGCTGTTCAAAACTGATGCTGGAACAGCTACAAAGGAGTCCACAAGCAGACCTATTATTTCTTTGGCTGCAGGTAAGTAAATGATTAGTAATAGCTGGCATGAAAGGCCAGAGTCCAGCAGATCTGCTAATTGCTTCAAAGAGGTGTTTTATCAGTAGTAGACTTGAAAGCAGAAGGTAAAACCCCAAGAAGGGGTGGGTAAGCCAATTTGGAAACATCTGATTTCCCTTGGTGCCACAAAGGTTTTCTAATGCCTGTGCTCTTAGTCCATTGGAGTGGCAATGTCATGCAGTGAGCATGCTGCTGTTAACAGGACCCTCAGATGGAGTATAGGCATCAGATGGAGTGTGACTCGCCCTGTCACATGCTCTCTGCAGCCCTTAGCTGTTTGGTGAATGGGATGGCCGGTACCTAGCACCGCGACCATTAAGTGAGGAAGTAGCCTGACAGAAAATGATATTTCTAAGGGTGAAAAGCCAGTGAAATGGTGGAAATAAAAAGAGGGAAGCATAGGCTTCTCGCTCAGCAATGCAGAAGACTTAATTCTACATCTGCAGCATGGCATTGGGAACATGGGATGGACTTACAGGAGGCCAGAGGTGTAATGAATTCATTGAATCATAGAATCATAGAGTTATTAGTGTGGGAAGGGGCCTTAAAGCTCATCCAGTTCCAACCCCATTCCACAGGCAGGGACACCTTCCACTAGACCAGGTTGCTCCAAGCCCCTGTCCAACCTGGCCTTGAACACTGCCAGGGATGGGGCAGCCACAGCTTCTCTGGGCACCCTGGGCCAGGACCTCAGTGCCCTCACAGGGAAGAATTTCTTCCTAATGTCTCATCTCAGTTTCCCCTCTGTCAGGTTAAAGCCATTCCCCCTTGTCCTGTCTCTGCAGGCCCTTGCCAAAGCCCTTCTCCAGATTTCTTGTAGCCCCTTAAGGCACTGGAAGTTGCTCTAAGGTCTCCCCTTAAGGAGCCTTCTCTTCTCCAGGCTGAACCAGCCCAGCTCTCTCAGCCTTGCTCCAGAGAAGAGCTGCTCCAGCCCTCAGAGCATCTCCGTGGCCTCCTCTGGACTGACTCAAACAACTCCACATCCCTCTTGAGTTGTTGTCCCCACAGCTGGACATTGGACTGCCAGGGGGGTCTCCCCTGAGCGGAGTAGAGGGGGAGAATCACTCGCCTGTACCTGCTGTCCACAGTTCAGACCAGTTCCTTGTCCTTGAAGCTGATGGTAAAACTTCTATCTGCTGTAAACTGCCAGGGGGGAAGATGCAGACCACAGGTCTGTTGGGTGAGTACAAACAAGCAGCTGAAGGAGATCCCTTCCAGGGAAAAAAATCTGACGAATAGTGCTGGAGCAATTTGCAGTAAGCTCTGCCCAAATGTCCCTCTCTGTGATGTGATTTTCCTCTCTCAGTCAGTGTACCAGCAAGTTCATGGTCCTTCTGTGCACAGACTGGTATTGGCTGTAGAGAATTAGAACGTCAGAATGTTTTTTAGAGGAGCACACACCTGCAGCTGGATTTGATTTTAGCAGGTCTTATAAGAGAACTTAATAAAGCTTTTCTAAACTTTCTATACTTTAATACATGCTGAAAAAGACAGTTGACCTTGTGGGTGCACTGAATAGGTTTACTGCATCTCGAAGCTAACTTTCTGGAACATTTAAATATGGAAAAGCTGAAGCTGAGACAGCTTCATTGCAAGGCTGGCTATATTTAATCCTAAAGCCTCAGGAAAATGTCAAAGATGGCATTGCAGTAGGAAATCCTATTTTTCTCAAGAACTGTATGTGGCCTAGACAGACACATTGTTTTCTTCTGGAGCACCAGATACCGTGGAAAATGTCATTTTAGAAGACCTTGCAGTCAGATAATACAGCATTTATATAGATTCATAAGCTTGTAAAATGGATCATTACTTGCACAAAAATCCATACCATCTTCTTGGCTTAATATAGTAGTGAAAGAAATATTTCCAAGATTTCACTGGAGGAACAGATTGGAGATCATGACAAAGAATGAGCATGTAGGGTAATTTATAGCTTGCCTGAATTAGACTTCTCATGTCTGATCTGCAGTCAAAACTGGAGGTAGTAGGCTTAAGTTGGCTTCGTCAGCTAATGAAGAACTTACTTATATGAGGATAGTGGCTGTTCATTTAGCCTGGCTGTGTTCTGCGATCCGGTCTCTGCAGCTGTTTCCTGATCTTGTTGATGTGTTTAAAGAACACACATTTGGTACTCCATGCTTCTGGAGGTGGCATATCTTCACACTTCCTGCGAAGACTTAGCACTATACTTTACAGAGTAGTAGAAACAAAAGCCCATAACATAAACAATCAAAACTCTTCTGGGAGAAAGATCCTGTTTCAGAGCAGAGTCTTGAAGTCCAGCCCACAAAAAGGCTCCTGGGCAGTTGGGTCATCGCTCAAAACTAAGCTCCAAACCATGCATGCCAGATCTTGCTCTACCTTAAGCTAGGTTTTTAGGGTAAGTATTTGCATGTTTTGAAGTATAAAATCGGTATCAAAACCAATTTTCTGCCACAGTAATAGGCAAAACAATCCAATGTGTAATATTTACTTGAAGATTTACATCTTGACGTGGAATTTTGTGTAGGAGACCAAGACAGTCCCACAAGCTACCATAAGCCATAGTAGTAAGTTATTGGATATTTGATTTGAAGGACATGCTAACATCATACATATTTATGTATTACCTGTTTGTCAAATGAATGCCAACTTCAAAAGAGGGACCACCTAACTGTCAGTTAAAAAATACTTTCTTGCTGCTTTCCCAGATCTAATCCCCTTTTACTTCCTAGGCTCTTGGAAAAGCTGTTATTTGACAGCTTGGCAAAGTGACTATTCGGTTTACCAACTTGGCAATGAACCTAACTTTAAAGGTGTCCTGAACTGCTTTCATTATAATACTAAAAAATCACACCCACAGGTCAAAAGGACCCTGGGCCAGGTGAAAACCCCTCCTCTGAGTATACATAAAGGCTAGAAGGAAGTACAGACACAGCAAATATTATACTTACATGTAGATTACTGACCAATCATTGTAATTGGGAGTGTATTATCTTGAAGCCTGTGGGTATAAATGTAACAAAGAAGGTGGCATTGGGTGTGCTTGATTTATAGAACAGTCCCCAGAGCACCCACACCTGAGTAAACACACTATCTCTCCAGAGCATGTGGAAATGGTTTGCTGCATGCTAGGCACAGATCCACTTTTCAGACAACAAGCATGTGGGCAACAATGGGAACCAGGATGTGCTGAGCAAAGGGAATGGCCGTGGTGCTGCTAGGAGGCAAAAACAAAAAAAGGAAATGTCAAAATCCAGACTGGAAAGATGTGTGAGGACATATGGTATGGCAGAAATATAGTATACAGCAGGAGGGTAGTGCAAGGGAAGCAAGTGGAGTATAAAGGCGAATGGGGGACAGAAGTGTCTGTATAGAAAGCATGGAGGGGTTGTGACAAAGGCAGCAGCTTCTCCTATCTCAAGTGAAAGTTACGGGAAGCAGGGAGCACTGGAGCAGCTTTTACCTCATTTTTTTCTGAGAGATGATGCCAACTACTCTGCTCCTGTGAGAACCCCCCCTGCAGTCCTGCATCCAGCTCCAGGGCAACAACACAAGAGGGATGTGGAGCTGTTGGAGCATGTCCAGAGGAGGCCACAGAGATGCTCTGAGGGCTGGGGCAGCTCTGCTCTGGAGCCAGGCTGAGAGAGCTGGGCTGGTTCAGCCTGGAGAGGAGAAGGCTCCTTAAGGGGAGACCTTAGAGCAACTTCCAGTGCCTAAAGGGATTGACAGGTACAGGACAGGAAGGAATGGCTTTAACCTGACAGAGGGGAGATTGAGATGAGACATCAGGAAGAAATTCTTCCTGTGAGGGTGCTGAGGCTCTGGCACAGGGTGCCCAGAGAAGCTGTGGCTGTCCCATCCCTGGCAGTGTTCAAGGCCAGGTTGTACAGGGCTTGGAGCAATCTGGTCTGGTGGAAAAAGCTGGATGAACTTTAAGATCCAACCCAAACCAGTCTGTGATTCTGTGGGCAGCAGATGAAAAAACAATACTGAATTTGCAGTAAAGAAAAAAGGCAATTCAGGAATCATGACCTGAAATGACTTAAACTCATGGGATTAGTGAAGCTATAACAGTTGCAGTGATCTTGGGTATGGAAAGAAAAACTCAGCTCTGAACACAGCCTGTGTCTTTGAAATGGGTGCAGCAGGTCTGAACTGAGGACAGTTTAACACTTGATAAGTAGTTTTGAAAGGATAAATAGCAAGGGGAGGTTTCATTTTCTGGAGATGTGAGGGGAAAAAACCTTTCTCTAAGCAGGGATTAGATTGCTTCCATTTAGCACTAACCTTCAGATTCCCAAGGTTAAATCAATGTTCAGAATACATTAGCATCCATCCCTCTTGTGCTTGATGCAGTTGCACAAGAGGTACTTTTAAGCTTTCCAATTGTAAAAAATCATTTTCTGTTGTATCAGTGCTGGGGAGGATGTGTGTAAAGAAGTTAAAGGTTTCACAAAGAAGAAATGTTTCACTTTACAATTTTACCTTTCAAAATGACTTTTTCAAAACTCTATTACCATCACATTGCTTTACTTGCTTTATTGTTGACCCACTACACTGCAAGGGGAAAGCTACTTACCTTATTTTGGGTGCATGCTACACCTGCTTTTTTCTGTTAAATCCACATCCTTCAGGTTCTCTGGAAACCCTTGGGGTGCCCATGCAACCAGGAATTACGTATTTTCCATTTCTATTTGAAACTGATTTTAAACAGTGTCATATAAATTTACATCACAGATGAATACCATAATTATAGTCTGGAAGCAAAGCTGCATGGGCTAAACTAGCAAATGTCCCTGTGCTACAGCAATATAGCTTGTTCACGGGTGGCCTTCCTGCTCTGTCTTGTAGTATATAGTCACATGGACACATCAGCATAGAAAAAAGAGTTGCATTTATCCAGGTGCTGCTGGTGTGTGGTGTCACGATGATGTAGGCCAACAGGGAGACATCTGAGAAGGAAACAAGATGTTTTCATGTGAGATTTTAATGAAGTATAGTTTTGAGCAAACCTGGGGTTCACAGCCTGCACCCATAAAGGGAAAACTGTCCTTGGTGAAGCTTTCAAAAGGCCTTTTGGCTTTTCAAAAAGCCTTTAAAAAGCCTTGTCTGGTTGACAATGTGGCCGTTATTGCTTAACAACGCAGGTTTCCAAATCAGTACCAGCAACAAGCCACAGAACTTCCCTCCGAGTACAGCTGAGATCAGCATTTGCATGCATGTGCTGACCCTACTCTCCCAGCTCTCTGGAAGGCAGCCTAGTTCTGTGGCCATGGCTTCCTGGGAAAATTAACTTTGCCTAAACCAATGAAACCATGTACCAAGGGTAGGGAGAAAAATTGCAGTGGACAGAACCACCCTGGGAAAGGATTTTGCATTACGGCACTTACCTGACAAAGTGACCCCAGTTCTCACTGTGTTCAAACCTCTTCTGAATTACCTTTTCCTTAAAAACGCATCCTGATGGATGCCTGATACACAGATGTAAGATTCTTAAGCAGTTTCTTCCCTACAGGTTGGAGGAAGGGAGAGAGGACAGTCTCAGTGACTATACTATCTTCTGCTGCTTAAAGGGGCAGAATCTTACAACTCTGAGGCCACACAGGAGCTTTTAATGGCTGTAGAGTTTCACATGATCTTATTATACAAAGATAAATTGCTTTTTTTCCCATTCTAAATTGCCTGTTCTATGCCTGTAAATTAATAACAAATGTAAAGGAATCAGTAGAGTTGTATTTCTGCAAGAGAAATTGATCTGTTAACATTTAAATTCTTTGCCACAGGCTTTAGTAAATCTTTCATTTGAAGGTAAGATTAACTTCTTTCCTACAGCTTGCCTGGTGCTGTTTTTAAAGATGCATGAAGGATAGATATCCTTGCCTTTCAGCTTTTTGATCAGACCGCTTTCATTTGGCTAGATGCTCTCATAGCCATAAATTTCAAAGCTAAAAATAGACTTGACTTTTCTTTCCCCTTATCCCTTAATTCTCTCACACAGATAATGATTCAGTGCTACCTTGTGACCTTTCAAGTCTAGCTCACTACATGTTAAGTGAACATAGTGATTTGGAGAGCAGAAGTTTTATACTTTCAGGTTTTGGAAAAAGGAGTCGGAATTTCCTGTCTTTTATTTAAAGCAGCAGTAAGAGCAAGGTGACTTTGTTCCTTTACTTCAGGACATACACATGCCAATTCTGGAGCATAAAACCCTGATTCTGTTTCTTCACTTCGAATAATTCTATCACAAAATCCTTACTTTTTACAAGCCTGCTTCATAATATGCCATGGTAATATCTGAAACGTTAGATCCTGCTTTCACTTGTACTACCATAAATCTCCAGTAATTAACTAAGGAAAATGGACACCAGATTTGCGCAATCACAGAAAAGAGTAAAGAACGATCATCAGCCCTAGTCCATATGATTGCAGTATAAATCGTTACCAAGGGGCTTTGTTAGCATCCTGGTTTAAAATGGATGTTGTGGCAGGAATGGCGTTTCTGAAAGAATAAACTGTAGCAGGATATTTCTGTTTAACTGTTTAAGATGAAATCCAAGCATTGAAACCTGACAGGACAAGGGGTAACGTGTTCAAACTTAAACAGGGGAGGTTTAGATTGGATATAAGGAAGAAATTCTTTCCTGTTAGGGTGGTGAGATGCTGGAATGGGTTGCCCAGGGAAGTTGTGGGTGCTCCATCCCTGGCGGTGTTTAAGGCCAGGTTGGACGAAGCCTTGGGTGGCATGGTTTACTGTGAGGTGTCCCTGCCCATGGCAGGGGGGCTGGAACTGAATGATCTTAAGGTCCTTTCCAACCCTAACTATTCTATAATTCTATTACATCTGGCAAATGTACAATGAAACTACCAGTTCTCTGGTATATTGTTTGCTGGTTAGTGTATTGCAGTTCTGAAAGAACAGTTGCTACAGTGAGTGCATCCAATGAAAATATTTGTGCAACAGCTTAGCTATTGTGTGTCTTGTGTGTCTTTACCTTTTAGCTGCATGAAAGAATGATGCAACTGCTACAGTATGCAAAAATAGGCTTCCCAGAGAAGCTGTGGCTGCCCATCCCTGGTAGTGTTCAAAGCCAGGTTGGATGGGGCTTGGAGCAACCTGGTCTAGTGGAAGGTGTCCCTGCCTGTGGCATGGGGTTGGAACTGGATGAGCTTTAAGGTCCCTTCCAACCCAAACCATTCTATGAGCCTATGATTCTATGAAATACAGTTATGAGAACCAATTCTATCAGGTTGGATATAGCTGTGTCCCATTTACTGAGGAATGCAGTCAAACAAAGAAACAAAGAATCCAAACCAAAAATTCTTGAAATACCTTGTGCATCTTTTCAGAGCTCCGTGTTTCATATATCAGTGTCATTGTCCCTGAAGTGACATACGTAGTTCTCAACTTGGCCCAAAAGAATTTAGGAGGTATGCAGGCAAAGTGAAAAAGTGGGAGCTTTTTCAGAGATAGGCATGAATAGCTCATTCTTCCCACTTCACCAGTATCACAAGTGCTGTCAAAGATCACTCTGGTTTGAATAGCAGCCTCTAGGCAATGTGTAGAGAAAACTGTATCCCTTCTGCCTGGAGAAATCCACCAACAAAGTAAGTGAAAAAGATGCCAAACTTTACCGTGCATCTTTCCTCTGTATTACTCCTTTTCCCTTACTCTAAGTAGCCACCCACCCTCACTACAGTTTAATCTGCTTTTACAAGGGACAGAGATCTGTGATGGGGAATAAGTATCAGAATCTGATTGTGGGTTAAGATATTATCACTGGCATCTCACATACCTCATTATAAGAAAAGGACATGCATTCGAGGAACATAAATTATCTCTTTAGGAGAACATTCAGATTACAAAACCTCCATGACAGGAAGTTGGAGTCAGTGCTGCCCAGGCAAGTAGCATGTTTTAATTCAGCATAAACTATTGAAAACTTCTTTTCCCAGACAATTCATCTTAATTACAGTTCTCTGCCCCAGTGGCTTCTCTTGCAGCAAAATTGAATTGAAAACCCATGCAGGGAAGGGTTCCAGTTCAAAGCCTGTGTATTTTTGTTTGTTGTTTTACTCCTCCATTTTTAAGCCTCAATTCCTTTTCCCTCAGCTGTGCAGCTCTGGAATGTGTTGTTTAACTTTTACAGTCGGATAAAGTGAGAGTTAGTCCCACCTCTATCCAGAGCACAGCTAACTGCAACTCATGGGAGGAGGCTTTGGAGAAGAAGTTTAAGAGCTTCCATAGGATCTTAGAATCACAGAATAATTTGGGTTGGGACTTTAAAGCTCATCCAATTTCAACCGCCTGCCACAGGCAGGGACAACTGCCACTAGACCAGGTTGCTCCAAACCCCATCCAACCTTGCCTTGAACACTGCCAGGGATGGGGCAGCCACAGCTTCTCTGGGCACCCTGTGCCAGCGCCTCACCAGCACTCCCTGTAAAGAATTTCTTCCTTATATCTAATCTAAATTTCCTCTGTTTAAGTTTGAATTAAGATTTTAAGCTTTCCCCAAGCTGTGATGCCTGTAGAATGTCAGAGCAGGACTTTTGCTCTAGAAATAATTTAAGCAGGTGAAATTGTCCCCTGGAATAGGGATCAACTCACTGGAAAAGGAGGAGTCTGTAAAATAAAGCAGAAGATACACAGAGCATTTCCAGTTCCTACAAGCCATCGCTCATTTGCACTGTGCACATAAGCTACCACTTCTGATCTCCAAATTGTTGCAGGAGATGAGTGTAGTGTGCTTCCATCAGAGCAGGATGCTTCCAGGATTAGCCTCATTATAAGAGACCTTTCAATTCTTATTACTGATAAATCACATTGCTATGCTGCTGGCACTCCTCAAGCCAATGAAGTCACTGCCTAGATGACCCATCCTCAAGAGGAGAAGAAAAATAGGAGCAAATCTGCATGTGAGAGAGTTCAAGGTCCATTATTTTCAAAGGAGATAAATGCCTCTTCATGTTGTTGACTGTCACAGGAACATGGAAAATTTCCAGCATTCCTTGAGGCCTGGCCCTACATAGTCAAGTATTTGGTTAGAATGTTTATGAAACTGCTGTTACTGTCAGCTGAAATAAGCACCACTGTCAGTTGAGAGACCTTTTAGAAAGATAACAACTGTATATTTGACATGAAGAAAGACTTCTCAACTAACCCAGATGTCTGTATTCGGTGCTTTTGTTACTTGTCACTGAAAATACACTCTTTATTGTTCTGGCAAATGGTTGTTAAAATGATCCTTCTTTTTCTATAAGCTTTTTTACTGAAGTATTTATAAAATAGCACACATTACAGCGTTTCCACAGTGATAATGAAATTAAGTAAATCCCTTCCATGTTCCAAGCCAAAAAGTCCAATAAAACCCTAAAAACCATTATCTCCAAAACATTACCAGGCAGAGCAGGCATTCAGTTTAAAGACATGGAAATGAAGCCTGGTTACAAAAGCTTTAGTTATTCTGTGGCCTGACTACACTCAGCTGTGGAATAATTGCAGCTGTCATAACCTCCTGCCCCATCACTTTGTTCTTGAGAGACTCTGGATTAGCCAGTTTGCTGTGACTTGAGTAAAAACAAACCAAGCAGGCAGGAAGGAAGCAGGATCTATGCAAACTGTGTGGCACTGCCAAAATAAACATGCCTGATGACTGCAAGGTTTCTGTTAGAAAACAGTGTTAGGATCAACTGGAGACAAAGGGAAAGAAACAGAGAAGAAGCAACAGTTTGGCATCCAAACACAGAAGGTGCAGTGTCCTCAGGGCAGGCCCCTCAAACAATGGTCATTACATTCCCAACTCATCCAAGAGCCAAGAAGCGCTTTGTGTGGCATCCTCAAGGATGGGGACATGGAGGTTTTGCTGACACAGGCAACTTCATCTGGTTCCAGCAAGTGCCTCAGAAAGATGTGCAGCCATCTATAAACATCTCTAGCTTTAATCTTTACCCCTGGGGCACTCAATCGGTGCTCAAAAATGAATACCTGGCACCCAACTGCCTGCTGGTGGATGTGAGTCCGGATCCTGCTTTTTGCATGTGGAAATCTGTCACAAGTGCCAAACTATCTGCATTTCTTCTCTTTCGCAGAAGATAGGATCAACAAGGTTGGAAAAGACCTTTAAGATCATGAAATCCAATCACTACCTCAGCACTGCCAAGCCCACCGCTAACCCATACGACTGAGGGGCTAATCTACACAGTTTGTGAACACTACCAAGGATGGTGGTGCTACCACTGCCCTGGGCAGCCTGTTCCAATGCCTGAGCACCCTCTCTGTGAAGAAATTGTTCTAAATATCCAGTCTAAACCTTCCCTGATGCAGCTTGGGCTTTTTCCTCTTGCCCTATCCCTTGTTACTTGATTACAACCTCCCTTCAGGTAGTTGTAGAGAGCAATAAGGTCCCCTCCCCTTTTCAGAAGTTGGATGATGCTTATGGGTCCCTTCCAACTTGAGATATTCTCTGCTTCTGTGATTCCCTGGCCTACTTTGCCTAACCATATATGTGACTCAGACTTCCACCTTTGTCACCAGAGGTCTGCTGATTCTCTTTGATTTGGCTGTCTCCAGATGTGACATCAAACTGTGAAATAAGTGAGATTACAGCAATCAAAGTGAAAGCTGTGGCAGGAAGTGAACTCCATGAAATAGAGAGAGGAGGACTATCTGAGGGCACCTTTGTCCACCTCTTGTTCTGGCTGTATGGTGTGGACTTGCTGTTACCTACCTTTGACCTGGAGAGGCTGTGAGCAGTGAGTTAAATAGCTTGCAAATAACATTTCCGCTCCTCCTGAACTCATGATCAGCTCCAGTAGTGATGGCACATGCAGAGAGAGAACAGTTTATCAGCCACCTGAACTCTGCAGTGAAGAAGCCTGCTGTGTAGTCAGCATCTGCAACAGGAGCTACAGAAGTTCTGGCTTGATTAAAAGAAGCTCCCCTTGATACCCCTCGCACGGATGAAGGGTGCATACCTTTCTTGTTCTGCCCTGGCTATGACCCTACCATTTGTCTTCCTGGGGGAAAGCAGTAGAGCCACACTGCACAGGAGACGAATGCCCAGGAGGGATCTGGCTCATGGTTCAAGTAACACATCAGGTTTTCCTTACTGGCAGGAGCAGTATACGCAGTCCCACTGGTAAGGTCTGCCTGAATCAGGTTCAAGAAGTGCTTGAACAACTGTCAACCTGCCATTGAGACGGTGTGTTGCATTTCCCTGTAGTCAGGCTCTAGCAGACAAGCAGAATCAGCTTGAAAGCAGAAACCACAATCCCAGCGCAATAGCCAGTGCTTATTAGGATCTCACAAAGAATGAAGCTGGCAGGGCCAGAGAGACATATTGCTAAAAATACATTTGGCAGTTAGAAGGAGGAAGTAAGATAAAAACCTGCTTCAGTCAGTGCTTTGTGGCCACATACCCTTAGAAGAGCAAGAGTCCCCACAGCAGGCATTTGCTGAAATCATCCTCTCTGGGTCTAAGCAGTAAATCTGTATCAGTGCAGTTGATACTGAATTCTATTCATAGGTGCATCACATGGAAATCAGCTTCTATTGCATACATTTATCAGAGGCTGATGAAATGAAACTTCACTTTCTCTTTTTACTCCATTTTTTCTTTTTAAGTGTTTTCTCAGTGTTTGTGGTGTTTCTTTAGAAAGACATATTTCTTTGTAAAGCTAGTTCACTGGCTATGTGCTGGGTCCTGCACTTGGGTCACACCAACCCCATACAGTACTACAGGCTTGGGAAGAGTGACTGGAAAGCTACCTGGTGGAAAAAGGACCTGGGGGTGCTGATTGATGGCAGCTGATCATGAGCAGCTTGTGCCCAGGCAGCCAAGAAGGTCAACAGCATCCTGGCCTGTATCAGCAATAGTGTGGCAGCAGGACCAGGGCAGTAGTTGTCCCCCTGTACTGGGCACTGGTGAGGCTGCACATTGAATCCTGTGTTCAGTTCTGGGTCCCTCACTACAAGAGACACATGAGGACCTTATTGCTGTCTAAAACTACCTGAAAAGAGGATGGAGTTAGGAGGTGGCTGGTTTCTTCTCCCAAATAACAAGTGACAGGACAAGAGGAAACAGCCTCAAGCTGCACCAGAGGAGGTTTAGGCTGGATATTAGGAACAATTTCTTCACCAAAAGGGCAATCAGACATTGGAATAGGCTGCCCAGAGCAGTGGTTGAGTCATCATCCCTTGAGGTATTTAAAGGACATATAGATGTGGTGCCCAGGGATATGATTTAATGGTGGACCTGGCACTATTATGTTGACAGTTAGATTTGATGATCTTAAAGGTCTTTTGCAACCTAAATGATTCTAAGATTATATTGGATCTCACCTGTCAAGTATGTCCTGGTCAAGGAGTGCTGGGAAAGAATCAGACAATTCAGTACTACAATGCAATTGCATTTTAACTGTCAAAACTATTTTTCAAAACTTCCTAAAAGGTGTAAGAGACTGTAAAAGTCTTCAGCTCCATTGTGAAGGCACTGAAGTAGGTCAGCTTGTATAAAACAGGGGCTTTGGGGTGTTACAAGGAAAGGGGGGCGAAAAAGCATCATCAATAGGAAAGCCAGAAAGGAAGAGAACTCAGAGTAGGAGAGCAGATAGAGAGGAGGAGCTGAGTGGGGAGGAAATTTGTATTTATTGTCAGGGACAATATTGTCATATAGAAGAGGAAAAGTGCACAGTACTTGCAGAGCTTCTGCTGCTCTAAGTTTGTGCATGCTGCCTCTTACTAACTAATGTGTGTCACCGCCACAGTATGGTAAAACACTTGACCTTCTTTTGACATTTCCTTTTAGTGACTATCATCCTATGATAAGTGAAGAACATCAGGAAGGCAGAGCAGGGCTTCTTCCAAAGACTTCTAATAAATTATCACACCTTGCCAGATTTCTACATCCTGGATGCTTCCACAAGGGCAGAACTCCTGTATGGATTTGAGGGAGATGAGTCACTCCACCCAAGCAGTAATAATGCACTGGGATTAACGTCTCTTCATGCTTTCTAAAGCATCACTTGCAGTGTCTAACTAGGTGACTTTTGACTCTTCAAGTGGGAGGCCAGGTAAAGCAAACCCACCTTAGCATTATTGTTTTCCCCTGCTTGTTCCAAGTCCTCCACCTTGCAGGCCTCCACTTTGCTCTGGTAACCGGAGCGGGAAGGTAAGCAAAATTTGATTCTGGCAGTAGAATAGGAGAGGATGTGCTGTCTCATGCCTTGCAAAGTACAATGGTGTTTCTGTAAGTGTGGGGTGTCCATAAGTGACTGCTGATAATCATCTCCAAGCCACGCTGCTCTGCTGGACACTGCCTGCAAAGACACTCTGGTTGAAGGAAAATTGCAAACTAGCTGGCAATCCTGAGTAAGTGCCACACAATTGTTTTGTGGTTAGGCTATGGACTTTCCACTCTTCACAAATACAAACGGCAAGAACATAAGCTTTTTCACATGAATCAGGACTTTAATCTGCTTTATTGCTTAACCTGAGTGCTGCAATTGCAGCAGAAGCACCTCCCTGGCAGTGCATAAAAAGCAAGCTGCTTCCTATGGGCAATTCTGTGTAGACCGAGACTCCTTCAAGGAGAAGGAAACCTTCCTAAAAGGTTACTAAGAAAAATCTCCCACTAACTTCTAGTTCTCAATATAAGCCATCCAAGTAACTCCTGAATGTTTGAATTCAGCAAAATTTCACAGAAAACTGAAATTCTTACATAAAATTGCACCCAATAAATCAATTCTTGGTCAAAAAGTTATGTATAATCAAAGTCTAGATTTTCTGACATTGATCCAAAACCCATCTGTAACTGATCTTTGTGTGTCAAGGAGTTTATACAAGTTTAGGATTGACGTATGCTGTATTTGCAGCTATGAGAGGCAGCACAATTTAGCCCATCCAGCTATTTATTTTGATATAAAATATCCTTATGTTTATAGTTTGCTTTCACTGTAGCTGGCAAAGCCCTTCAAACTGGCTGGAATAGTGATGGTCTTGGCAGTTCTGGGGTAATGGTTGGACTTGATCATCTTAAAGGTCTTTTCCAACCTACTTGATTCTATGACAAATCAGACTGAGAAAACCTCAGGACTTCAACTGATGTTTTAACTCTTCTGGAAGGTACTGCAGACCCCTATTGCCTCATGCACTCATTGCTGCTTTTCCTCATAGGTGATTAATTGTATATTATAAAAATGTGTAAAATCCCTGCAGTATATTAATTCCATTTCTCGGTGCTCAAAAGTTCTGAAGAGTCTGCTTCAAAATGCCCTGTATTTTGCCCATAGTAGTTTAAAATCCTATCTATAGTACGCTGATCTCCTCAACCCGAAATAAGGAAACAGGGATCCTGTGAACAGAACTGCTGCAGTTTTTCTGCCTATCATTAGTACATGTCAACACTTCATTAAACTGTCCAGAGCCTGCAAGGATAAGAAAAATGGACTTGATTCTGCAAAAGAAGCAGAAGGAAAATAATCTTTCACCATGTGTATTTTGTGAATTAATGGATGTACCTTCAATTGATGGGGTAAGAATGTGGATGGACAAGAGAGCAGCAGTTTAAAATATCATATTCCTACAGCTAAAAGTCATGTGTCTGTGAGCCATTAGCCCTTGTAAAGGTTGAGAGACTGACAGTTCCTGGCATGGGACATGAGATAGTCACCTCTAGATACCTTGGGAAAATCAAAAGTTATCTTGTGGTTCATTAGCTGCAAATTCCAACCTGTAAGGTCAGAGCTGAGGCACAAGGATACAAGAGTATATGAGAGATTTAAATTGGTGCTGCATCTCTTCTGTTGACAAAAACCTTCAGTTTCCAGTGATATTTCCCCCACTAAAAGCCATTCTCTGTCTCTGAGAGTTCATGATTTTTAAAGGTAAAGGTTTGAAGCCGCTGAAAGACAGTGGTACATTGGGTATAGGCAGAGACCAAGCCATGCTAAGCAAACACACTGACTGCAGAGGCGAGAAGAGAACAAAGGCAAGCAAAGTAAAGCAGCAAAATGGGCACATTTATAAAGACCCTGTAAAAAAGTACAGCTAAAATAATGTTTACAGCTAAAATAATGTTTAAAACGGTTTACTGCACACATTAAGCATGCTTTTATCAAACTAACTTTAAGAAACAGAGGCAAATCGTATACAAGGACTGCTTAGGTTTAATCTATAGGAGGAAGAAAATCAGGCAAAGAGGACAGAATCATGAGGAAAGGATGCTAGATCGTAAGTGAATGAACACTGGGGAGTAAAAAGGATAATAATCATCCTGCAACAGAAAACAGACATTTGGGATGACAGGGGCTAATGTATTAAAATTCCTCAAAGCCTTTTCATGCTGTTTAAATTCATGAGTGACCAAACCCACAGCTGGTTGAAATTCATCCTAGGCTCTCAAGGGAGACCTGAAGTATTATTTCATTAAAACACTTGGCCAGTTTTTAATTCCCTGAAAGATTGTCTGTTCTTCCAGGTCTATTTCATAAAGCATTTTCTTTCTTTTATTACTGTCAGTGCTTCTCTTAGACCTACAGTGCTACCATTGGTGTTTTAAAGCACTTGGTGCTGAAATAACCAATGTGAGAAATACAAGAACATTGAAAATCAAAGCATAGAAAAAAAAATAGCTTTACTCTGTAACAGTTTACAGGGAAAGAAATTAATTGGGAGAAGTTAAACTAGATGTCCCTGAAAATCAAAAGCTCTATTGTAGCAAGATAAAAGCTGATCAGAAGAATCCTAACCCTTACAGGCATGCAATCTGCACCTGCGAGACCCCAAAGAGCTGCAGAGCTCCTGGGTTCAGCCATGTCCCAGTGCCATACCAAGAGCATAATGGGTATCCACCATCCTCTTGCGAGCAGAAAGCTGGGTGAATGTGCAGGATTTGTGGATCTAAATAGTTTTTCTGCCTCCTGAAAGAATAAAATCCTTTCGTATTATGTGCTGTGTCCAAAGGGCTTTGCACCAGCTCATACTGTATTTCAAAATCGATTTTCTCCTGCTCTGCTTGCACAAGGTCCAGCTCTGACACTGGAAATGTTATAAACAAAGGCTGAGGGAGGGGACTCACGGTTACAGCTCCCTGCTCAGTTTTTGTAAGGTAGAATCTTGATATTTCAGTAAAAGGTGCCTCTGGAAATCTTTTTGCCCCTGAATCTCAGCCTATTTACAGGTTGGAAAAAGACTCCGCTGGGCAAGACAGGCAAATGTAACACTGAAAGTCACAGATTATTCATGACCATCGCACAGGTTTCAGACAGTGAAGAGCTGCCCACTGCTAGAAATTATCTACAAGAATATTTATGTTAGTTTTGAAGCTTTTGGCAAGAGTAAGAACTAACCTTAATAAATTACTTATGAGCTCAGGCTTATTAGAACTCATGCAGCAGCTATCTGAGAATCTGAGAAGGTACTGTGAGCTCCTAAACACCTGATTTAATTAAACGCAATGAAGGGCTAAGAGGTATGAGATGCGCGCAGTCATATTCTCTTGATCTATCAATTCATGCTAATAACTCTCTGAGAGCAATTTCAGTGTTGTTTGCTGGTGCTCACTCCTTTTTTTGGTGGATGTGATTTATTCCCATTGCACATTCCATCATGTCCAACCTGCAAATTCTGCTTTATTATGATGCTATTCAAATTCTGCTTGGGGAATATAAGTCAGGCCTAGAAAATCCAAAAATGAGGGATCCTCTCTGCATTTATTTGCTTTGTCTCACACAGATTGGCTACCACCTCTGTCTCTAAAATACTTAGGCAAAAGTAGTGCAGCAGCCTTACAAAAGGCATAGCTTAAACCTTATTGTGAATTAAACTATGAAAAGACCTAGCCAGTAATTTCTTCTTAGCAGATAATAAAATAGAAACAAGTACCAGAGACTTACTACAGAGGGAAATTATTGTTTCAAAGCTGCTTCCATAAATGTCAAGTATTAAGAGAATTAGACCTGCTCTGTAAAATATTAAACCAAATCACTTTTCCCACCCATGTAATTGATATTTCTTTTTTTAGGTGATGAACAATCTACCTTGTTTGATATATTGCATATTGCCTTTTACAAGTTCTTTCACCCACATCCCAGAAATAATTAAGCTGAAATTACTCTGTGCAGTGCAGTGTAAGATAAAGATAATAGTTTAAGAAGCTGAACACCAGTTTTGGCAAAGCCAGACTGTCAGCACACAGGATTGAACTGGAAAGAACTAGAGTCCTTCCACCTGCAACAATTGAAAAGCATGCTTCTGGTGGGTGCTTCCTTGATGTGGGGCAGCATTTGTCAGCATTATGGAAAACCAGAGGAGAGTGAATATTGTGTTCCTAGAAACCTCTGATCTCTCCCTCCACTAAATATGCCAGGCAGCTTGAACTCCTGGCACTGCTGAGCATGCACAGAATACCATTCAGGCAATAAAAGTCTCTATCACATACTGCAAAGAAAGGCTTGGGTTTTCTATAATGGCATCACACTTTTTTCCATAATGTCATCACAGAGCAGGAAAGGACAATGATCCATCAGATTCCCTAAGAAACTTAGCCTGTAAAGAGGGGATCATCCCACGGCTGCCAATCTGGGCTACCTTGAACTGAAAAGCTTCATAGAATCATAGAGTCATTGGGTTGGAAGGGACCTTAAAGCTCACCCAGTTCCAACCCCCTGCCACAGGCAGGGACACCTTCCACCAGACCAGGTTGCTCCAAGCCCCTGTGTCCAACCTGGCCTTGAACACTGCTGGGGATGGGGCAGCCACAGCTTCTCTGGGCACCCTGGGCCAGTGTCTCAGCACCTTCACAGGGAAGAATTTCTCCCTGATGTCTCATCTCAATCTCCCCTCTGTCAGGTTAAAGCCATTCCCCCTTGTCCTGTCCCTACAGGCCCTTGTCAAAAGCCCCCTCCAGATTTCTTGTCAATTAGGCACTAAGAATTGTCAATTCTTGTCTTTAGGCACTGGAAGCTGCTCTAAGGTCTCCCCTTCTTCTTCTCTTCTCCAGGCTGAACCAGCCCAGCTCTCTCAGCCTGGCTCCAGGGCAGAGCTGCTCCAGCCCTCAGAGCATCTCCGTGGCCTCCTCTGGACTGGCTCCAGCAGCTCCACATCCCTCCTGTGTTAGGACCCAGAGTCGGATGCAGGACTTTCATGAGAGTGGAGTTGAGTGGGAATCTCCTCCTTCTATCTGTTGCTCATGTTCCTCTTGACGCAGCTCTGGACATAGCTGGTTTCTGGGCTCAAGCAAACACTGCCAGGTCATGGGGAGCTTCTCATCAACCAACACCCCCAAGTCTTTCTCCTCAGGGCTGCTCTCAGTTCATTCTCTACCCAGCCCATACTTGGGCTTGGGACTGCTCCTATACAGCTGCAGGACTTGGCCTTGTTGAATTCAAGAGGCTTGCACTGACCCACCTCTTCAGCCTGAGCTGACACAGTGCAATGTGGGAGACTCCCCAGCTTTGTAGCCCCTGTACTGTTTAAATGACTTACAATAATATTAGCTCTTGTGCTAGTAGCACTGTTCCTCTTTAGGAACATTTAGGGAATATTGTAAATCCTTCAGTAATTTTATGGCCAAGGCAGTATAATACAGTTATTTTGGGCTTCAGCTCACAGTGCTATATAATTACATCAGAATCTGCATTTTCATAAAAAAGAAAAATGCAAGTTCCTTGCCCTTACAGAAAGCTTTAAAATAAGAAAAGGTTTAAAATAGGAGTTGATGCACTGTCATCTGCCTGAGGGCCTGAAACAAGAGCTCTAAAGACACTGATGCAATGTGATATGCTTGAGAGCCTGAAATGTGCTCCAGAGTGTGAACTCTGGTATTGCATCTTTATATTTATCCCTGAACCCACGGTCCCAGCAAAGCTAGTGACAGCCACCCTTGCAAAGAGCAGTGAAAAGGCAGGAACAGACCATTGTGGTAAGCCCTGCCTACTCACCAAGTCACTGTGCCTTGCAAATTTATGGAGATTACACTCTTAAAAAAGAGAACAGGTTCCTATTTTCCACTGCTACTTTCCCTGGTTAAGTAGGACTATGGCAGAAGGCCACTATGGAGCTGCAGAAGGCTTGTGCACAATAAGTATGGACTCTGAATTATCTTATTCTAGCCACCGTGTATTGGTAATGTCACTTAATAAGAGGATGTAACATGGGGATGTAAAGCAAACTAATGTTGAAAATTCATGAATGTTGCATAGCTTGGTAAACTGTTATTTTCCTCTGTAAAGAGCCCTGGATGCACACTTGGGGATAACAGGAAGAGCTGAGTCTGTCAGGAAACTGTTGAACAATTATGCAGTTACAGCTAGAAACAGAAAAAACTAGAAAACTAGAATTAATGAAGCCCATTCTTCCCTTTGAGCCATAACGTTACCAGTCTGCTTTACAGAGCTGGCTCCTCTCCATTTTTTAAACTCACTTACATGGTATAACTGGAGGCATCATCTGGCCTTTTGATACTTGTTACTATTTTCATCTGCTAAATCATTTAAGCATTTCTGTAATTAATAAAGGCTTTTAAGTGGTTTTTATTAAAGCGCTTCTCCCCTTCCTTTGGGCAAAGCTGTTTCAATTGCTGGGCTGCTAATCAGCTAACAGTAGTTGGTTTGATATTTGTCCTCTGACAGTGTATTCTCATGGGACTAAAAAAATGCATGTTTCTGGTTTACTAGAAGTAACCATGACATTTAACTGACTGAAGCCTCCATACCATAGTGAACTTAATATAACCTTTGGTATACTATTGGATAGCAGATAAAGAAAACCTTAACATGGAGTTAAAAGAAAATAGAACTGAGAAAGAAGTCATGGTAAAGCATTTGGAACATAAATAGGAAAAGAAATATATCTCTATGTGTATGTATTTCCACTTATTTTCACTTCTCTCTCATTAGCTCCATTTCTGTGGCTACATTTCTGAAGAATAGAAGCTGAAAGAGAAAGATGTTCAAAAGCAGAAAGAAGGGAAACGAGCAGCGTAGGCCATAGCCAGATTTGCTGTTGTAGCTCCAGTTGGGTAAGAGGTTACTGTTGAAGCTGCTCCTCACCACCTCCTCCTCGATGTTGCTGCCTCTCCAAGATCTGCAGGCGTAACTGAACATCCAGATTCGAGTTGTGTCATCTAACTTTAGGGAGTCACTGAATGCACAACCCTTCCAACAGCTCCAAAATCAGCACTACTGCAGGGGCAGCAGCATCCATCCAAGGGTCTATCTGGTCATGGTCACCCAGATAACACAGCTCAGCTGCTGAGAAAGCACTTCTGACCAGCTAAACTTGCATCAACCCAACACCACCAGATTTTTACTACTATAACAAAGAGCAGATTGTGCCACATAAAAACTGCAAACAGACTGGGAGTGAAAGTGCACCAGTTTGGAAGAATAGGAAATGAAGAAGAAAAAGTTAAGAGGAAAAAAAAAAACCAAAATGAGGGAGAATCTGTCTCAGATGTATAAACCATCTGTACTGTGTATCAGTGGAGCAACAAGGATCTGCAGCAATACAAGCTTCAAGTCCCCATGGAAGAGACTGCAAAATACAGTGGTTTGCTTATAATCAAGGACCTGTTCCAGAGGAGTCTTGGCATTGATCTGTGCTGCATGGGCTGCTCCAGGTGCAACTCAGGTGTAGGTTTTCTGATTTAGTTTTTTTACCTTTAAAGCTATAAGAAACCTGTTACTCCTTTTACCAGATCAGTATTTCCACCCTAAGATGCAGCTCGATTCTGCAAAGCAATCCTGCCTTTTGTCTGCCTGAGCGTGGATCTCACAGCTCTGTCAATAAACTGTGAAATCCCTCCTTTCACTCAGCACAGAGGAGTGGGAATGGATGTGCTGGGGTGAGACTTTGAGAGGTCACTTGAGTAGGAAGCTTTGCAGTTGTGATGCTCTCAGAGATATCTGTTTTGGTGGGTAAAACAACTGGTGACTGTTCTCTCAACAGCCAGTTGAACTGTGGGAGGGTGCTCAGCACCTAGCCAGTTCTCAGCACTATAATCCTATAAATCGAAAGAAGTTAATGGAATAAAGAGCTGGTTTTCATGCCTTGGGAGTCCCCTGTGGCTGCAGAATTGGCAGCAGCGCCTGGCTTCGTGTTCCAGAAATCTCACAAAAAGCTTTGCAGTGGAAAAGAGAGGCATATTAGATCTCTAAGCCTTTGACATGTATTTCTCATCACAAATCCTAGTATTTTTTGTCCTTCTTCACACACTTGTGGATTGGTTTTGGATGTCTTACATAAAGGCTCTGCAGCTTAGTTTGCCATGTTATTGTGCCCTCAATGCATACTTGCTTTTATCTCCTGCAGGCAGTATTGCCACCCTATAGTCAGTCAAAGCATCTGACACTGTGATACAGCTTTTACACTATGAAGGGGGATGGTGTCTTGTGCCAGCCCAATCCCTTTCCACTGGAATTACTCATTGTTATTTCTTAAGAAATCAGGACTTTTCAAACTGGCTTCCACAGTTATGAACCTCCCCAGCACAATACAGTTTGATCTATCACTTGGACAGGGGCGGTGACTCAGACAGGAGTGTGTCTTCCCTAATTCTCCATTTATTTTGTATTTAAAAAAGCACCACTGCAGGGACTGCCACTGACATTCTGTGCCTTTCACACATGAGCTCAGTAAAACGCTTGATCTCACTCCTATAAAATAAAGGCAACAGGAGAAGATTTTAGACTGTGCCCAGCTCAGTGTGGGAACCCTGTGAAGGTAAGAAACTGCAAACTCTATTTTCCTCCTTACTTGTAAACCCCATTAGTACAGCACTGAACCCACCCTGAGCTGTAGTGTCAGCTCCACTAAGATACTGTCAGTGTTGCAGGAATCGATCAGCATGTTGATTAGGCATATAAGTATAGACAAACATTCCTGACAGGACCATCCAGACAAAAAGCTTTGTCTCCAGCACAGGCAATAGGAAAGGCCATGTAAGGAGCGCAGCTGAACCCCTCAGTATCCACAACTGTTGGAGTGGGGATGTTAGAGTATGTCCTTTTTGTATCTGCTGATGGACCTGAAGACAGCTTGCCTGTGCTTTTTTTTGAGCTTTCTGAGATTATCAGAGCCACAATGGTCTAGGACAGCAAGTTCCAGAAGTTTAGACCTTGCTAGGTACCTGTGCCCATGGCAGTGGTTTGGAACTATATGATATTAAGGTCCTTTCCAACCCAAACCATTCTATAATTCTATGTAGAGCAGTACTGTCCTGGGTTCAGCAGTAGCAGTCATTTTTTTTCTCCTTCTCAGTAGCTGGTGCAGTGCTGTGTTTCTGACTTTCAGCCTGGGAGCAGTGCTGATAACACCAATGGTTTTAGTTGTTGCTCAGTAATGTTTACTCTGACCAAGGACTTTGTGAGTCTCATGCTCTGCCAGGGAGGAGCGGAAGCTGGGAGGAAGCAGAGACAGGACACCTGACCCAAGCTAGCCAAAGAGGTATTCC
>NDXB01009870.1:94013-163002 GCA_002631895.1 Agapornis roseicollis
GGAGGAAGCAAGGACACCTGACCCAAGCTAGCCAAAGAGGTATTCCGTACCACAGCATGTCATGTCCAGTATATAAACTCGGGGAGTTACCCAGAAAGGTTAAATCACTGCTTGGGTCAGGCTGGGTATCAGTAAGTGGGTGGTGAGTGGTTGTATTCTCTTCCCTTATTATTTCCATTATCATTATTATTACTGGTGGTAGCAGCAGTGGTTTGTGTTATACCTTAGTTACTAAACTGCTCTTATCTCAACCTGTGGGAGTAACATTCTTTTGATTCTCCTCCCTATTCCTCCGGGAGTGGGGGGATGAAGGGGCAGGGAGTGAGCGAGCAGCTGCATGGTTCTGGGCTGCCTGCTGGGCTTAAACCATGACAAGTACCTTTTTCATGTCTTTTAAACCTATCTCCTACTAGTTTCACTGAGTGACCCTCAGGTCTCACACTGCAGGATGTGGTGAACAACAACAGTTCCCTATTCAGCTTACAGTGACTTTGTAAACCTCAGCTATATCCTGCTCTTCCTTTCCCTCTTCACATGAAACAGCAGCAGCCTTTTTGGTCTTTCTGTGCAAAAGCAATGGCTCCATCCTTTGAAAATGTCATGCCCACGCTGAGGTGCACAGGACCAGACCTGCCTGCACAGAGGGCACAAGATGTGTGTTTGCCATGGTCTCTGCGGTGGCCCCAAGGTGCTGCCTGTTTTTCTGATAGTGCCCTCATGGTGTTTTGATGCTTTTCCAGCTGCTGCTGTCACTGAGTCAATGATTTCAGTGACCTCTAATGATGACTGCAGGAGCCCTTTCCCAGCTGCCCTGTTTTGAGCTCAATATCGTGTAAGCACAATTTAGATATAGTAACTATACTCTCATCTGCACTGAAGCATATCTGCCACCTTTTTAACCCCTCACTTAGTTCCCCATCATCATTTGACTGCATAAATGTAATGATTTTACTGTCTGCCTCCCCCTCCAGGTCACTGATGAAGATGATGAATGAAACCAGCTTCACATCCAGTTCCAGAGAGACTAATGTTGACCTTTCTCTGCCCTGAAAAGTGACTGGTTTGCCCTTCCTTTTGCTTCTTATCCTGTAATCAGATCTTTTCTCCAATCCCATGGAAATTTACTTTAATAGCTTTTCATGAGAAGTCTTGTAAAAAATATAATAAGTGTATAATGTCCACTAGCAATCTTTCCTATAATTCATCAGATCATCCTTGTCCTTGCTGATTATCAGCATATAGAGTTACTATACAAGAACTAAGTACATATATCATTTGGCCTCAGATTTAGAAGCACCTTTAAATAATATGCTTTTATTCCTCAGGTTGCACTGTGAAAGGAATAGAATCATGGAATCCCAGACTGGTTTGGATTGGAAAGGACCTTAAAGCTCACCCAGTTCCAAACCCTGCCATGGGCCGGGACACCTTCCACTAGAGCAGGTTGCTCCAAGCCCTGTCCAACCTGGCCTTGAACACTGCCAAGGATGGGACAGCCACAGCTTCTCCAGGTTCCCCTCCCACATGATGTATCTGCTAGCAGAAGGTAAGTGATAGAGCCTCATTCAAGCTGCATTTTGTATCTTGGTAGCTCAGGGCATTTTCCAAAGTGAAATCTGAAGAAAGGAAGAAGCTGGACAAATATGTGTTTTCCTGTCTTTACATCTGAAAAGGCCCAAGCATGCCTCTGAATGTGTATCATATTCCATCCATCTTTCAGTAATTTTTACTTCTAACCTCTTAGGTGTCTGAATTACAAAAGGTTATCTGCCAACTTTCACACCAAAAGGTCAGCCAGAAGGGGGATCTGCACAGGATGAAATCATAATCAACTCTGAATCACTCTTCCAAAAGACGAATGCAGGTCCTTAGTGCTCTAACCACATGCCTGAGGGAAATTTACATGCCAGTGATGTATTCTTAGAATTTAATAATGCATATTCATGGTTAATTCACTACTTAGAAGTAGAGAGTATCATTTATCAGTCAGGCAGAATTTCTCCTATCTTCAGCTTTTTTCCCCTGTTACCTTGGTCTACAGTTCAAAATGAACGATCATCTAATTTTTACTTACTAAAAACACATTAAAAAAAAGATCTTTTGTGTTGGTTGAGGAGCATTTATTTATCACACAGAAATTTGGAGATCTGTTCGACAGTACAAACATGAACAGGCCTGTCTTTCTCCAAGACCAACAGCACTAAGGAAAGTGGGGACAAAAAAGTTAAGGCTGTCAAAATATAAAAGCTGGGGAAAAGACAATTTCAGCATGGCAAAAATGAAGAACATTTATAAGAACCTACTACTGATAAACTTACTGGTGGGATTTGATAACGTAACCAACTACAAAAGGGATGCCCCCCCTGCGTATTTCTTTACAATACTATGCAAACTTGGAATTTTCCTAAAAAGTGATCTCAAATTAGAGCTTTGTTTCATTTTTCAAATAACTCCAAAGGTTACAAAACTTGTAATATTACTGGATTTTTGTTGTTTTAACAAAAGCTCTGGAAGAGGGGAAATAATGAGCACAGCCTAACCAGATCCTGTGGTCTCAGTGTTTTATGTAGGGGTATAAGAAAATAGAATTCTACATGATTCTGTAACACTTTTCTAGGAGTAAGCTACTGTAAAAGTTAGGTTCAATATATACGTAGTAATTAGTTTTAAATGATAGCAAGGTCATGAGAATATACACAAACTCTATATCCTCAATATATATACAAACAAACACTATGCCCTCAATATGCAGTATGAGAACCAGTGATTTAAGCTTTTTGTTTCCATCTCTGACCTACCACTTAGGATACAGTTACAATCTGTTGGCTTCATTTAATTTTTAAAAACAAATTATTTTTTTCCCCTTTAGAAGTAAAATAACCATCTTGGGTCCAGTCTATCTGATGGCAAGCATAAACCCCAGAAAGTAATCTGAACTCAATTTTACTTTTGATGTTAGGAAAATACACTTCCTCCATCCCATTTGAAACAAATTAGTCCATTCTATACATTAAGCAAAAGTCAAAACTGAACAGCAATTACATCAAATATTATAAAAACAACATTAAAAAAATAGAAAGTGCTGAAGCAATGACATTCTGCAATCTGTTTTTACAAGATGCTTATTTCAAGGTAATAAAACCTAACTGTAGTAAACCCCCTCCAAATACAACTTAAAACCATGTGAATAACATGTAAGCCTAACCCCATGTACAGAAGTGTGTGGGCAGACTTATAAGAAGCCCTTCAAGAAACAGATACATACAGACAGGAGAAGGCACCACTTGACACTTCTTTGATCTTTAAATACTTTTACAAGTCTGGCTCTTGAACATGAAATATATAAATATATATGTCTATATATATATCTCTATATTTGTTTTCCTAAAAGTCCTATCAGATCAAGATTCAGCAACTATGTTCAACTTCATTTGCTCTTTCTGTTGTAACAAAGCTGTGATTAATATTGTATTAACCTGTCACAACTGCAGTCAAAGACAATAATGGCTGGTGGTAATGCTAAACCTTTAGCACCTGGAGTTAGGAACTGTTTTTCTAAGGAGGTTGTTTCTTTTGATTTGCCTTCCTGCATGAAGCACATAGGAGTATCCAGTGTCCTAACACAGAGACTATCATATTACTGGAAGGTAAGAGATTAACAGAAAAAGCACTATAATGAAACCGACACAAAGCATGTTGTTACATACTCTTGCAGTTACTCCTTTTACTTCAGAGCTTGGGTCACTGCAGCAGACACACGTATTCAGGCAAACACAACCTTGCTGGAAGGTTGTTGAAAGCTGTATCTAATCTGTTAGCTGAGGCAGAGTCACCTACAACAAACTCACAGAATAAACCCTTTTTTGGTGGGGTTCCATGTACCAACTTTCCTCTTTGATTATGTTTCTTACTGGACAGCTTTGTATTGGTTAAATAAATTGGTCCTTTAGAATGATGGAGGAGACCTGAGTATTCAGTACACGTGTTTCTTCCTATAGGTCGTTTCCTACCCCATGCATGAGTTGATTTGGCTGACAGGTGTTCACAGAGAAGCAAGGTAAGTGCAATGTACTTAATGATGATGATGTGGCTCCCTCTACTGCGGTATCCTAGATGGTGTTGCTGGTCCCTGGCAGGGTTCTATGGTGTGGCGATAAGAAAAAAGAAACAGTCCTTTTAAATAAAACCAACCAACCCCAAAGTTTACAGTAATATATTTGACTCGGTAAGAAATAGCTTTAGGATTTTCTAGAGTAAGTCAGGAAGATACAAGTCATTTCAGATAGCAGAGCTGGCAGAAAGACAAAACATTCCACCAAAACAGATTCAGGTGCAGCTGGAGCCTCGTAGCTCATTTTAAGGCAGGGAGGTGCCTTAAGGAAGTGGAATGTTCTTCCAGAAGGTCCCCAGATACAGTCTCACATCTTTTAAGTTCCCTTTTCCTCCTGCTTCCATTGACTACTCTTCTCCTTTTTCAAGTACCTTTCTTTTTCTCTCCTAGGAGAAAAAAACATCAACTTTCAGATGAGATGTTTTTTTCTGACAACAGCATCAACCATTGCCATAAAATCTTTAAAGTGGAGAAAAATGCACTGCCAGGCCCAAAAGAAACTGGTTTGGTGTCCTGATGCTGCATTGATTACAGTACACTCACACCCTGAAAGCTAAGTGTTAACCACCCACACAACCATGAGAGGAAGAATGCTGGGGACCATGGAGCAGATCACTGCTTCTGCACCTGCCCTGTCTCAGTGAGGTAAGATTCCAGTGTGACCTGTCACCCCTGTGCTACACAAAGCTAGTCTGCTCTCAATCAATCTAGTAGAAACAAATTACCAAGGACTGGGGACCACATTTAGATCTGGTGTGGGAACTGGTCGAATGGAAAATTGCATTTATTCTAAGCAGAGTACTATTCTTACCTGAAACCAAGATGTAAATTTACATTTCCTTTGCAGACACCTGGAATGACTGTGGTGTTTCTGCAGGTCACCACCTGGTCTCTCAGTGGCAGAGCAACACTGTGTTATTCCTTTGTATCTTTGCAATGTCAGTGGGCATCTGTGATTTGAGCTCATGTGTAACTTTGCAGTGGAATTAATTGGCACTGAAGTTTTCACATGGTCACCTCCTTCTGAAGCAGGTGTGGAAGGTGATGTCCAGCTGGTAGATGACTGTGAGTACATAGTTCCTGTGCCATTTCCAACCACTCCAGCTAGGCCCATTAGAAGATGTCCAGCTTAGCCCCTTAGACTCTACCTTCCTACTAGCAGGTACTTTACCCTTTTCAGTGGGCAGTTCATGAAAATGGACTACCCTTCATATACTGCTGGAAAGATGATCACTTCAGGAAAGACAGCTTTCTGTATTCAGTACCATGTGTCTATGTGCACATAGCCATGGGCAAACACATCAGATTCACTTCAGTGAGGATGCAGAACTGCCCGGTTTGTATTCTCAGCTGCAAGTCCCAGGTTTCTTCCCCATGAAATGCACAACACAGGATGCTTTTTCTGAAACCCAAGTTTCCAAGTCCCCAGGGTTACATGAGGATTTAGGGGGTTTATTTGACAGGAAGGCAGGTTCGTAGCTTTCATCCTTCCAGAGAAATATTTGAAAATGAGACCACTCGGAGCTGAAAAACCACAAGGCAAATTGCAAAGTTCATTACATTTGGAAAACCTGTTATTTTTTTAATGCCTGAGGCTGGCAGCACAGCATAAGTCTGCTGTCAGCTCACAGCTTTTACTTAAATTAGACACTAAAGGAGTTCAGCCATCCTCACCAAAAAATATGGGGCCATCTGTTTCAAGAGTTTAGTCTAAAATTATGAATCCCCATTGCAAGTGCTGCCCAGCTGTAATGAGAGGTAAGTAAGGCACAGCCTGAGGGGAGAGAAAAAGACAGTGAGCAGAAACTTTATCCAGAAAATGAACAAATGATACCTCAACTCTTTAGTATATTTTCCAATACAGACCTGTTCCAAATTAGCTAAGTGCCTTTTCCATTCATTGGAACTGTGTTTAAAAAGTGTACCAATTCGATGAGCTACTTTAACTATGAATCAGGGTTCTCTTTGAGAGACCCCTGTATTAAGATTTAAAGAGGAATGTGGGAGGAAATAGCAGATGCTCCAAGACAAGTGAAAATTATTTAGGTGTGTTTCTA
This sequence comes from Agapornis roseicollis, assembly GCA_002631895.1. Taxonomy (NCBI): domain Eukaryota; kingdom Metazoa; phylum Chordata; class Aves; order Psittaciformes; family Psittacidae; genus Agapornis; species Agapornis roseicollis. The sequence continues at coordinate 100,182 of NDXB01009870.1, forward strand.
TTGGTACAAAAGCTGCACAGTGTTATTACTATGAATGCTTGATTTTTGAAGATAGATGGCAATAGACAAGTCAAGCAACGATGTGGGAGTCTTCCTGCTGAAGTTACCTTCCTGAAGCTATGAAGAAAATAGAATGTGTCAAAAAGAAGACCATTAAATATGAAAAAAAACCAAACCCCAGTAATGAAAAGGTGGTGTGTAAAATGAGACTCTGTCTCCTGGAAACCCTGTAGAAAAGTCAAATTTAGTGATAGAGATTGTTGTTTAAATTACGCATGAATGAATGGCACAGCTAGAAGCTTGACTTCTGAAGTTCACGCAGCACTGATAGCAGACTTGCTGTGCAACCACTCCAACCTTTCACATATTTGACGATGCTCAGTGTCAAATCTGTGTAAATGCCAGTGCCTACAGCCTGAGCAATACAGATATTTTCTGTCCAGCACAGGCACATGAACCCGTATTTCTGATGAAATCACAGTTCACAGGTTAGAGAGTTGCATAGGCAAGATACTTATCATCCATGGCCACAGCAGTTCTGTTCAGAGGTGGATTATTATCCCACAACAATTTGGCAAAAGCCTCTAAACCCATGCACTTTTCCAGTGTCCCTTTAAAATCAGAACTACTTACTTTATAGGTTTTGACACCTGTGTTACTCGTAAAATGAATATAGGTGATGTCCATCAGTTTTTAACACCCATCAAGGTTCTAACAGAAGTTTTAGTTGGACTTGGTTCTGCAGAACAATGTAGGAAACCCATAGGCAATATAGGAAGCCCCTGGATAAGGAAGAATACCAAGAGGGTCATCCAGTATTTGTGGAGGGGGATCTGCTATGGCCAGCCTGCCTGTGCTCTGGATGACACAAAGGGATGATTGAATGTCAGGCTCATGATGAGCACATGTGGGCTGGCTGCACATCCTCTCCACAACTCCACAGAGCAGGATACCTGCTCCATCCTCATAAAAAGCCTTATGCACTTCTCTTCCAAATTCTCCACAGGAAAACAGAGAACAAAATTCTGCAGCAAACCTAAAAAGGCAGCATCAAATAACGTGTTTGCTCAGTGCAGACCATCAGGGATGCATCAAGTCCCACTGCGGTCAGCAGTGCAGGGCTGTGTGGTTCCATGATACAGTTGTCACTGGTTAATGACTGGATTGTTGGCTTTAGTAGGCAATTAAAGGAAAGGGTGAAGGATGCCATTATGTAGGATGCCTATTTTAGATATCAATAAATCTAACATCTGGGTTGGTTTTTTTTTTAATTAAAATAGAAACTTGCTTGAGAAGGGAAAAGTTTTAGAGCCTGATCTATGGTAAGAATGAGTGTATTCGGCAGTACCTGCAATTTCTGAAGATACACCTTTGTCCTTACCTGAAATGCATTTAGTTTGAAATTCCCTGCCTCTCCAAGGCTTGGGTGCCAGCTAATAATATAGTTAATAATTCTGTAAAGAAGGCAAATTGTCCTGTATCTCTCCTTGCCTTGCCGGTTCCTCAGCATCCTTAACTGCCGCATTGTATGAACTAGCATGCCATCAGATACATTTAATGGATGTTTACGTTGTTTTAACAAGTACAATAGGAGATTGCAGATTATAATATAACTTATCAGCAAAAAACTGTGAACCAAACCAATTACACTAGCAAGGGATTTCAATGGTAACTATTGCATACCCACTAGAAGACCAGTGCTGGCTGTATTCTTTGATGCTTTGGCAATATTTTTCTCTAACTTTAAAGCAGTATCAAAAAATAATGAACTGGACTTTATAGCCAAACTCAGGGGTATTTGTCTGCAGGGTTTTGCTGCTGTTTCTGTTCAGTTATGGTGCTCAAAGCTTTGTAGAAACTAGGAGGGGAATGAGGTCAGACTGGTAACTGCCTACAGATCAACATTTTACAGCATAACATTGCCTTTATGTATGTCAGTTTTGAACAGCAGTGTGGTGGAGCATACAAGATTAACACCCTTCTCTGAGAGAAAGAAAAGAAAACTAGCATCCAGTGGAGCCATTGGCAGGGACTGGAGATGCCTGTAGAGAAAAGGAAAGCTTATAGAAAATGTAAAAGAAAGGAAACCTTGTATCTCCGACGTGTGAAAGAAAGATGATGTAAACAGCAAAGACCAGGAGGGAACTAAGGAGAGGGTCCTGAGCTTGTTTCACCAAGCTGAAAGAGAGGTCCTTCCTGCCATCTCAGAAATCTCAAGCCCTGTCTCCCTGGAAGCTTCATGTTATGTGCCTCCCAATGCTGGCGGTTTGAATATAAAGTGACAGTGAAAACCAAGCTACGTTAAAAAAGCAGTGTTCTAAAACAGAAGCATCTTAGAGTGTAAGCTACTAGGTTAGTGCAATGTATATTGAAACAGCTCTCTAGTGCAGCCACAAGCATACATGCAGTGATTTTCATGAAAACAAGCTCTCGCTAAACATCTGAGTTCATATTGTGGGTGCCTCAGACCCTTTGCCATTTGTGCTACTTTACAAGCACTAACCTGGCTGTTATGGGGAAAATCAGTTTCTGGACTCACTAAACCTACATAAAGCTGCTGACAAAACACAAACTTCAGGAAAAAAACCTCTCACAGCATCTGCATTAAGTCAGCAAAAAAAAAAGGGCTCAGAGTAGTAGTTCTAATCATAGAATCACAGACTAGATTGGGCTGGAAGAGACCTTAAAGATCACCTATTTCTATCCCACCTGCCATGGGCAGGAACACTTTCCACTAGACCTTGTTGCTCAAACCCTCATCCAACCTGGTCTTGAATGCTGCCAGGGATGGAGCTATTAATTCCCAGTGAGATGACTGGTTATTACCAAAAGAACACTCATTCAGCAAAGATTCATAGCTCAACTACAGCTCTCTCATTAGGAAAACCAGTCATTAGCTGAGATCTAAGGATCTCAGGGGATCCCCCAAGGATCAGGGGATGGATCCAGTGTACACAGGGCTCAGTGGGCACAGCACTCCTCCAGTGTGAAACTCAAAGTATTGTGTCAGAGCACAACAGACCACCTCAGGTCACCTCCTCCTTGTCCCAGGCTGCACCTTCATCAGAGAAAGAGCTTTTGGAGGACACCTCCCAGATTTAGTGCAGATGTCACTCGGCAGTAGATTAGCTTCCCATAAAGAGCAAAATCAGAGATTTAAGAAGGAAAACAAGAAGCCTCTTCTCTATTTTCCCTCGCATTTTAATTAGTAGGAACCAATCTTCCTTTGGCTCTCCGAGCAGTGTCTGGCAGGAATGCAGAACTGAATTAATTCTCCAAGCAGTGACTGTACTTGTTCCTCACCAACAGGCTGCTTTCCCTTTGCTGCTCTCACCCATCATCAGTGGTGACAGGTGAGATCTCTGAAGTGAGGGAACATCAGCCATGCAAATTACTAATCCTTTCTTTTTGCAACACGGATTTGCTAATTCAGTCGTGGGATAAAAAATGGAACTTGCTTAACCCTATCCATCCAACTCAAATTTATGTTCCCTGCCTCGACAGCTGCAAATATCTCATGGTACTTAATTAACAGACCACTGCCATGATCTGTCTTTCACAAACCTTTAAATCAAAACTGTTTGTTTTCCACAAGAGATTATCTGACCTAAATGGTGATCAAATCAAGGAAATCCAATGCTCGGTGCTATGCAGGTCAGACTGATTACAGCTGGGTTTTTTTTCTGGATTTATGAGTTAATCTTTCTTGGCAAATTGGAATTATTAAACTGTATCATCAAAAAACCCACAAGTGTTCATGCTATTAATAGAAGCACAATAAAGCAGAAGGCAGGAAGCAGGAGAACTGTGGGTGGCTACTACACCTTCAGAAAGCAGGAGCATCTTGAAACCAACAAAATCAGCAGATGAAAGTTCCTGCTCTGTGGGAGCAGGACGGAACCATGGGGAGGAGTTTGATGGTCTTCAGACCTGGCCCATTTTTCTTTTGTATCCTGCTTTTTTTATTTTTCCTTTCTAGTCCATAGAGTCGTAGAATCACAGAATGGCTTGGTTTGAAAGGGACCTTAAAGCTCATCCAGTTCCAACCCCACTGCATGGGCAGGGACACCTTCCACTAGACCAGGTTGCTCCAAGCCCTGTCCAACCTGGCCTTGAAAAACTCCAGGATTTGGAGGCATTCTATTATTGTGTTCAGATCTATACCGTATCACACGAGGAACATTTGAATTGGAGATGCAGTCTGTGTGCAGTTTTGGTTGTGAGTCAGTTATGTTTAGACTTTTCTTGATTTTTGAACTCGTTTCTGGTAGTTGTGCTACATGCCATCCCAGCAACTGTCATTTCACTTCAGGCATGCAGCTAAAAGAAGGCTAAAAGAAAGCTAAAAGAAAACATCCTAAAATGTCAATTATTCAGAAATCTTAACATTTTCAGCTTATTTTGTTGCTTTGACATGTAAGAAAAACAATAAGAAGGTTTTAGTCATAGAGTGTTTAATTAAAGGGACAGTAAACGAACATGCATCTCTTGCTTCATTTCTTGCTGATATACAAGCTTCTCTCAAAGTGGTGCAAGGAGGCTGCATGTCTGCATACATGCAAAAAGCAAGCAAAGGGGAAATGAACTATCTTCTGTAACTAAACTGAAGGTGGTTTCTTAACCCAAGTACAGAACAATGAGCCACTGAAAAAAACAGTCCTGAAAAAACCAGTAGCTCATTGTTCTGTAATTGGGTTAAGAACTTACTCTGACTTACTTTCATACTCATGCTTAGCCCTTTTAAGTATGCTGGATGCTGAGGAGGGAACTGAGAAGCGGAAAACTTAGCTTTGGGGGAAAAGTGCCCTTCAAACACGCTTTTACAACACCCTTACATATTCCTTTATCCGAGCCTGCATAAAATCAGTATATCAGGCTATTATATTAGGTCAGGCTATTATATTTAGGTCAGAATGACCTTAGCAGTCATTACTATTTTGTCATGGTCATATTTTCCCTAAAACTCAACCTTTAACTGATTACGTTATTTACAGCATCCATTTCATGCTTAAATTCTCCTTTGGGACAATTTCTGGGATAGGTCAACTTTGTGTTCAGTCCTGTCTACATCGGTATGATGAAACTACTTCTGAAGATTGTTCCACCTCACAATCTAAGGTCGGTTTGGCTCTCTTTGTCACCAAGGTAAAGCCCATAAAGCAGTTAGTACTACTTTAAGGTTACTTCTGATCATCTCACCTCTATGGGTATAAAAGCAGGGAAAGGACATTTATTGAATGAAGAAGTAGAGTCTTCTTTCCACTCCCCATTAAGCTATATGCATGCCAGAGTTATTTCACTTGGTTTTGATAGAGATAATGTGTATTTGCAGCAAAAAAACAGTTAAGACTCACAATCTTCCTCTACAGTAATGTTTTGTGGCAAAAAGTGAAAACAAAAAGATATTAAAAAACATTTAGAAAATGGGGTTATACTAAAAGGGAAAAGTAAAAATTGTCCCATTTGTCCCACTGGGACAACTGTGGAATATTGGAATAAGAAAATCTTAGCTTTGTTCAGAAAGAAAAATGCCCTACCTATCACAGCCAGAGGTTATTTTCCCTGACTTTAAGAGCTTGCTGTCAGCTCTGGAAGGCAAATTTGTTACTATGCTCAGCAGATACATAAAGAGGGGGAGAGCATATATCTTGTAGCTTAAACATCCACCAAAGTGAAATTTCCCAGACTGCTCCTGACATTAACTATCATAGATATAGCTCTTTTGCTAATGCTTTAGCAAATCTTGCCTGAAGAGCTTTCAAAGGTTCATTACCAGGGTCGAACCTCCTTGAGGGAGCTTATATCAGAACGACGCCCTTGCCATGCTGGGGCTGTTGTGGTTACCAGTACCCTGCTCTGCCCACACAATTGAATGTCCAAGTGGAAATCAGTAATGGGTGGTGTCCCCTCAAGGGTCTGGATTGGGATCAGTAGTATTTAATAACTTCAGCAATGACACAGTGGAATCGAGTACACCCTCAGCAAGCTTGCAGTCAACATCAGCAGTGTGGTGGACACACTGGAGGGAAGGGGTGCCATCCAGAGGGACCTGGACAGGCTTCAGAGATGTGCCCATGTGAACTTCGTAAAGTTCAACAAGGCTCAGTGCAAAGTCCTGCACATGAGCTGGGGCAATCCTCAGTATCAATACAGGCTGGAGGATGAGGATGAAGGAATTGAGAGCAGTTCTAAGGAGAAGGACTTGGAATGTCGGTTGACAAGAAGCTCCCCATGACCTGGCAGTGTGCAGAAACCAACCATGTCCTGGGTTGCATCAAGGGAAGCTTGACCAGTAGGTCCTGCTGCTACCTAAGCAACACCAGTTTGCACTTTGCTGCACCTGGCAACTTCAAGAGCAAGATCCCTCACCTGAGGAATGACTCTTCCTTCCTGTCAAATGTTTCTTGCAAAGAATATGAGAGACAGCAAACACTAGGGACAATATAGAACCAGGCACCTGGCCTCAAGCGTACGTTGCTTTTCTTTTGTTTTCTATATATCCTTATTGATTTGCATGATCTAATTTTTTCAGAAAGACCTCAGAATTATCTGGTTAGCATTTTTTTTTTTTGTTCCAGCATCTAAGAAGATAGAAATTATTAATTCTAAACTTTAGGGGAAAGTCTAGGCATAGCAGAGAGTTACTGCATTGCAAGCTAGCTCTTGGATCCTGCTCCACCATCAAGAGCAGTCCATTACCCTTTTCTGTATCAGCTGTAGAGAGGTACTGCATGATCTAGTATAGCAACATTTATCCAAAGTTGTTTTGGTTTCAAAAATTTAGAGATATTGTCTCAAAAAAAGCCAAATCCTTGCCATTTCCAGGGTTTTTAGAATGGAAATTGTTCAGAACCACTTAGGGAGCTAAAAAGAACAGTTGAAGGCTGTGTGGGAGTATTTGCGTATGCATTGGCAGGGGAAGAGGGAGGAAAAGAATGAAGAAAAATACAGTGCTTTTTGGTGTTCAGCTGAGCTTAGTGTAAAGTCTGCACTACAGCAACTTAACAATTCCCTACGGTTTTGTCTTTGAAAGAGGATGTTAAAAAAAGGGGGTAGGACAGGGTTGTTTATAATGTTTTCAGTAACATCACCTTTTATCAAACAACTCCAAAACTTTTATGTTTTAATTATTCTATAACCTCCTCTGCTGTGACTGGTAGAAAACCAAGTAGAATGATGTATTTTACTGGAGAGAAACTGAAGACCATGTCATAAAGGCCCCCTCTGTGTGAGCATCTGCGAACAGCTCTTCAGGCATGTGTGTGGGTGGAGAAAACAGCTGGCTGACGAGCAGGAAAGCACATGCCAAGCAGTAGCACACAGGGGTCTGCCAAGAACTGATAAGCTCCAGAGACCAGCAGTCCTGCTGAACCCACAAGAAACAGTGAACAGTGGGACTCTGCCAAAGCTGTCCAAATCTACTAGCGTCAATCATGGGTTGTTCAACTCAGGCTACATCCCTGAAGGCTGCTATATATGTGAAACTACAAGATTATCTATCTATCTACATACCTACCTGCTTACCTATCCATCCATCCATCCATGCATGTATCTCCAACACAAGAGGAACATGGCCTCGCTTGAGCAAGTCCAGAGGAGAGCACAAAGATGATCAGAGGGTTGGAGCACCAGTATTTATTAGCTAGCCTTTTATTAGTCTGTTATTAATAACAAGGGGCTTATCGCATACTGCATTCACTTATTCCCTCACACAGTTCACAGTCACATGCACTAACATGAGTGGGAGACCAACTCTGACTGCCTACTTGAAACCAGAGGCATGTGTTGATGTGCCAGCAGCTTTGAGAAAGCTGTTAAGGAAGTGCTTCCAGATCATTTGTTTCAGATGATATGCCTGTGTGTTTTATATATTTAGATAGATAGGTAGACAGACAGACAGACAGAATCATTAAAGGGTTTGAGTTGGAATGGACCTTAAAGCTCACCCAGTTCCAGCTCCCTGCCACAGGCAGGGACACCTTCCACCACACCAGGTTGCTCCAAGCCCCTTCCAACCTGGCCTTGAACACTGCCAGGGACGGAGCAGCCACAGCTTCTATGGGCACCCTGTGCCAGGGCCTCACCACCCTCATAGTAAAGATTTTTTCCCTAATGGTTAATCTAAATCTACCCTCTTAAAGCCACCCCTCCTTGTGCTGTCACTACATGCCCTATAATCCCCTGGACTATTCTCAGCAAGCTAAACTCAGTTGTTTTTCTCCTCCAGCTTGAGGCGTCTGTCCCTGAGGATGCATCGGATTGTAGATGAAAGCAAGAGATGGTAAATTAAATGGAAAATACGCCTTGAAATTAAGCGGAAGTAATTCTTTCAGTAGGAACACAGTTTTAAAATCCTCCAGCATCGTCTGGGTTTGCGTGACCTCTCGTGGTCAAATCCCTGCCTTGCAGCTCCATCTTTTTAACTCGGCAGTGGAAGCGCTCCTGGGACGTATTTGGCTGCAGTTAATGCTGAACTGTAAGGGGAAGTTTTGGCTTCCGACAGTAAGCCACAATTTTAGTGAAAGAAAAAGCTGCGCTAACAGACATCTTGTGTCTATAAATGATTTTCCTCTGAATCTTATAGAAACCCAGACTGGTTTGGTTTGGAAGGGACCTTGAAGCTCATCCAGTTCCAACCCCCTGCCACAGGCAGGAACACCTTCCACTAGACCAGGTTGCTCCAAGCCCCTGTGTCCAACCTGGCCTTGAACACTGCCAGGGATGGAGCAGCCACAGCTTCTCTGAGCACCCTGTGCCAGCGCCTCAGCACCCTCACAGAGAAGAATTTCTTCCTAATGTCTCATCTCAATCTCTCCTTTACCAGGTTAAAGCCATTGTCCCTGCAAGAGCAGGTGCCACGGCTTCTCCTTCCCTGAGGGTGTTCCTGTGGGAAGGCCCCACCAGTAGCAAGCACCGCGGCCTCCCCGCGGACAAGCACAGGGCTTGATGGGCTGCGGTCATTTCGGCCAGGCCTCGCTGCGAGATAACGAACACGGACAACCCTCGCCTGGGCAGAGGGGCTCAGGCCCCGCAGGCCGGGACGCTGCATTACGGCGGACCCTGAAGCGTTGCGGGGAGAGAGAAAGCAGGGCGGACATAAGGAACATCTCCGGGTGCCGGGGCTGAGCCAGGCGGGCGGGCCGGGGTACCGGGCACACAGCGGGACCACCACAACCCCCTCCGCGTTTCCCGCCAGGAGGGGCGGGGCACGCCCAGGTCTGGGTTGGGCGGTGCTGGGTTTGGCGCGCTGTCGCGGGCCGCGCTTCCCGCCGTGGCCATGTCTCGCCAGAGCACTCTGCTCCGTTTCTTCACCAAGGCCGCGGCCGCACCGCCGAAATCGGCCCCGTCACCAGCACCGGCCCCGGTCCCGCCAGAGACCGACGCGGGGACCCGCCGCCACACTTCGGGGGAGCAGAATGGGTGTGAGGCCGCGGTCGCCGCTGAGGAGAGCAACGGCACAGCGGGCAGAGCAGCGGCCCGGTGCAAGGAGACGGGGAAGAAGGGCGATGGGGATGGTGCTGCCGCCAAGGCGCACGGGTAAGCGGCGGGGGCAGAGCAGGCCGCGGGGCCGAGGCCTGCAGGGGGGAAAGCGGCAGAGCGCGGCCCGTTGCGGGCTGGGGGTTGTGGGGTGTGGGGGGGTGGCTTTTGGAGCGGGACCCGTCGGGGCCGCCGGTGTCCGCCCGCCTCTCCCTTCCCACCGGGAGAGAGTGGCCGCCCGCCGGGCCCTGGGCCTGCTGGGGCCTTCCCGGTGCAGACCGGAGGCCGGTTCGCAGCGAGCCTCACGGCGCGGGGCCGGCGCTCGATAGGAACCGGCGGAAGGTGCTTCTGCGTGTGGATGTATGAACACACACACGGTGTACACAGCGTGTGTGTGTGTGTGTGTCCGGGGAGGGCGGGATAATGCCGGCATCCGCACAGAGGGGGTCTGGTCCTGTTGCCAATCTTTGCCGGGTTGAAATACATGCTTTCGGTACTGCTAAGTCTTCTGCCAGTGCCGTATCACAAGTGTCCCGAGTGCCTTCGAAATGAGTGTCATGGAATTACGGTCACTTCAGGTTGGAAGTGACCCCGAGGATCCTCTGGTCCAACTTCTTCGACGAGATGTCCTAGCGCCGTATCCAGCTGAGCCCTTAAGTACCCAATGTTGTGTAATCCACCACTTCCCTGGGGACGTTATTCCAATGCCTGATAGTTCTCACTGTGAAAAATTTTCCTCTTGTGTCCAATTGGAATCTCCCCAGGAGTAACTTGTGCCCATCTTTTCTGTGTGACTCCTGGTAACAAGGGAGTCTCCATCTTCTTTATAGTCACCCTTTAAATACTGGCACATGGCGATAAAGTCTCCTCTGAGCCTGCTTTTGTCCAGGTTGAACAAACCCAGCACATCTGCCCAGCCCTTGGGTCATCCCTATGGCTCTTCTCTGAACTCTCTCCAGCCTGATCAATGTCACTGTTTGGCTACAGGCTGTAGGGATGCCCCGGCCATCAGTGGTGGAGCGAGCATGGCAGTGGCTGGGTTGAAATCTTGGGGGGAGGAGGAGAAAGCAAATGAAAGCTGCATCAAGTGCTTTGCAGCAGAGACAGTTTTATTTATTCATTATTTTCTCTGTAGCTTGAGGGTTTTTCTTAGACTAATTTCATTTAGGTGCCCTCTTGAGAATTATTAGTCTCTGCAGGAAAACTTGTCACGTAGGTTCATGATTCACAATACATAATGTGCAGTCTTTTGTTTTAATGTCTGGTTGGATCCAGTTGCTCTCTTCCCCACCTTTAAGTGGGCTCCTTCCCTTAAGAAAGGGTAACAGACACTAAGAATCAGGTTACACATGGCTCTAGGTGGCCCTGCTTGAGCAGGGGGGTTGGACAAGATGACCTTGTAAGGTCAAGATGACTTGTAAGAAGTGCTTTCCAACCTCAGCCAGTTGTTTGTGACTGTAAAGGTACTGTCTAAGTGGGGATCCAGTAGGACTTGGAGGAGCAAATCCAAAAACTTGTTTGGTGGTGGTATAGGAAGACTGTATAATCCAAGTCATACCACATGGGAGCCTTCCAGGGTGTTTAGAGGGCAAGCTGCTTGGAAGCAGTGTGCAGTTACATTTATGAAGAGATCTGGTTTAGGTGTTTATGTTCCTTACATTACACATCTGTTGTCACTGCAGTGTCTCCTGTGAATATTCACCTGGTGACCTGGTCTGGGCCAAGATGGAAGGTTATCCTTGGTGGCCGTGTCTCATATACAACCATCCAACTGAAAGAACAATAGTCAGAGGAAAAGGGAAATCCACTCGTGTCCATGTACAGTTTTTTGATGACAGCCCTACGAGGGGCTGGGTCAGTATGAAGTATCTGAGGCCGTATAAAGGTAAGAGATATAAATAGAACTTTGTGAAATGGAAATAGGCCACTTGCTTTGGGAAAATAAGTATGAGGTGTAGGAGATGGTATTGCCTGTGTAGAAAGATCAGTACTGAGTGGGAACGCATGTTTTGTGCTTTTTCCCATCAATGCACAAAAAGATGTAAAAGATAAATCCACTGTTTCGGTGTTCAGCCCTGAAATCCTTAAAATATTAGCAATGCCAAACACAGTTTTTAAGCAGCTGTTTGGGAACTGTGGTTTGTCCAGAATCAAAACACTAGGCACAGGGTTTTAGGTTACTAAAATCAATTCTACTGTGACATTATTTCTTTTAAGCTATGTAGTACAGTTTTGTTAATAAAATATGCAGCTTTGTTAGGGTGGTGCTTGTTGTTACAGAGCAGACTTGGTGCTTGTCACATTGAAGAAACGATTTGGCTAACTAAAGAAAATCAAATGTCATCAAGAATTAAAACAACATTTCGCATAATGAATCTCACCTTATTAGTAATCAAGATCTGCTTTCCCCTTGTTTTGTAATTCTTGTGTTGCCAAAACCTATTTTGTGTGAAATCACTGTGCTGTCATCTTGTTATTCTAACAAGTGCTTTAGGTATAGTACAGTATTTTTGATGTACTGTAGATATGATGAAGTGAAATAACTGAATTTAAACAGTTTATTTCTTTTTACAAATCAGTTCCATTTTGTGATCATGTAGTCATGTTATTTCTTGGCTTTTGATACTTGAATGCACTGCACTTAAGCCATAGTTAGTTCAATTTAAAATGGTAATGTTATTACCAGAAGTGTTAGCATAATTTAGCACAAGGGAATTGGTCCATGGTTTGTATGTATCTTTCCTGAAGGTGTTTTGAAAGAACAAAGTATATGATAACATCTTAGGAGCAAATACAGGTAAGGAAATTGATCTGCTTGCCAAAAGAAAATTGCAGAATAAGTGTTTAGAACTTTCAGGCACAGAAACACGGGTCTATCTGCAAGAAATATGGTTAATGCACAACAGAGTAAAAGTATTTAAAGGACATGATTTGCTTTTAAGTTTGGATAAAAAGCATCTTTATATACAAAGCAAGAGTTTTGGAGTGGTTGGGTAAGAAAATGGAGAAGTTTCTTACACAGGGTTATTGTTTGTAACTGAACATACAGAGACAGAGGAAGGCTAGACTTGTAACAGTTGGGCATGCAAGAGGTGGAGTTACACTTGAGAATGCAATTAAATTATATGAGGATATTTTTCTCCTGCCATTGTTATATTGCCAGTATTAAACACACAATATTTTTAGGTTGTCTCAGTTCATTTGCAAAACCAAAATGGAGATCTGGTTTACTAACGTGTTGCATTCATGCTGTAGAAGCAGCGACTTGTAACTTGGTGCTTTGCTACTGCAAGCTCAAGGAAATGAATGTGAGAGAGAATGCTGTTTGGCTCATTTCTGAGGTAGTTGGCCTCCTACAAATCAGCTGCCTTTTGTCTGCTGTTGATTTAGAGCTGAAGTGTGAAGGGATTCACAAGAGGACGTATTTAAGCAGATCCTACTGTTGTATGCAGCCAGCTACACTCAGCAAGAACAGAAAAAGGGATCACCTCTCCCCGTCTGTAGTCTACTCTTACGGCCTTTTTTCTTGTATTGTGTATTCAGGTTGAATACATAATACAATATATATATGATTCGTATTTTGAGCATTGCATTAAGATCTGAAGTGTGTAATAGCCTGTTGTTTGTGATGAAAACTCCCATCCCTGGCAGAATTCAAGGGCAGGTTGGAAGGGGCTTTGAGTAACCTAGCCTAGTGGAAGATGTCCCTGCCCATGGGAGGGTTTGAACTGGACAATCTTTAAGGTCCCTTTCAACCCAAACCATTCTGTGATTCTATGAAGAGGAATTTCAGCATCTTTGGGGACCCTTTCTAGAAATCCATCTGTAGACTTGTTGTTTATGTACAGGTAGTGGAAGGAGGAGCTATGGTGCTGAAGGGATATGAAAGAGGATGAGGGGATAGTTCAGTTATTAATAGCAGGCTTTGCTTGATTCGCTGCAGTGTCAGGTGAATTGTCAGTGTGACTGATACGCAGTTAATCTGGTTGGTGTTGGGCCTTGCTGCACTTACAGTTTGAACAGCCAGCAGAGCTTTAGCCAAAGGGCCTGTCATAGATGAGTGATGGCCATAACTTGAAGATAATTTTATGCCCGAGCTTGCCTATCACTACTAAAATAGCTATGTCAGTCAGGTCTGCTGCATTGCTGGTATAAAGTGTTACTTTTCAGTAGTAACTATAGTTAGTGTGAGGGTGTTTAGTGCTCAGTTTACAAGTATTCAGATGTGGTAATGAGTTACAGAAATAGAAGCAATTCTTCAGGTGTTCATGTATGAGGCGGTCATTTTGTTTGTGAGTGGTTATACTTTCTCTAGGGGTACTTACTGGGCTGAATGAATATTTAAGACATGGGGTAAATGACTGGTAACAGCACCAAATATTAGGTAACTGTACTAGTTGTCTGAATAGGTTTAAAAGTGAAGTATGAACAATAAAGGGCTGGCTGAATGCTAGACTAACTTCAGTTTCTGACAAGTTATTTGTGGTTTTACAGGTTCATCAGATGTGGAGGCACTGAAGGGTGGTATGTTCTACAGTGCAAAACCTGAAATTAAAAGAGCAATGGTGCTAGCAGATGATGCAATGAATAAAGATAAGACTAAGCGGCTTGAACTGGCAGTATGCAGTGAACCTTCAGACACAGAGGAGGATGAGGAAGAAGAGGAAATGGAGGTAACATTTTCCTTTGCTGCTGGCATTTTCAGAGATAGTGCTAGAACTTAGAAGCTATCTTTTGGAACTAAGCGTGGAGTATCTAGCTGGAGAGACAAGTCTAAAATCTCTCTGGTGTTCTGTGTCTTAAGGGCTGACCTCAAAAGCTGTTTAACTTCTCTGGCTCTTCATACTCCTTAGGTAATTAAGATGACCCACTTTTTCACTCATACCTGTTTCATGCTGCATCTTTTTATCTTCTCTATCTGCTATGCATCTTCCAAGCTCCCCTTGTGCGCAATCTGAAGTTTTAATTTGCTGTGATACAGAAATATCTGATTTTTTTAAGTATTAAGGTGTTAAATTGGAGTTTTGGAGTTTGCCCTCTTCTTGTAGAGTAGCATTAGAATACAAATTCTTGTACTGTTAACACTAGTCTGTTGGTCAGGTAACTAAAAGGTCTTTTATTGTATTGTATCCACCTTGTATCGTGAGTGATTCAAATATTTCAGTACTACCATATGCATTGGAATAGATTTCTTAAAAAAGGAATCATAGAATAGTTAGGGTTGGAAAGGACCTTAAGATCATTTAGGTCCAACCCCCCCTGCCATGGGCAGGGACACCTCACACTAAACCATGTCACCCAAGGCTTTGTCCAGCCTGGCCTTGAACACCACCAAGGGATGGAGCATTCGCACCATCCCTGGGCAACCCATTGCAGTGCCTCACCAACTTAACAGGAAAGAATTTCTTCCTCATATCCAATCTAAACTTCCCCTGTTTAAGTTTGAACCCATTGCCCCTTGTCCTGTAACTACAGTCCCTCATGAAGAGTCCCTCCCCCGCATCCCTATAGGCCCCCTTCAGATACTGGAAGGCTGCTATGAGGTCTCCACGCAGCCTTCTCTTCTCCAGGCTGAACAGCCCCAACTTTACCATCCTGTCTTCATATGGGAGATGCTCCAGTCCCCCGATCACCTTTGTGGCCCTCCTCTGGACTTGTTCCAACAGCTCCATGTCCTTTTGATGTTGAGGACACCAGAACTGCACACAGTGCTCCAGGTGAAGTCTCACAAGAGCAGAGGAAAGGAGCAGGATCACCTCCCTCGACCTGCCGGTCACGCTCCTTTTGATGCAGCCCAGGATACGGTTGCTTTCTGGGCTGCAAGCGCACACTGCTGCCGGCTCATGTTCATGTTCTCATCGACCACCACCCCCAAGTCCTTCTCTGCAGGGCTGCTCTCAATCTCCTCTCTGCCCAACCTGTAGCTGTGCCTGGGATTGCTCCTACCCAGGTGTAGGACCTTGCACTTGGCATGGTTGAACTTGATGAGGTTGGCATCAGCCCACCTCACAAGCGTGTCAAGGTCCCTCTGGATGGCATTCCTTCCCTCCAGCGTATCCACTGAACCACACAGCTTGGTGTCATTGGCAAACTTGCTGAGGGCGCACTCAATCCCACTGTCCATGTGAGCAACAAAGATGTTGAACAAGACCGGTCCCAACACCGATCCCTGAGGGGCACCACTCATTACTGGTCTCCAGCCGGACACTGAGCCATTGACCACAACTCTTTGCACGCAAATGGTACAAAGAAACTGTTAATGGGATAGTGGTTTCTCTTACCTCCTCTGTCAGCATGGCGTATCTACTCTTTCTCCAGTGTGACATTGTCCCAAGGAACAGATGCCATTCCAAGCACTGGCACTTGACAGCTGGATTCTTGGCAGTCCCTCCAGTGCTGGTTTTCTCCAGCACTGGTGCTGGAGTTTCTTGAAGTTTCAGCCTATAAAGGCAAATAATTTTCTTTCTCCTACACACACACATGATTTTCTTGAAGGTTACTACAGGGTAGTATGTTTGTGGGTGGAAATAGGTAGTTAACTAAAACCCACAAACCAAACACACCACCACCACAAAAAACCAAAACCAAGAAAACCCCCCACAAAATAACGCCAAAAATCCAAACCACTGTGGTCAAAGCTTATATAAGCTAGTACCAAATTTCATGTAACATATGGCTTTTGTCCAGTTTAAATGTTTTGTTCATCAGTGCATCACTTATGCAAAGTAGTGAATGAAGCTGTAAAGAATACAGAGAGGAGTAATTATGCCACTGGCTGGTAGCAGTTACTTATGCAAGGGAGTAAGTTCTGTGAAGGTAAATAGGATTGGTTGTGGCTCTGACTGTCTCTCACTTGAAATACCACAGCTGCTGCACAAGGTGCGTGTTTTTTCACTTCTCTCTGCAGCATCAATGCTTTACTTTGTACCCAGAATTTTCTTCCTGTAAAATAATGTGTCTTCCCAGCAGATGAGTGAAAGTGCATCGGGCAACAGCGATGACCATGACAGTGAGGAGGATGTGAAGAGTAATAAGCGAGTCATGACCGGTGAAGGTGCTGTAAAAACCAAAAGGAGAAGAGTGTTGGATTCTGACAGTGATCACGATGGCTCTGATGAAGAGTTCAAGCCTGATGTGAAAGATACAGCAAGCAGCGAGGAAGCTAGCAGTGGGGTGGATGAAAACGAGTCTTCTGACGTGGGGACAGATGCAGAGAGTGTTGCAGAAAGTCCCATCAAAGTCCCTTCTAAACGAAAGAGAAGCCAGAGAAACAAGCCTGCTAAAAGGAGCAGCGTAGAAAATGAATGCTCTGAAACGCCCAAAATAGCAGCAACGGTTTCTTCAGAAGCTAAGTCTAAGCTGACATCTTTTGCAGCACCTGAGAACTTTGAATCTCAAGCAGCTGCTTGCAGTGGAGGGAACAGTGGCTTCGCAGCGTGGGAGCATGAGAAGCTTGACTGGCTGCAGGAAGGGAAGAAGAAAGATGCGCACAGGAGGCGGCAGAACGACCCTGATTACGACCCCTGCACTCTGTATGTACCCGAGGACTACCTCAACAAGTGCACGCCAGGGATGCGGAGGTGGTGGCAGCTGAAAAGTCAGAACTTTGATGCTGTGATCTTCTACAAAGTTGGAAAATTCTATGAGTTGTACCACATGGATGCAGTCACCGGTGTGAATGAGCTGGGCCTGATCTTTATGAAGGGGACTTGGGCACATTCAGGGTTTCCAGAAATTGCATTTGGCAGATTCTGTGATGTTCTGGTGCAGAAGGGCTACAAGGTAGCCCGTGTGGAGCAAACAGAAACTCCAGAAATGATGGAAGTGCGCTGCAAGTCAATGGCCCACCCGACAAAGTTCGACAGGGTTGTACGCCGTGAGATCTGCAGAATCATCACCAAAGGAACTCAGACTTACAGCATCATGGACTGCGATCCCTCCGAGAACCATAACAAATACCTTCTGTGTGTGAAGGAGAAAGAAGACTCCTCTGGACAGCGTGTTTATGGGGTCTGCTTTGTTGACACGTCAGTGGGGAAGTTCTATGTTGGCCAGTTCTCAGATGATCGGCACTGTTCGAGGTTTAGGACTTTAGTAGCGCATTACACTCCCGTGCAGGTACTGTATGAGAAGGGGAACCTGTCTGTGGACACACAGAAGATACTGAAGGGCTCGCTTATTTCTTGCATTCAGGAAGGGCTGATCTCTGGTTCCCAGTTCTGGAATGCATCTAAAAC
The DNA here is from genome assembly GCA_002631895.1 of Agapornis roseicollis. NCBI lineage: Eukaryota > Metazoa > Chordata > Aves > Psittaciformes > Psittacidae > Agapornis > Agapornis roseicollis. The sequence goes on from NDXB01009870.1 coordinate 117,896, forward strand.
ACTAAAAGTCCTTCTTGAAGAAGGATATTTCAAGGAGAATGAGAACTCTGAAAATGGATGTTCTCTGCCCTCTGTAATCAAATCTCTGACCTCGGAGAGTGACTCTCTGGGATTAACTCCTGGGGAGAACAGTGAATTAGCTTTGTCAGCTCTTGGGGGATGTGTCTTCTATCTGAAAAAATGCCTGATTGATCAGGAGCTGTTATCGCTGGCGGACTTTGAGGAGTATATCCCTGTGGATATTGACGCTGCAAAAACAATGAGGCCGAGGAGTTTCTTTGCCAAGACTGACCAGCGGATGGTGCTGGATGGAGTCACCCTCATGAACTTGGAAGTCCTGCAGAACGGAACCAATGGAACCACAGAAGGTACGTTGTTGGAGCGGATTGATTCTTGTTGTACGCCATTTGGGAAGCGCCTCCTGAAGCAGTGGCTCTGTGCTCCGCTTTGTAATCCAAAATCCATCAACGATCGCTTGGATGCTGTTGAGGACCTTCTGGCAGTGCCAGATAAAACGGCTGAAGTTAGTGAGCACCTGAAGAAACTGCCTGACCTCGAAAGGCTGCTCAGCAAAATTCACAGCATTGGATCACCACTTAAAAGCCAGAGCCATCCTGACAGCAGGGCCGTCTTCTATGAAGAGATCAAATACAGCAAGAAGAAGATCGCTGACTTCTTGTCTGCACTGGAGGGGTTTAAAGTCATGAGTGAAATTGTCGATGGCATGGAAGAAAGTGCCAGGGACTTCAAGTCTAAAATCCTTAAGCAGCTGGTCACCCGCAGAGACAAAAACCCAGACGGCCGCTTCCCAGACTTGAGTGCTGAGCTTAAAAGGTGGGATACTGCTTTTGATCATAACCAGGCTCGAAAGACAGGAGTGATTACTCCAAAGGCAGGTTTTGACCCTGATTATGACAAAGCACTACAGGATATTAAAGCTGTTGAGGAAGAACTTCAGAAGTACCTGGATAAGCAACGCAAACTGCTTGGATTCAAATCTGTGCTGTACTGGGGGACAGGCAAAAACCGATACCAAATGGAGATACCGGAAAGTGTGGTGTCACGGAAATTGCCTGAGGACTACGAGTTGAAGTCGAGCAGGAAGGGATACAAACGTTACTGGACCAAGGAGATTGAGAAGATGCTGGCTGCAATGGTCAATGCTGAAGAGCGCCGAGATGCGGCGCTGAAGGACTGTATGAGACGCTTGTTTTACAACTTTGACAAGAACAGCAAGGACTGGCACATGGCTGTGGAGTGCATTGCTGTGTTAGGTAAGAGCTCGTCTTCTTTTTGACATACAACAAAGAAACCATTGACTTGTATAGTAAATGACGAAGTATCACCTGGGTAAGCACAAAGGGCTTGTTGTCAGTAGTTTAAAAGCTCTGATTTTGGTAGAACATTGATAACTATCAGTGATCACCTGTTTCCTGCTGGTTGGTAAATGGCAGTTGCTGGGTCTTCATGTGTGCAAGATCTTCCTTCTGTTGTGCCTCTCTAGGTGTGCAGCTGAGGATTTCCCACAGCTCAGCATAGCCTGGAGGGTCTCCCACTGCTTTTGGGATTCTTATGTGTGGATTGGTAGATTCTTATGAGCAAAGGCTTACAAGAATGCAGGTGGAGGTAACAAAATCTGACCTGCTAGTTACCTTCTTTCCATCTGAGCAGGTTGCTTTCATAGAATCCCAAACTGGTTTGGGTTGGAAGGGACCTTAAAGCTCACCCAGTTCCAATCTCCTGCCATGGGCAGGGACACCTTCCACCAGACCAGGTTGCTCCAAGCCCTGTCCAACCTGGCCTTGAACAGTGCCAGGGATGGGGCAGCCACAGCTTCTCTGGGCACCCTGTGCCAGAGCATCACCACCCTCAGAGCATCTCTCTGGACTTGCTCCAACAGCTCCAGGTCTCTCTTGTGTTGTTGCCCCCAGAGTTGGATGCAGAACTGCAGGGGGGGTCTCAGTGGAGGAGAGGGGACCATCCCATCCTTTTCCAGCAGCCTTTAAAAATGAAAACGTGGTCATTGTTACTGCCTTGAAGAGAGTCATTGAGTAGAAAGACATCCCAAAATGTTCCTTAAATTTCTGGGGTAAGACAGTCACCTCTATTCCCTTCTCAGGTCTGGCATACTCTGTACTGTGAGTTCTCTGCTAGTGTGAGGCACCCTGGGATGTCTTTGTTCCAGGGAAAAATGAAAGCACTCTCTGGATGCCTCTAGGGCAGAAAATGGAGGAGAGGTGGAGAGGGAGGGATTCACTGATGGTCTGGGAGAGCTGGGAAGTAGTCACAGCAGCCACACTGCAGTGCCAGCCAGGGCTGGGTAGAGTAGAGGCAGAGAGGGAGGCAGCTGTAATGCATGTAGATGAAGTGTCAAAAATCACGTAACACAGTGTTTTGTAGGCAATTGGCTTTAGAACTGTAGAGCCAGGCTAGCTAAGGGGGATGTGCTGCTGCTTTCTGCAGGGCCAACACAGCTTTAATGGCTATAAATTTATGCTGGTGACTTGCAAGCAGTGTTATGATTCTTCAAGTTTTTCATTGGCACAGAAGCTGTTTTTCTCTATACTTACCTTGTTCTGAATTAAAGCAGTACAAGAAAGTAGTTGTTTTAACATGCCTGTTAAAACATGTATGCTAAAGAAAGTGGCTTTTGAAGTGAAATGGTGTGGATTTTAAAGATTACAAGTTAGAGGGGAAGATTTTTAATCTGACATCATCAGGAATGTGGAAGGGATGAGGAAAGAGACTGTGAATATCCTCACCTTTTATTTGTCCTGGAGGACTTTCTGAGTGTTTTCCTTATCAGGAAAATGAAATAGAAAATGGGGCTTACAAAAATGCTATTGAACGAGTAAATGCATTCCAGTGAATGAATAAGGAAAGGTGAAAGTGTGACTTACTGGAATTCCTCTTAATCTTACAGATGTCTTGATTTCCCTCGCTAACTACAGTCAAGATGGTGATGGACCACTGTGCCGACCTGTAATTCTACTGCCTGTGGATAGTGCTCCTCCCTTCCTGGAACTTAAAAATTCACGCCATCCATGCATTACAAAAACTTTCTTTGGGGATGATTTCATTCCTAATGACATTGTGATTGGCAGCAAAGATGAAGACTGCAGTAGTGAAGCTTCCTGTGTCTTAGTAACTGGCCCGAATATGGGTGGCAAATCTACACTCATGAGACAGGTGATGGTCTGTTGACATGGGATGTTGCAGAGTACATCTGTGTTTTGCATAAGGGAATAGCATGACTTGAATGTTCATAAATGTCAGAGGAGGTCTTAAGGATGTGCAGTGCAAAGACAAAGTATAATGTGGTAGAAAATGCCCATGTTTAGATAGTAGATTGTCTACTTCAGCGAGTTGAAAAAGGAGTAGAGTATCTTTTCTCTCTTCTAAGCAGCCTTATCCATATCCAGGACTTGGTATCATCTGGGAGAAGATGCTTCTGCAGGTAGAACTAGATGAAAATAGGGATCAGCAGCAACTGTGAAAGCAACAGGGAGTTTGCTTTATAAACACGGCTTGCTGTGACAGCTTGTGTTTCGAAGGCTTTCAGAGTAGTTTACTTTTACTTGGGATTATGATGCTGCAGTCTGGAGCTGTTAAAACAGTAGGAAGTTTATGTACTCCAGCCTTTGGTTTAGGGGGAATAGAGTCTCATTCTCCTGTTCTCTGTGTGGAGCTGAAGCTCCAAGCACATGTGAATGTTTTCATGTTTGTTCTGCAGGCTGGTCTCCTGGCTATAATGGCTCAACTGGGATGTTACGTACCTGCTGAGGTCTGCAGGCTGACACCAATTGACAGAGTGTTCACGAGGCTTGGTGCCTCAGACAGGATTATGTCAGGTGAGTGGCTGAAATCCAGCTCTCCACAGTGTTATTGCCAAGCAGGGAGTTTCTTTCCTTGCTCTGAGTGGCAAGTGGATAGGGATCGTCTTGTTGATTTTGCAGGGAGAACTGGGCAACATTAGTTGTCTCCTGTTGCTCAGAGTAGAACCAGGGTTGTAGTTACCCTTCATTTGTTTGATGTGCTTGTCCTCTGTTATGTTTGACAGACACATATGATCATTTTTAAATGAGTTTTAATATTAACACCTGCCTTCCACCTGGGTGCAAGTCTAAGGAATACCTTTTTGGATAGAGTTGATTGTGTTCTACTTACATAGGTATCTTTTTCGAAGTGTTCTGGAACAGGACAGTGATGTGCAGGTAGCTGTTGCACAGAATTTGTATCTCTACTTTCCACAGCAGCCACTTTGTAATGGACGTCAACAGGACTTTTGTGAATGAAATGTTAAGTAATAGCATTTTTTTACCTACCTGTGTGATTTTATGGGCTTATTTTCTAAAGAGAATAAATGGTTATTCCTAAATACTGTTAAGAACATACTCAATCCTGGGAATTTCTTTAAATTAATGCAGAAAATCAGGATTGCTGTTTAATAACTCATGTTGAATAACTTAGGTTTGAGCTCAGTAGTGCTCATGCAGCACAAGTACAGGAAGGAAATACTTGTTTGCTCTGAAGTTGTATTAATTGCTGCTGCGTGTGGTTATTTGGAATGAACCCTACAAAGCACTAGTAACTCTGGACTTTATGCATGTGGAATTACCACGCGCAAGGGTCTGAATAATTGTGTGCTTCTGCATGTGAGCTGCTAAGGAACGACTTCAAGTCTAAATTTCAGGCTTCATATTACCTGGGTTGATGGAACTCCCCAGAGATGTTCAGTCCTTAGCAGGAGTCTGTTCCTTTTGCCATACTTCACTCAAGTAGAGTGCATATGAGTATCAGTTATCTGGATAATTAATTACCTGATGATATCAACAACCAAACCAGTAAGTCTGGTCTCTGAAGTCTCTTTTTAAGCTTTGCTGCTTGTTTTTTTTCGCAGTGAGAGGCCACACACCTTGGGCCTGCCTTGTGCACTTTGAAGAGCACAAAGATTCTCTCCATCTTGCACCCTTCATGCCCTTCTTTGTCCAGCTGGTCCATCTGACCAGTGATGTTAAAAGCAGAGAGATGAGGTGTCCTAAAACTTAATTAACTCTACTTGTGCCAATGCCTGCACTCTTAAGGAACCAAAACCTGCTATTTTCCTGGCAAATGAAGACTGGTTTCATGCTGGAAAAAAAAGCAGCTTTGTTTTTGTTCATCTTCAGTTTGCTGTCAAGTTTCATTTTAGCTTAATCAAGATTCTAGTGCAGCTTCAATGAGGGTTTAGTTGTGGTTTACAGATCTATGCCTACTTCATGGTGTGTTTTTTATCATTTCTTTTATAGGTGAAAGTACCTTCTTTGTTGAATTAAGTGAGACTTCCAGCATTCTCCAGCATGCAACAGAGCACTCCCTTGTTCTTGTGGACGAACTGGGTAATCATTAGTCTGTGTTATAATAGATAGCCTTTAATCTTCAGTTTCTATCTGTAAGGTTGTTGGGCTGTCTAAATGACAACCAAGAACCCAGGGGCTATTTTATCATAATGCTGCCAATGTTTAACTGGTCAGTATCCATGTAGTTCTCTCCAAAACACACTTCTTGGGTGCCCTTGCACCTAATGCCCCACCTTCCACCCCCAAGTCATTATAAGCCTACTTCTAGCTGAGTTTCCTGCTTTCCTTTGGATGATTACTTGCAGGAAATCTCAAGCAATCCAGTAGCAGGTCTCAAGAGAGAAGAAATGTCATTTTCTTCAGCGTGGAAGAGAATGGGATTGTCACAGGACAAATACTCAAGTTACTTCATGCTGAGACTCACCACTCACTGCTGTTTGTCAATCTTCAACACAGCAAGGAGGGAGGGAAACAACACAAACTGATAGGGCAAATTTATGCCTTGGCCTACAAGAAATCTGGAGGAGGACGTTTTGCAAGGACATGTAGGGACAGGACAAGGGGGAATGGCTTTAAACTGACAGAGGGGAGACTGAGATTAGATGTTAGGAAGTTCTTCCCTGTGAGGGTGCTGAGGCGCTGGCACAGGGTGCCCATAGAAGCTGTGGCTGCCCCATCCCTGGCAGTGTTCAAGGCCAGGTTGGACGGGGCTTGGAGAAACCTGGTCCAGTGGAAGGTGTCCCTGCCTGTGGCATGGGGTTGGAACTGAATGAGCTTTAAGCTCTCGTCTCAACCCATTTGATTCTGCGATAGATGGCAAACAATGTGCTTTAGAAAAGCATCTTTGCTGCAGTTTTTTTAATGTGAACAATTAAGGATGAGCATTGAGTTCACTTTGCCACTCTTGTTCCTCCAGGCAGAGGCACAGCTACTTTTGATGGAACAGCTATTGCCAGTGCAGTTGTGAAGGAGCTTGCAGAGAAGATCAAGTGCCGGACCCTGTTCTCCACCCACTACCATTCACTGGTGGAGGACCACGCACACAATGTGGCTGTGCGCCTGGGGCACATGGTAGGTGTGATGTTGGCACCACTGAGGTGTGGGGTTTTGCCTTATCTCTGCTGTACTGCACTTCTCTGCCCAGTCACCCAGAGGAAAAGATGTTACAGTTAACCTAAACACATGAACCATTACACACACTGACTTGTAACTTACTCCTTCTAGGCATGTATGGTTGAAAATGAGAGTGAGGATCCAAGCCAGGAAACAATCACGTTCCTGTACAAGTTCACTGAAGGAGCGTGTCCAAAGAGCTATGGCTTCAATGCAGCAAGGCTGGCTGATATTCCAGAGGAAATTATTCAGAAGGGGCACAGAAAAGCAAAGGAGTTTGAAAGAATGACCATGTCACTGAGAGTATTCAGGTAAGGCCTTGGTTTCCCTATTTGAACTCATAGATTGCTTAGCAGGCACCCATCTTAAAATTTGGGTGGTGGCTTTTGCTGATAGCCTCACAGCAGAGGGGGCAGTTAGAACTCTGTGAATATCAAATATACTTCACCAGCAGTCAGGAAGTACTGAAGCCTGACATACACAAGGGCAGATATGATGAGGAAAGTGGTATTTTAAGCCTGTGCTAGTCTCTAAGGCTCAATTTGCATAGAGGTGTCTGTGAATCAAGCAGCTTTATACTAGACACAGGATGGCATCTGGGTCCTCTAAGGCTGTGTGACGGAGGTTCAAGCATCTGCATTCAGTAAAGCTGACTCTGATCTTCCTCAGGTACCTGTGCCTGGTGGTGGATGGTGCAGTGAGGGATGGAAACGCTGTTCAGAAACTTACCACTATGATCAACCGTCTGTAAGGACCCAAGTGGTTTTGGACTGGTGATTCCTCAAAAGAAGCTGGTATCAGACAACGTTATGATCTAATAAACTTTATTTTTTAAAAATGACCATTTTTCCATTGTCTTTCCTAGGAAATTAAACCCTTTAATTCTTACCTACCCTCTACATAATGGTTATTGAGTACTCCACAATATATTAAGTCTAGATGTTATGGTACATGCATACACTTTCAGGCTGTTGATTACCCACTGTCACCAATACACATAAATGGAAAAAAGCTATGAAACTGGATAGGGCTGTATATATACTTGTCTCAGCTTCATTAGAGCAGGAAATTGCTGTGATTTCCAGCAGGTTAAGTAATGTCCGAGACTGTTCAAAAAAAACTATGAACAGAGTAAAATACAAGACTGTTTTGAGGAGACTTTCTACCGTGTACTTTAAAACATAGTAAAACTTCTTTCACAAAACTTAGTTACGTGGGTACTTTGTTTTATAGTGCATTATAGTCTAGGAAGTCTCATTAAAACACTCGCTCTTTTCTTCTTTGTTAGGGTGGTTTGAGTACAGACTATTGCTGGGGCAGGGAAGGAGATTATTCTAACTTCGGAGGACACCAGAAAAATTGCTGGATATAATTTAAGATTAGTGTTTTCTCTTTCATAGAAAGAACGTACATACTGGGACATGAGTACAGTTACAGCAAGTCTAGGTGTGCTAACAAAACAGGACACATTCAAGTACAATAAGATTTTTTTTTTGCTTGAAATTAGAAACAAACTACATGAGATTAAAGCATTAAACTCATATTTCTCAATCTGAATAAATGTTAAAAAAAAAAATCAAAAGAAATGCAGAAGTGCTAGCTCACATTTTTTTTACCATGTTACAAAAGCAATTGGTACCCATGTCCATAAAGGCAGCAACAAAGAATGCTGCTTGTCTACAGAATAGTACTACTGCAAATTGGACTGCGCTTCAATGCTACTTGTAAAAACACCAGCTTTCAGAAGTTGGTATCTGTACAAAATTGCAGCTTATTTTTTTTCTTCACTTCTGTCCCTTCAAAGTCTTTGTTTTACACAGTAATGCTAAAACGCCCAGTTCTGTTATCCTGAGTCAACATATTGCCACTTTCTTTTTTGGTAGGTTGAGCTCCATAGTGTCAACACCTCACACATCCGCTTTAACACAGTGTCTTTCTGCAGAAATGGGCAAGTGTAACTTCCTCCAAAAAAAAGGTTTGAACAGTTATGCTATTCGAATGGCAGGACTTGCTTTCTGAAAGGAATTCAGTTGTGCTGCAATGTATTGGATTCTATAGGTGGAGCAGAGTCATATAGTGTGTCTGTATCATGTGTAGGCTCTCCAGCAAGCGTACAGGGATTGGACAGTGTTCCAGCACCACAGTCACAGAAAAACCTGCAACGAGAGACAGCTCTTTAATTCATCCTTCACTTGCAGTGTCCAGACAGCTCAGAGTACTTGCCCAGAACATACCTATCGTGTCTAATGAATTCTACGTCATGTCCTTGATGGCACTTCTTAATGCAGTTCACGCATATGGCATTGCGGTCTGTGGTGTTACAGGTGTGACATCTGAAGGGAAACATCACATTAAGCACAAAGCAAAAGGGTGAGCTTGAGTGAAGTGCTGGGGGAGCATCTAGGGGCAGAACAGTACTAAGAGAAAGATATACAGGGAAGGTCTGCTTGGGCCTACAAGAAATCTGGAGAGGAACTTCTGACAAGGGCACATATGGACAGGACAAGAGGGAATGGCTTTAAACCAATTTACATTAGGAAGAAATTCTTCCCTGTGAGGGTGCTGAGACACTGGGCACAGGGTGCCCAGAGAGGCTGTGGTTGCCCCATCCCTGGCAGGGTTCAAGGCCAGGTTGGAAGGGGCTTGAAGCAACCTGGTCCAGTGGAAGGTGTCCCTGCCCGTGGCAGGGGGTTGGAACTGGATGCGCTTTAAGGTCTCTTCTGACTCAAGCCATGATAAGAGTTCTATGACAATGGGAGCTTGTTTAATCCTTGTCTGTTGCAGCTGAGGAAGAGCACACATCTATGTGCTAACAGACACATGGCAACTGTTTTAGGGGTCTTAGTATAAGAGAAATTGTGTTTATCTGAAAACCTGGCTGTAGACAATAGAAAAAAACCTGTTACCTGTAGAAGTCATGCATCGGGTAGCTGGTGTAACTGGATATCTTATATAAACACTGGCCTCTACTGACAGCTTTTTCTATGGCATCTTGATTGTTCATTATTTTGTTATCTGTTGGGGGGAAAACAAAGCCAAGAACTAATCACATCTGGATCAATAACTCTGGTTTAGTTTTAGCACTGAAGCATATCAAATCTTCCATGCCAGGTTAGAAGACAGATGCCCAAAGATTGCAGTTCACTCTTTGACCAGAAGGACTCTTCCTTTTTGCACACACTGCATAAAATACTGAATCAGCCTTCATTTAAATACTCTCTGTGAACTGATCTGTGAATTAATGGTTAGAGAAAGAAGCCTTCCTCTCAGGGTGAAGTCTTCCGCTTGGAAAGCATGAAACATGGGAATTTGGTCTGACCACTCCAGCATTTGAAAGACATGTCCAAGGCACAGTGAATTTCACAATCCTCTCTGTTATTCACCTACTAGATCTTCTGTCAAATCCCAAAGTGCCCCTCAAACTAGTTTTGTCTGTTTCAGTGGCATCACAGTTCTGAGTGATGCAGTTGGCAAGCCCAGGGGCTGTGAAGCAGGGAGCCAGAGGTCATGTTTATGTGGTCTAAAGGAGATAAAGTACAGCCAAGTGGGTAAAAACTCTGCAAACCAAACCTTTTTCTTCTAGAGCAACCTCCTGGAGCTGCCTATCATTCAAACCATCATTCCATTCTCCTCCAAGAGGATTTTGTCTCATGCACACTTCCCCACTATGCAAGAGAGTTTTATGTATGCAAGCTGCTCATTTTCTGAAAAAAGGGATTTGGGATTGTGAGTATTCATGCTTTTAGATCCTAAAAGCCAAGTGAGACATGCTTCTTTGCTGGACAAAGGACCTGCCATTCTACTAACTTGGAATTTGAGACGGCCCAAAGTACAGTACCCAGCTCAGAAACAGAGAGCTAATAACAGAGCTCTGATATACGAACCTTAACTTGCCTTTGTCTAAAGCTATCTTAGATTTTTAGACCCAGTAACTTAAGTTATTGGCTCATTACCTTCAGCTGAAACTCTTGGTTTTAACTCAGCTTAAAATGCTACCAGAACTGAGCCAGAAATGGTAAAAAGAATGGCATGGTAAACCCCAAACCCAGCAGCAACTTAAAACCTGCAAAGTGAACAAACCCAACCAGCGAGGGCTCAGGCTCACCTTTCATTGTGACATTGACACCAGACGCAAGAAATAAACCTCCAAAGCGGTTGTTGAAAATCTGATTGCCTTCTAACGTTGCAGTTGCATGATTTGTTATTTCAATACCTTTATTGGGTCAGGGGAAGAGAAAAAAAGAAAGTGGGAAAATTAAACCCTTAGTGATTGTGCATTTGTTCCTCTTACGATCTGTACTTGGCTCGTTTTTTCTTAACCCTCATAAATTCAGGGGGAAAAAGGAAACTTACACAGCTGGAAACTACTTTGTCATTTGCTATAAAACTGAGGTTCATATACTTCCATTACATCCATTACAGCTGGCATGTGTGCTGTCTGGCCATAACAATACATTATTACTTTATGTGATAATATAACAGCATTATGCCTGTGTGTTTTCAAGAGGCATATGATTTTTGGATGTTTAAAGCTGTCATCTTCATGTATATCTGAAAGTTCTTGTGCACATACCTTACCCTTCTTAGAGTATCTTTGAAAAAAGAAAGTTCTTAAGATGGGTAACCTAAAATTCATTTCTTTAAATCTCAGCTTTTATCTGTAACCTGTGTCTTCCAAGTCATTTATCCAGGACTGCTCTTGACAGCAACCTATCCTTCCCCCCCACCACACTGAAACAACACCTTTAGAGGCTCTTCAGAAAACTTCCTTCTTCTGAAAGAAAGATGGGAGAAAACTCAAGAATGCAAATTTAGTTGGAATGGAAAACTTATGGAACTGCAACCATTAAACAGCAAACTGCACAAAAATCACTACCAAACATTCCTCATCTCTTTTGGAGTAAGAAATGCTCATTTTATTAATTTTTCAAGTATGTGGAGTGAGAAAGCTGAACTTGCAATGTAATTCAGATCTCTTTAAAATGTCTATTTGCTGTTTCCAACGTCTTAAAGCACTGATAAAATATTCAAACCAACATCCAGCAGATCAGCTACTAATATGCTCTAGAGAGCTTCCTCAATTACTTCTAAAAGAAAGTAATGAAAAAGTATTTCACAGACAGATGAGAAGCAGAACATGTGCTCTTCCTCAACATCCAGGAATTCCAGAGGCTGCTGTAAAGATATTCTGGCTACAATTCTGAAATGATTTCTAGAATATACAGAAGGATATCCCCAATCTCTACTAAAATCCCTAAGTGCTGTGGGGTAAACAACCTCAGGGTTAGCCTTGTGAAAAGCTTACTCTTAAGCTCCAACACTTCAAGATTTGATTTAAACAACACAAACCTGCAGCAAATCCATCAAATATTCGGTTTTTCCTTAGCACAGGGTGGCTGTTGGTGCTGATAAGAACACCAGCTTGAGCATTCCTGAAGATATCGTTCTCTTCCAGGAGACCTATGACAGACCAAACACCACATTGGAGCTTGTTAACATTTCCTTACCAGCACCATCCTGTGTAGTACTTGCAAAAGATCTCATGTATCATCACCCTGCTAATACCTTTCATTTGGGGAACACCCACCAGTAGCACTGAAGTTATTAACAAGACAAGTTTAAAGTGATCCTCAGTGTATAACCATGTATTTTTTTTCAGCATACAGATAGAATCTGGGATCATATGCACCATTACAGAAAACCCTGGTTTACTTTTGGGGAAAAACTAAGTTTTTACACTTCCCAAAGTTTTCTTCTGTTTTTCTAACATCTTTCTGTTCTTGTCTTCTGGAAGGAGCAGCCTGCCAAAGCAAGGCTTATCTTGCATTTTTGTTTTACTGCAGGACACGGTTACTTTAAAATGCTTAACTTAAAACTAAAGCTCATTTACAGCAAGTGATTGCCTACAAAACATCAGAATCTGGTATCAGGACACACAACAGTCAGCAGGGGATTTCAGAGGAGGACCACTTGTAAGTTTATAAATATACCTCCTGGCAGATGTGTCTTTACTTTTACACCATCACCCCCACCCCCCCCAGTAAACCTTTGATACTGGCTGAGCCTGAACTGTTCAGATGCAGGATTTTGGCTGTATGGCTTGAATTAAATACTGTCTTTCAGTCAAATGGCAAAGCTTACAAAAGCAGATGAGATGAAAGGACTGCCCTAAGCAGCAATCCAACAGTCATCTTGGATGAGATTAATTACCTCTGTCTCCCACAGATTTCAGTATTAGTGGTAATTAAGGCTAAAAAGCACCAGTGTATGTTCATTGTAACTATTTCACTACTTCAGAAGGTGAGAGATAGGTTTCTAAAGAGCACTTTCAAAAGGACACCTCTTAATCTGAAATGAAACTCTTATCCAGAACATTCAGTATATGCCACAGTAAGGGAAAAAACTACCTCTTCCCCCATTAAATATACAGATGCCTCCATCTCTTCCATCATGGATTTTATTTCTTCTTAGTGTAGGATTACTGTCTGTTTTAATCCATACACCAGCCATTGCATTATCAAAAATCTCATTGTCTTCTATAAATCCAAGCCCTAAAATTGAAGGAAGGGTGGAAAAAAAATAAAATCAAAAAGGATAATAAATGGGAAAAGGTAATATAGCAAAACATGAACAGTTCTGGATAAACATGAAAAACAAACCTACCAGAATTATAGACAAGAATACCACCATTCTGACCACCCCAGATCTTGTTGCGTCTGATTTTGGGGTTGCTTCCAGTTCTAGAGAGAAATGTAAGGAAAGACGTCATGTAAAACAGGTTACTGTCTCCCAGTGTTTAGAACACCTCTAAAGAAGTGCCCTACAGATCTCACTGCTTAAAAAATCTTACTAAAATAGAGTTATTTCCAAGCATGCAGATGTATTTTAGCTTTACAGACTTCAAGGGCCACACATTCTATTCAACATCCAAGCTATTGTAATAGCAGACTGTTTTCTAAGTTGAAGCAGAGGGTATTCAGACATACTGGATTTCCAAAACAGTTATTTTTAGAAACAGGATGGCAAGAACAGATAAAAAGACACCAAAGAGCACAAAACAAGCCACAGCTGTTTCGATGTCAAACCAGAATACACTTTACCTTATCTGCACCCCTGAGTACATGTGGTTATAGATGTCATTGTCTTCTAAAACGCCATGTCCATTGTCATAAAAATAAACTCCAACCTAGTACATTGAGAATTAAATTATTAATTCCAAAGTATGAAGTATGAAAACACAAAAGAACTTTATCCTCAGTGGCCTCTTGTAGCCACAGAGCAACACTCACTTGTTTGCCACTGTGTATTCTGTTTCTCCTCAAGACTGGAGTGCTCCCTGTTGTCACCCAGACTCCAGCCAAAGTATTGCTGTAAACTTCATTTTCCTCAATCACACCTTGTCCTTTTTCATGCTAAATACAAGACAGTTTCAGAGTTGAGATAATCTGCCAATGGCCAATCCTGTTTTCATGGCTGTACCTATCCCTCCCCAATATGCCTTCTTTACCATAGCAAAGTAATTCTTTCTTGAGTACTGTTTTTTAGTAACAGCACATCACGATGCTGAATGTTTGCCACGAAACAAAGACCACGCTACATGTAAATCACTGCATCTTGGGCTTGCTCAGCCTGAAGAAGAGCAGGCTTCAGGGAGACACTGTAACACTCTTCCAATACCTAACAGGGGCTGACAAGAAATCTGGAGAGGGGCTTTTGACAAGGGCTTGTAGGGACAGGACAAGGGGGAATGGCTTTAAACTGACAGAGGGAAAACTGAGATGAGACATCAGGAAGGAATTCTTTCCTGTGAGGGTGCTGAGGCCCTGGCACAGGGTGCCCAGAGAAGCTGTGGCTGCCCCATCCCTGCCACTGTTCAAGGCCAGGTTGGATGGGGCTTGGAGCAACCCGGTCCAGTGTGAGGTGTCCCTGCCTGTGGCAGGGGCTTGGAACTGGATGAGAGCTTTAATGTCCCTTCCAACCCAACCCATTCAGTGATTCAATGCTCTCAGGGCTCTGCAGTAATCTTTGCAAATTTCTGCAAGGTGCTGGTGGAGAAAGCACCATCCCGGTGCCATACCTGATGAAAGCTATGGCACTCAGCACATAAACCTACAGCCAGCCCTATCCACCAGACTGACAAAAAATAGGCATGTCTCTCAAGGTAACTATCTTTACCATGTGCTGCACTGTAAAGTAAAGCAGTGTATTCTTGGTCAGGGTAATCTGTTCTGGTTAGATTTACAGAACGAACAGACAAAGCTGCGCACTTGCATCATCATCTGAATCACAGGTAACTTTTGGTAGAAAGATGGGCAAATTATCTCTCAAAGTCTGATACTGCTTAGGGGAACCTGACAGCTCTTTCAGTTCAGTTAGCAGAGCCCTTGCACACACTGGGAACTGCACTTTATTCCTCCCTTTTACAATACAGGACCATAAAGTAATTGCAACGTATAGCATCCTGAAGGCAAAACCCAAGTATTTTCTGAGGATAGCAGTAAGCACAGTACACTCCAAAAGAGCTGAACAGATGTCTATTTTCTTAAATAACGACAATCTGCTATGAACACTAAGCCTTTAAAAAGCTTTTAACGAAGAAATGGTGAAATTCTGTCATCATCCAATTTTACATCTTTTACTCTGTAATAAAAATAATTTAGTGGCATTCTTTTAAATATCAGCACCACCTTCAGTCTATTAGAATTAACCTAGTCTGTAATGTAAGTACTTCAGTCATTGTAAATACAATCAAACATTTTATGGAGCACCCTTTCCCAACCTTGATACGAAAAGGAAACAAGGTCGTATGCCTGCTTGTAGGTAATACTCACTACATAAATTCCCCCATGTTGACCATCATGAATCTTGTTGTGTCGAACTATGGGACAGCTGTTTGTTCGAATCTGTATTCCTGCTAACGCATTACCTGTTAACAAAAAGATGTTATTTCAGACAACTTATGTGCTGGTTTGGCTCAGAATTCAAGAGGCAATAAGTCAATCAGCTTACCATAAATGTCATTTCCTTCAATAAGGCCTCTTCCATCACCAAAGATATAAACACCACCTTGATTCCCATTAAAAATTGCATTGCCCCTAAGAAACAGAAGTATCCATATAATGAAATTATTATAATACAGTGTACACAGGTATGTAGTGCCTAGGCCAGTACAACAGTCAGATTTAAAACAGAAAATTTATGGTCTGTTGCTTTGAGAACTACATACTTCCAAGTATACGTGCAAATTAAAAATGCAGTTCAACTGAATACAAGACAGCACTTTTGTTCTCATACGTATATAAAAGTACTTTCAGTTCCTTGTAAATCAAATTATAGAGTGGTTTGGGTTGGAAAGGACCTTAAGATCATCAAGTTCCAACCCCCTGCCATAGGCAGGGACACCTCACACTGGACCAGGTTGCTCCAAGCCCCATCCAACCTGTCCTTGAACACTACCAGGGATGGGGCAGCCACAGCGTCTCTGGGCACCCTGTGCCAGGGCCTCAGCACTCTCAAGTAAAGAACTTCTTCCTTATATGTAACCTAAGTCTCCTCTAAGTCTGAACTCAATAATAAATGAAATAATAAATAAATGACATAAAATTGCTCTTTTCCCACCCCCATCTAATCTCTTCTTTCAAGTAACAAAACACCAATGAGGATAAAAACATTACCTTATTGTTGGGTCACTGTTTGAGGTAATCCAAACACCTGCAAAGTTGTTTGCATAGATTTTGTTCTCGATGAATTGTCCTCTTCCTTTTTCATGAACATAGATTCCTCCAGTCTGGCCATGATGTATTTCACACCGAACTACTGTAGGGTTGGCATACGCTTTCACTTCAAAACCTGCTATCCTGTTTCTGTGTATGTTGCAGCTTTCAAAATAACCCTTAAAACACACAGACACAAAAATGCAGTTTCCTTTAAAAGTCCTTTTTTAAATTAAGGCTATTCCTTACCCTCCCTCCCCTCCAAATACAATCCTCATTTAAAAGAAAACAGTACCAAAACTGACAATACGTAAATACTTACATAGCTAGTTACTTTATCCCCCCCTCTAAAAAAAAAAAAAGTTTCAAAGACACTGTGTTCACACTGTTATTTATTACTACCCATGGAATACCAAGAAAAAATGGCAACTCTGGATATGCCACCTCAAAGAGGACCTAATGTCAGGTTTCCTTAGCATCTCCTAAGGAACAGGCTCCTTTCAAAGCCCATAAAGCCCACAGGCTGTATATAAAAAGGACAGTGCTACAGGAAGACTACTTCCTTATTTTCAAAGTCAGAACCATACACATTTGACAAGAATATGATTGATAGAGTAAAAAAAGTCTTCTAAATTTCTTTGAAATAACTGGTCAGAATAAATACATGTGGATGTGGGAGTAGTTTTTCCAGGGCTGGACTGGTCTGAGCAATCAACTGGTGAAGTTTCCCCCCCATCTCACCCTTTTTAAAAGGGTGCACACTTCCATTTAGACACTGCAATAGTAATAGTAGGCCTACACCATAACTTTATAAAAGCCCCATAGCTATGAAGAAAAAAGACAAAAAAGATGTTCCACAAAGCCATCCTGGGCATGATCCTTCTGCCATGCCAACAAGCATGTGTGTACCAGCATCAAGAACTGGTCCATCTGAAAATTCATCTGGCAAATAGCACACCATTTTTCTGACACAGTTTTGGAACAATTTGATACTAAAATTCAACCTGTTCTTTGAGGTGAACGTTAATGGTATTATATACCCATTTTTCCTAACTAAAAGAAGAGAAACAGAACAACTGAAAGAGAGGAAGCATCTCTTGTTGGAGATGGTGGACAATCACTAAGCAATGTGTTTTAATTTGCAAATGGCTCAGATGCAACTTCTGGAAAGCTCTAACCCAGACTATCTCCAGCAGGCAGCTGTGGAGAGCAAGACCAAAAGCAGCATATGTGACATTCAGAGCACCACTCTGCTGCTGACAACCAACAAAAACTCCACTGTTCCCTACATCCAAGAACACACAGCTGAAAACCAACATGAACCAATCTTACTTTTTCCTTTTCTCCTAGATGGTTTTGTAGAGCACAGAGAAATAGACATCTATAGTATAAACTATCTATATGATTCCAGCCATAGCTTTAGCATTATCAGTCCTCATGATGCAAAAGATTAGCTGTTTACTGAACTGGTAACATGTATGGGTAAAACATCTGACTAAGAAGAAAATGGGCCCAACTTTCATTGGTCTTCGACACCCTCATAGGCATCTTGCCTGCATACTGTTTCTCCTGTAGCCACTTCAGTTGGTTACTTAGTCTTGCTAATTGTGAGGCTTGTTTTACTTAGAAACGACAAGAAAAGCACAATTCCTCTTACTGCTCAGTGTAACTGCATTCCATGACCTACAACGAAAAGCACCTCAGTCCTGGAGTTTCTACTACCTACCACCCAGGAATTACTCAAGTTACTACCACTTACTTATGTGCTGTGGGACAGTATTGCTAAGGGATTTCATCAAACGTATCTGGATTACAAACAAGTAAATATACATACAGTTCTATGAGGAAATCAAGGCAGCAGGGACTTCCTTCCTGCTTTGAGGACTGCAACCAGGGAAGGCAGTGCACTGATTAAACATGCTCCAAAAAACATACTATCAGTGTGCACAGCTTCGCTCCCCAGGTCCCTCTGGGAGACAAATGAAACAAAATGGAATGGAAACAATCTGCTTTCTGCAAGTATCCAGGAAGTATTTTCTTCAAGGATTTAGGATTAGATTTCTTCAGAGTGAGTCAAGATGTTTTCAGAGAGACAGGGGAATCTAAAGGAGATCTCAGAAACACACTTGCCTGTCAACAGGCAGCCTTTTGGACTTCTCATCCCAAAAGGAACCACTTCCTTGTCCTCATTTTCGCTTAAAATGAAGCCTTCAGAGAAACTTAAGTAATACGACTATTTGGTATAGAGCTTAATCCTCTTAATGGAATGTATCATTTCAATTAAAGTATTACTATACTTGGTTTAGTATCTTTTTAACTACTTCACATATCATCTTCCCCTTGAGCGCCAAATATGTTGTGACTACAGCAACATGATGAAGGAGAAGAGGTATTTCAGATGTGCTTCATCACAGCCATTTCAGATTCCATGTCAAGTTGCAAAGAAGCAGAGATTTTATCATGTGGTCAGCAACATCTCTGCAAGCTTCAGCAAGCACTGTTATTTAACAGGAAGAAAATATACAAGAAATCCTTTTAACTCTTGAAAACAATGCATACACTGTGTAACTTTAAACTTGCTTGGAAATTAAGTAGAAGAGAAAGAAGGCTCCTTTGCTTGTCCCAGTGTATCTACATAATATGCAACTTCAGAGAGGAACAGAAGTACCTGTCCATGAGCCGTACTCTGCCACTAAGCCCCAGAATACCATACCACCACCTGACAGCAGAGTACAAGTTTAATTTCATCAGAAAACAGAAAAAGGAGCCTTCAAAGTTATTGCTTTCCACCTTCTTGAAAAAAGCGGGACTGCTGATTGAGTAGAAACTGAGAATTTGCTGTAAGCTTCTGTGAAGGAAATTCTCCTCCAAAGTTTAGCAGAACTAAAAAAAATAAAGCTGTATGTCAGATTCCCCAATTAAGACTGAATGCTGGGTCAGAAAGTCAAGAATTTCTGTGAGGCAAAATGCTATAACATTCAATATTCATAAGGACAAACTGCATTAAAAAGCCCAGTCCACCTCATGCAGGGTTAGCTTAAACAGAACTGCTGACCTTGAGCTGATGCAGTTAAAACCACTGTACTGCTGCAGTTGTTGAGACCATGTCTGAAACACTGCCTGCACATGTAATTCATGGAATCCCAGACTGGTTTGGGTTGGAAGGGATCTTAAAGCTCATCCAGTTCCAAGCCCCTGCCATGGGCAGGGACACCTTCCGCTGGATCAGGCTGCACCAAGCCCTGTCCAACCTGGCCTTGAACACTGCCAGGGATGGGGCAGCCACAGCTTCTCTGGGCACCCTGTGCCAGGGCCTCAGCACCCTCACAGGGAAGAATTTCTTCCTAATATCTCATCTCCATCTCCCCTCTGTCAGTTTAGAGCCATTCACCCTTGTCCTGTCCCTACAGGCTTTTGTAAAAAGCCCCTCTGCAGGTTTCTTATAGCCCCTTTAGGCACTGGAAGCTGCTCTAAGGTCTCCCTGGAGCCTTCTGCTCTCCAGGCTGAGCAAGTGTAATGCCTCTCAGCTTTAAACTATAAAACTATGCTTACTCTTATGATAAACTGGAACTCCTCTGTTGCTTGCATACAACCACTAAATACAATTTACGACAAATGTTTCTAACTTGTCTTAGGCAACTGGCATAAGAGGTCAGTGCAGGGCACTGAGGGCTGCCAATGCAGTGTTGATGCCTGCTTGTTAAATGTTTGGCACAAGCACGAAGGCAAACGTCATATGATTGCCAGTTTAGAAATAGGTGAAGTTTCTACAAGTATCCAAACACAAAGAATAGCCTGAGAGCATGAAACTGAAAAACAAAGCACTCCTGAACCTTTCAAAGGCAGCACTCCAGCACAGAAACCCATGGGAAAAGAACGTGTAGGCCAGGAATTCGGCACTGGAATGTACTTATCCCACTTCACAGTCACAAGCAACGGGGGAAAAAAAGCCACCCCCAAAAATAACAGAAGGGGAAGTGAGAGAAGTGAACACAGAAAATTCCATGATTTTGTTTAGATATGTAGCATTTGTAGCTGAAGGACATCATGTCACTCAAAGAGGATGTAAATACTGCCAATGATGTCATCTCATCAATTTCATCACTAACATGATACAGAACAGAGGACATTGCCAAAAGAAGACTCTGAGATGGAAGGGGTGGGGGGAATCTTTCAAAGGACTTTATGACTAAGAAAGGTTTCATTAATTTTTATGCAGCTGAGAAATAATATTCACATGTTCTCTTTAATGTGTTAGTGCTTCCTTTACACAAAAAGGAAACATTTATTTCTGTGCCATTTTGCTTGTGTTATCACACTGACCATAGCATTGGAACAGGCATTCCACTGGTAAGAAAATTGTTCAAATACACTTGTATTTAAAATTTATCAAGTGAATTCGGTCTGGCTTTTTAATTTTTTAATATTTCAATACTCACATATTTAATATTTATACTTCAGTGCTTACAACAAGAAGCAGCTCCTAGCCAGACTTTCCAATTAACCCTCAAGCATACAGGCATCTTCCCTCCAGGAGTTATTGAGGCACGCTCCTTTACCAGTTGTCTGTAGCTTAAATAACTTCATCAATGTTTTGAGCCTGTTTAAGTCTTGGAAGGGTGCAGGGATCTATGTATCCACTGAAGCTGATTAGGAGTGCTTATACAATACAGCTTAAAAGAGGCAGTGGCAGTGTCCAGACAATGAGATAATGTAAAACACAGACATAACATCTGAAGTTGACACCACTCTTTGCAAAATAGTCTAACAACTACATCTACAGTAGTAGGGACAAAAGCCTCACTAGATTTTATCCACAGTGGATTTTCTCCTGCCAACACTCATCAGGAACCTAACCAGATCTGGGTTAGAACTAAAGCAATGGAACAAGTACTTACAAGGGAAGGAAGATACCAAATGGCAAAAAAAGATCCACAATTTAGTGCACCTAAATTCACCCAGTCAGGGCTAAAAATATTGGTCTTTAAAAACCAGCTGCTTCTCTTCTTCCTCTTCCCTGAGAGCTTTGCTATGTTATGTATTAGCTATAATTGCATTAATCATTCATCAAAATTATGGAAATTTATTTCCCCAAAGGAATGTCTTATTACGAGAGATTATTATTCTATTCAACAGGCATCTGAGACTTAATCAACAGTCCCCCAACACATAACACACTGTAGAAAATCCTGATGTAGAAGTTCAGTAGGAAAGCTAAAGCAATTTAGTACCTGAATTAACAAACATTTTATTTAGGAATAACATTACTTCAAAATGGTGAGCTACAGTTTACTCGGAGCAAACATCGGATGACTAAGTTTGAAATTAATGTTTGCTGTAGTTAGATCTCTGAACAAGCAAAGTTTTTTTGGTGGAAAGGGGTGGTGACAGCAAGATGGAATACATGAGGGATACATAAGGAACAGTGGTTCCAAAGGTCAGATAATAAAAAGTGAGAAAACTGAAATGAGAGAACGGAAGTCCAGTCTACACCCAAGCTATGTCTGCAGAAGTGTGACTTGGGACTCATCTTTCTCAGCTAGTCTAAGCCAATATTGGCTAATGCTTGCATTTTTATTAGTATTACTTATCTTTCTCAGGGAATAAGTATGATCTACCAGCAAAACTACTTAGATGATACACGACATTTACTTACGAAGAACATCTGTGGACATAACATTAGCATAGGTCTAATCATGGTGGTCTTGCCAAAGAACAGGTCTAGCATGTATTTAGCTATAGCTGGACCAGAAGTGTGTCAGGAAGTAAGGCTAGGACTAAAGCGCAGGGGGGGGAATATGCCCCCAGAGTTTGTGAAACCTGCAACCTCATTCTTAGCAGTGTTCTGAGATCAAGTCTGTTACACTGAGATTTTCATTACAGCAGCAGAACAGCACCAAAGAGGTTCCTATTTATCTACAGCATCTTTAGAAGTAAAATCTCCAAAGCAAATAACAATAGTTTATTATTCCCTATCAAAAAAGTTACAGGCAATCCATGTTCTGCAGTATCCAACAACTACGGCAAGATAATCAAATTCTGTGATATCAGTTCAACCCTTCCCTACAATAAGCAGGGATATCTTCAACTAGATCAGACTGCTCAGAGCCCCTTGCAACTCGACCCTGAATGTTTCTAGAGATGGGGCACCACCTCTCTGGGAAACCTGTTCCAATGTTTCACCACCCTCATCATAAAAAAAATTCTCCCTTACATAGAGTCTCAATTTCCCCTCTTTTAAAGCCATCCCCCCTTGTTCTACCACAACAGGCCCTTGCTGTTGTTTGTCCCCATCCTTTCATAAGCCTATTTTAAGTATTGAAAGGCTGCAATAAGGTTTCCCTGGACCTTCTCCAGGCTGAAAAAGCCCAGCTTTCTCAGCCTTTCCTCATAGGAGAGGTGCTCCAGCCCCCTGACTAACTTCGCAGACTCCTCTGGACCCACTCCAACAGGTCCATTTCTTTCCTACCCTGAGGACTCCAGAGCTGGATGCAGCACTGCAGGTGGGTTCTCATGAGACCTGGAGGGGCAGAATCACTTCCTGCTGGCCATACTTCCTTTGATGTGGCACAGAATACAGTTCTGGGCTGAATGCACACACTGCTGGGTCATGTTGATCTATTTACCTGCTAGTAACCCCAAATCCATCTCCTAAGGGCTTCTCTCAATCCCTTCATCCCCCAGCCTGTACTGATACCAGGGGTTGCTCCGACCCAGGTACAGGACCTTTCTCTTGGCCTTGTTAAATTTCACATGGGCCCACTTCTCAACCCTGTCCAGCTCCCTCTGGATAGCATCCCATCCCTTGGGTGCATCAACTGCACCACTCGGCTTGGTGTCATCTCAAGCTTGCTGAGGGTGCACTCGATTCCACCATGTCACTGATGAAGATATTAAACAGTACTGGCTCCAATACAGACCACTGAAGGATACCACTTGTCACTAATCTCCATCTAGATGTCAAGCCATTAACCTGTGCCCTCTGGATGCAACTATCCAATCAATTCCTCATCCACCAAACAGTCCACCCATCAAATCCTCATCTCCAGTCTGGAGATGAGGATGTCTTATGGTATACAATGTTGTAGATGACATGTGTAGTTCTTCCCTTGTACACTGATGTAGTCACTCCATCACAGAAGGCCACTAGGTTGATCAGGAAGGACCTGCCCTTAGTGAAGCCATGCTGGCTGTCTTGAATCACTCTTCCATCCTCCATGTGCCTTAGTATAACTTCTAAGAGGATCTGTTCCATCATCTTCCCAGGCACAGAGGTGAGGCTGCCAGGCTGGCAGTTCCCAGGGTCCTCCTTTTAGCCTTTTTAAAAATGGGTGCAATGTTTTCTTTTTTCCAGTCACAGGGAATTCACCTGGCTGCCAGGGCTTCTCAAATATCATTGAGAGTGGCTTGGCAACTACACCAGTGAATTCTTTCAGGACTCTGGGATGCATTTCATCTGGTCCCATAGACTTACATATGCTCCAGTTCCTCAGATGGTCACAAACCTTATTTTCTTTTACAGTGGGAGGGACTTTGCTCCCAGTCCATCCACTTGAGAGGTGTGGGAAGAGAGGATGCCAGTGAAGACTGAGGTAAAACAGTTGAGTACCTCAGCCTTCTCCTTGTCTGTTGCTACCAATTTAACAGTCTTGCTTATTGAGGGGATATGCTTTCTTTGACCTTCCTTTACTGGCAGACGTACCTGTAGAAGCCAATCTTATTCTCTGCATCTCTTGCCAAGCTCAGTTCCATCTGCACCTTGGACTTCCTGACCCCATTCCTGAGGTCAACTGGGTAGAGTCCCTATACTCTTTCCAGGATACTGGCCTCTGCTTCCACTGCCCATGCATTTCCTTCTTGCCATTTACTTTGACCAGCAGGTCTTGACTCAGACATGCCAGTCTCTCACCTTCCTTTCATAATTTATTAGACCTGAGAATCAAGAACTGTTGTACTGTATGGAAAGCATCCTTAAAGATCTGCCATATTAACAGTGACTAGAAGAAAACTACTAATTTTTGCCAGCTGGATAGAGGGAACTGGGACTTTGTCATTCAAGCAGGAAAAACAATGATTTGGCACTGTTAGATGACATGCACAATATTGCCCGAAAATATATCAGCAAATGAAAGCACAGAATCATAGAATGGTTTGGGTTGGAAGGGACCTTAAAGATCATACAGTTCTAACCCCCTGCCACACTTTCCACTAGACCAGGTAGCAACCCTGTCGTTCAAGCCCTGTCCAACCTGGCCTTGAACAATTCCAGGGAATAATCAATAATAATAATCATAATAACAACAAAAAAAATTCAGTGGCAAAAAAACTTAGCTTATTTCAAGGGCTATGCAAAGTCATTACTTGCTACCTTACTGATACATGGAACTTATCACCTTCATCCCACAGGGAAAAAAAACAAACCAAACCAAAACATTTTTTTATGGAAGAAGGCCTGAATTCCACAAGGAAATTCTGTGTTAAAATTCCAGTATAACTCCATGCTAGACAATTCTTCTTCCCAAAGAAACTGGACATACCCTGTTTAAGACTTAATGTGAAAATAAGACTAAGACTCCACAGAGCATTTTAGCTCATTTTTAAATCTTCTAGCACCTTATTTTTCAAAGAAAAAGGAATGCAGTGATAGTGTAAATGTAAGCCCACCATTTACATTCTATTTCAAGAGGTATTTTGTCACTGTAACATAATTTGAAGTAACAGGCTGCCAATCAACTGCAAAACCCTTTCTTAAACCTCTTTCAGCTAATAATGCCTTTAAAGTAGTTATCCACTGAAGGGTAAAAGAGCAGTAGGCATATTTTAAAATACCTGTTCACATGTAAAAGCATCTTTTTTGAGCCTTTCTTCAATGACAAGGAAAATCAGCTATGCAACATCTATATTTCTTTCTTCAAAGGAAAACAGGTACGTTACCATGCCATGGTCAAAAGTGAAAACACCAACATCACGTCCATGGTGAATGTGATTCCGTCTGATAATGGGATTTCCATGGTTTTTAACCCAAATCCCTGCTAACGCGTTATTGGAGATCTCATTGTCCTCATATATTCCCTAGGAAATGAAGACGGAAATTAAAATGGGAATCAAGGATGGTAGCAAACAATTTTACCAGAGTAAAGAAAGTGATACTGAAAAATACCTGTGCGTGGTCTGTAATGTAAAGTCCAACATTTTCACAGTCGCTGATGTTACAGTGTTTAATAGTAGGACAAGCTCCTTGGCCACTAACGCATACTGCAGAGCCAACTGGAAGAAAACAGCACAGTTACCATAGCTTCAAAGCAGAGTGTATTTATAAATAGTCTGGCAGTGCTTTTGCAAGAAAAGTTAGTGTGAACTGGTATTTCAAAAGGACTCTGCATGCACAGCGCCAAAGCACTGCAAGCCACAGGCAGAAAACACATGTCACCATCTTGCAGAGGCAGAAACCAAGGTAGGAACTGCTTTAAAATCCCTCTGCAAGGGGCACCTGTATATGACTGCCAGAATATATTAATTCATGCTTACAACAGTTATTTCCCTATGTTAGGCTGACTGTATACTGACTGTTCACACCAAAGGACAACAGAAACACAATAAAACTCTGTATTTACTGTCTTACTTTACTTCCCTTCAAATTTTCCTGGCCCCGTAATTCCAAGAGCCCAAACAAATAGTATTTCTGTAGTATACAAAGACACACTGTCTACCTAAAACTGAGCAGGATACAAACACCACAATCGTGAGTATAAAACTACATACACACCAGAAACCAACAGGTCTCTTCCCAGCTGAATTACAAAGCTCCTTGGATCATTTTAGCTACCATATCATCACCCAGAAAACAAACGCTTTGCAGGCATCAAGGACTCGAAATGCTTAAGGCTTCATCAGGTCAGTTCAATTCCCTGAACTCCATCAAATAAGAAAACATGAAATTCTACAGTCGCTAAAAACAAACTGTGGATTCACAGTGATTTCAGAAAGGTCAGAGCTCATCCTGGGGTATCTGGCCTACTTAACACACACCTTACCCACAATTAAACATTACTACATAAGCAAGCCAGTACATGCTCTGTTAGTCAGTTTTCATATTACCTTCTAGCACAGAACCACAAAGACTGCTTTAATAATTCATAGACTCATTTACAGAGGTTATTTTTTTAATCCTAAAGAAATTATTTTGATTGTCAAGTCTGACCTTATGAATAATACAATCTATAATGATTCCCTGAATTAATTCCTGCTTCAATTCTAGTAGCAGGAACTCCAGTGTGTATCTTTTAGAAACACATTTAATTTTGATTTGAGTATTTCCAACAACTGAGAAACCACTATAAAGCTTAATAGCTGGTGACAGGGTTGCTACCCTGTTAATGTCCATTTTAATTGCTCATCTGAATTCCTCTAGCTTTAGTACCCAGTTCCTGGTTCTCTTTATACCATTGTACGCCATGCCCAACGCATGTACGTATTCAGTGCAAGCAATTTAGTCCTTCAGCCTTCTCCTTGATGCAAGTCACAAATTGCAGTCAGTATGTTTTTCATGACAACCGCATTTTTCTGCTTTAAGGACTTTTCATGGAACTGTTTCTAAATTTTCCACATGTTGCTATGGACACAAGGGAAGAGCACTTTACTCTGAAGCAGGACTAAGCAGAGGCGTAATACGGTCTCTCTACTTCTGCTCAGTATTCCCACTGGTGCAACTAAGATTGACTTCTTTTAGCCACTTAACTACAGGAAGGCTCATATTTAGATCTTTACCCACAACTCTTTAAGCTTTTCCCAAGATTCTCCAGCTTTGCAGGAGAGATTTATCCCTCAAAACTAGGAATAAAATCAAGTTGTGCATATAACTGACTTCACACTTATTCACAGTAACATGCATGTTGTTTGAGAGGATACCTTCCAAAAAGGCAGCAACACATACTCCTGGTTCTTTAGATACTCTCAACCGTAGATCTTCATTGTCTACAAGCCTCATCAATATGCATTTTATTTCTTCTCTGTAAGCCACTGATAAATGGCTTAAAGTCAAGAAGCCATCTTTGAAACAGCCACAAAAAAGCCATTTAAATTTACCCTGAAAGTATTTTTCATCTATTTAATCTGGTAATTCTGTGAATCTCTAATCTCTCAAGGCACTATGCACTGAAGTCAAGTATTTTTCAAGGATGTATGCAATCATACCAGGACTTCTACCTTCTTTTAGTCAAAGTCAGTCATCAAAAATGCTGATTGTGTGATGCAATCATTATAACTTGCTGTAAATACACGAGTTTTTTTTCAGTTCTAAATTTTACTACCTCTTTATCCTACACAGGAGCAGTAAGCAGAACTACCTGCCATACTTCATCCCTCTTAATCTCCCCCATGCTGCTGTTCCCCACCTTAGAACACACACCATCACACCCAGGTTTCAAGTTACTGTTGATACATAATAGGCACCTAGAAAACTTCTTGGCCAGTTCTTTCTAAACTCCTGCATCATTTTAGAATGTCTTTTTTTACAGCTGTTTAACCTCAGCCATGGTTACCGTCAAGAGAGAAACATATTTCATTATCCCTCTAGGGTATGAACACATTTATCATTCCTGCCTATTCTCATTAAATATGGAACAAAAGTTACACAACACTTTGCCATTCAAATTCTTCTGCTCTTTGATGGATTAGCATCACTGTGCTCACTCCCTTTGTTTCCCAAGTTAAGACAAAAGCAGTTTCTTCTAGATAGATGTTAGATCTACTCTTATCAAGTTCTTCTGAGGGGGAACGAAGGGTATTTTGTTGGAGTGTGTGTAGCGGGGGTGTATGTGTGTTGGTGGTGTCCCACACTTTCCTGGTGTGGTGTGCTGACATTATTCCTCCCTCACATTTTGCTTATTTAAATGAAAGCAATCTGTATTCTGACTCACTTCAATTGGACTGTATTACTGATCATGTGAAATTGGTCCTTTTAGAGTACCAAGCACATGTATTACTGGTTTAGGCTTTATTTTGTTTATTTGGAATATAATGATTGCACACACTTAAGCAATACTTACAAAAACAAAAGAAAAAAAGAAAAAGGTACACAGCCGTCCACTACTACTTTTATCTGTCAAGGTGAGGACTAATACAGATTTCTTCTCCAACAGAAGCAATAGAACCTCTAGACTCAGTATCCTGCATTTAAACTATGCATTTAAACTTTATTTAGTAGTATTTCAAGGACGCTTTGGACTGGCAAGGCACTGATACTTACACAGCTCACATATTCCCATGTTACATACATCAATGTAAAAATGTGTTTTAATGCAATTGGCAGGTCTACAGGAAGGGTATCAAGCCTGTGCTAGAAAATTGTGAATGCTTATGGATCAATACTTAAGAGATAGCACTGGAAACAGCCCTTCTGGCAGGCCGCCATTCTTCTTCCCTTTTTACATTCACTCAGTACTTCCTGAGTAGGTTAGAGCAAGGCTTGGTAGGATTAAAAAAGTCAATATAAATTAATAATCAATATGTGATGATAGTACAGCCTACACACAGCCTCCAAAATGGACCACAAAAACATCAGGACCTACTAGCTTGTCTATAAGCACATGTTTCAATATGAATCCATGCACCTCTTCAAACTCCTTTTATAAGGAAGCTGAATGTGATCCAAGAAATGAATTTAATTCTTCTTATTTTTATCAGAGTATCCAATATTGATATATAGGAACCAATAGTATGTATTTCTTTGTATACTTCAATTTCCCAGTATTTAGGATTAAATAAAGAATTCAAGATACTGAGAGCAGCTAGCTGTCCTTTGTTCCTCTTTATTAGCACTTTTGCATATTAGCTGTTATGCCTCCAATAGAACAGATGGTGATTCAAAGCGCAGAGCTGCCTTGACCAAAAGCGTAGTTTATAGCCTGAAACCTCCAACAGCAAGCACATCTTCCTCTGCAAGGCACAGACGAGACATCCTTCCACCATTCTTTTTACAGTTACCTGCAGAATTTTCCCCTCCAAAGTTCATAGCAGGGAAGTGTAGGGTTTATTATCTCAGTGATGATCTCCTTTGTTGTCTTCCCTCTATGTTGAGCTATGCACAGCCTGCTATGTTGAGCCACTCCAATTTACTAGCTGAACTTGGGTATATAAAGTTCATATTGCCATTTCCATACAAAGAATCAGTACTTTAATTCTCCTGTACTTCTCCTTTCTCACACTTCAAATCCATTTCATCTGGTGATGTTCAAACCCATTAAACTTGCCATGGTGTGCATGCAGTGACTGCCAATTGCCATGTCCTACTGCCAAATGACTGAACTGCCACCCAGCCTCTTACTTCCACTGTCTTTAACCCTTTCTTTCCTGAATCTAGACTACCAATATTTTCCTAATCAGGCGGCATAAATTCCTTATTATCTCAGACAGTGAAATAAGTCTAACTTTCCACACTGCATTTCTTCTGCCTGCATGGAAACTCGTATGTTGAGTATGTTGAATCATTCCACTCTTGACAGGAAACTGAACTTAGCAGTTACAGCTCATGATTGTTTCAGGCCATCAAATGAAATAGTCCATATTACAATTAATCTAATGTGAAAGTCCCATGTGTGTCCCCTTCAAATGCTCTCTCCTGCCAGCTACAACTGTATTTATGTCAGAACCAAATAAGTTTATACGAACTGTCACTTTTCAGGTTTTAAACTAACTGCCCAGGGCCCAAACTCATTCAAAAAGAAGACCAAGTACAGATTATCACAAAGGACTTGGATGCAAAGTAGTCACTGTAACAACACCATCTCCATACAAAAACTGCTTGCAGACCTGTATTAAACACCTGCATCAAAAAAGGAACTGCTGCAATGGTGATCATAATCAATCTGCGTGCTGCTTCCATGTACCCTGGTTAGTTTGGGAACTTGTAACACAGTGTTAATGACAAACAATAAAAAGCCCACTAACCCGTACAAGTACTTCGAATAATACAGTGATCTATAATTGGGCTGCAATTCACGGTGATCTCTAAGCAGTGGTGCGCATTGTGGTGCTGAGCAGATTTGTCATCAGGATTGAACTGAAAAAGGAAGACAACACAACAACGTGGCATTTATTTAACTGCACAAGCATGAAAATGAGATTGAGAGCTCTGCTGAAGTTTGAGATTCTTACCCTGATTGTCATATATCCAACATAGGCATCTTCAGAACCCTCCATAAAAACGAAGGTGGAATCTCTAGTGTTTTCTATTATAACTTTATCTGCTACTTTTCCAGGTGCTGTAAAGAAGACATTTATTAAGTCTCAGTTTATGCCACTGAAAAGAAGTCTTAAAGAGTTACAGATTCTGTCCACAACAACGAAGGAAAAAAACCAGTATTCCTGGCACATAAATAGTTGTCTTGTCAGAAAAACCTTAAAACAAAGTTTTGAAGACAATTAAGAAACTAGTCGAAGACAATCCTGCACCAATTTAGTATCTAGTACCAGGAGAAAAATCTCTAGTTTTGGCTACTCTTCATCACAAACTGGATTACCAATTTAAGCATGGATAACAGTCTAGAGGCACTGTAATTCTGTTACTAAGTTCAATTTATTTTGGTACTCTACACCCTTTAATAAAAGCTAAATACATACATTCCAAGAACCAATTTAAAGAGCTACTTAGGAATCTGCCCATGACCTACAACTGACCTCCCCATACTCCTCAAATGTAAGATTCAAGAGTTTTGAATTGATGTCCTCATTCTTTAGAAGAAAAATTCTTACAAAATTAGATTGAGCTATACTTCTGAATGTACAGAAGGTTTCAAAGTGGTCCCTCAGCAAGTTCCCATGATCTGCAATTTGATTTCCTGTATTAATAGCAGGCTTTGCTCTATTCTTTATCTTTAATCCAAAGGAAGGAAATGTTGACATTGGTATGCAACAGCCAGAAGAGGGAGCACAAGGTAACAACAGCCTCACATCAGTATGAATTCAATGATACTCATTCACAAGCAAGGTAGCTTGATCTAAAACTGCACATTAAACATACAAGTCAGAAGAAGCCTTCCTCAACACATGAAACGTAAAAATATTATAGCAGGGACCTTATCTGATAGCAATTTTTAAGCATTCCCAAATCGAGACACACCAATATAAATGAGACCAGCTATTTACCCTAAACTCTATTTTATTGAAGAGCCCACACACAGGATTTCTCATGAGCAGGTATTTTTTTGTTGCTTGTACTAGTGTCAACAGACAAGTGGTATGTCCTGTTCTTTATCACTTGGGCAGAAAGGTGCCAGTCAGAATGAAGCAACATTTACATCATTATCCAGCTATCTAGAAGGCAGATCTCTGCTTCCATTACTGCAGTGCTGCAAGTATTTTAAGGTAGTCTAGCTCTGC
This sequence comes from Agapornis roseicollis, assembly GCA_002631895.1. NCBI lineage: Eukaryota > Metazoa > Chordata > Aves > Psittaciformes > Psittacidae > Agapornis > Agapornis roseicollis. The sequence continues at coordinate 149,439 of NDXB01009870.1, forward strand.
TTCATACCACTATTCACTTCACACTAGAAACAATTCAACAGAAAACATGTAATAAGGGACTACCTAAAGAATTAAGAATTAACTGGATGTTGCCTCAGAATTCTCCTATTCTTCAAAAGGAATAGAACAATTTCACTTTTCTGTGCATTAACAGAAAAACAACTAGCTTCTGCACAAAACCGTTGTGATCCTCTTCAATCGTATCAGGCGAAAAATACAGAGGCCCTTCTAGATCTTGCAGGCTGTAAAATCTGCAGCGAAGAACACAGCTCTAAACTAGACTAAAATGTAATTTTCTATTCAAAGATGCACAACAGACATTAAATGTTCAGGCATACAAAAGTTCTCTGGCACTCAAAAGTAAGAAATACACCTAATTATGACAATCTTCATTTTAGATTTTTCTACCTTTAAAACTACAATAATTCTTCGAATTGTTTTTAGTATTTTTATTTCTTGTTTAGAAAATCCTTTGATAATCCCTTTTTTACTTGTATGTTACTTAAATCAAATGGAAAATAAAGGGGGGAGAATGAAATCTGTGTCCCCCAAAAATACAGGAAACACACATATACAGTAAAGATTCTCAGATCAGGACACATGACAGTACAACTGCTGAAACTCAGCCATTAAGATGAGAGACTACATCTAGAATGAGACAAGCACTCCATGTAAGGCTTGTACACCTGTAGCAATCTGACACCCTACGTATTAAAGGTAAAGAAATATCCCCAAATTTCAACAGAACAACAAACCCAGAATACCAGACATTATTCTGCAAGAACATTTTTGCTAATATGAGAAAGCAGAAGCTTTTTGAAAGCCTGAGGTATGCAAAACTCCATTTCCAATAACGTGCTTCTTCAGAGGTCAGCAGAAGCAACTATTAAAGAAATTTGAGTAGAACTGTGGAGAGATTTGGTGCTGCCTTAATCCCACCATTCTGAAAAGCATGCCAGACTGAACAGAGAAAAGGAAGTTCTCCAAGGCTTAGTGGTTCACTTTAATTTGTTTTCTTTCCAGACAAATTAAAATTGACTCCCTCTACAATGTCACTCACCATTCAATGGAGAAAGTCTGAGGAAGTGAAGAGTCAGCAGTGCCAGAAACTGAAATATAAATACCCCTCGCATTTCTGGATTTCTCTTGGAGGTTTTGTTCCCCAAGACAGCTCTTCTGTTACAAAAATACACAATGCAGATCCCTTGCTTTTAAAGAACTGTAGTTAAAATAGCTGTTTTTCTGAATAGCTTAGTTAATTCCAGTGGAAGAGAAAGCAAAGGCCTTTCAAAACTTAAAAGGAGCCCGAGAACATGCAGGAGTTCAACCAGATATCAAAGATGTCGTTTTAAGTTTCATGAAGTAATAGAGAAATTTTATATCCTAGGTCAGTGCTGATCCAGTTTCTTCTGGATTTTTAAGCACTTCAGGAATACAACTTGCCCTGTTTGTACTGGCATCTATAACTGTCATCTGAAAACAGATGCTGGGGTTATTTTGTTATTTGTCTAAGGCCACGTCTACATTAGGAAGCACTGCAGCATGACAGGAGTGGCACTACAGAGTGAAGTAGTGGTGTGGGTCAGACACCCATACCACATGTGTTGCAGGACAGGGAGGGTAGAAGAGACACTGACTTTGGACAAGTCCTAGCCTGGTCTCTCTGACTGAATGTACATCAACTACTAGAGAGCAATAAGAGTATTCCAGGAACATGCCTCAGATTAGTCTCATCCAAAAGGAATCCAGTTTGTACTTTAAAATGTCTCCACAGCACAAACCAAAGCACTGTAAGTAGGGAAGTTCAGGATATGAGCTTCAAAATTGTAGTCATGAGCTGACAAACTAACACACTAACACAGCTGCACCTTGCAGATCTGCGGGGACAAGTTTTAAGGCTAACACTGGAACAATCTGACTGCATTGCTCAAAACTGTTCTTGCTGCCAAGGCTGTGAAACCCAGGCAAGTGCCAGAATAAGCTTGCTAAAGAACAAAGCAGCTGGTATACAGAACAGAGAGATACCTGAAAAGAGGGACTTGGAAGAAACAAAAACCAAGTAAAGTCCAACAAAACCCTCACAAACACCACCCCCAAACCCCACAGAAAGTAACACACAACCTCAAATAAACCCAAACCAAACAAGAAACCCCAACCCAGACAGACAGTATCTCAGAAAAAGAAGGGAGCAAAATAATCTCAAGGTTACCACAGGAGAAAGAGGTCTGAGAACCCTTGAACTAGGTGCGTACCAGCCATTACGACAGTTGAAATACTTACCACACTATCATGTTACTGGGGATTAGCATGCTCAGAGTGGGGACAGGAGAAGCAGACAGCTCCAAAAGCACCACAGTTTGCATCTAGATATGCTTACACCAACTTATCCAAATTAGCTTATACCAACTTCCTAAATCTTTCCTATTCCAAAAGTCTCACTTCCTTCTCCACAAAGGTTCTCCTTTGTGGAGGAGAACAGAGAAAAGAACTTCCTGTCTCAGAATCTTTCTGCTGGATGCTCTCATTTCCTTCCTCGAGATGGAATTATGATGCTGAAGGAAAATGGGACAGATACTAATTTCGGCTTGCTCCCACTGCTGGATTCTACTCGGGAGATAGGTTATATATAAACAAATTTCATAAGAGCCACCTGAAAATTTCAACTGCAGCCATGTAACTGGGTATACTTCCTGACAAATTCATTTTTTAATCCTAATGAAATAATACAGTAAATAAGTTATTCCAAAAACTAACACACAGACAATAGTACTTCAATCTGAAGCATCAGCTACCTTTTAGTTTGTGACGCTTGTACAGAAAATACTTATTAGGCTGATGAAGAAAGATGGGCATTTATACTGGATATTTAATAAACCAGGATATCTTTGTAATTAAGGTTATAATTAACACAAGTCATACTTTGAGACAAAGATTAAATACCTGCACCGATCATGGTGATTGGAGATTCTATATATATCCATTCATCAGTATATATACCAGAGTGAACAAAGATCAGACCATCAAAATGAGCTTCTTGAACTCCACCAAGAGCATCTTCAATAGTATCGTAATACTAGAAGAAAAAGGACAGGTTTACAGGGATGTATCTATGCAACGATAGAGAAATATTCTTAACAACTGCTTTGGAAACGTACCAACATATTTTCTCTTCCTTTGTATCTCGCAGGATTACTGTAGAAGTGTTCAGCAAAACCTGGCTTTACATGTGCTCCTTTGTACTGAAACAAGGAAAAGAGTTCATAAGCTTGCAGACAGGTGGATCTGAATGCACAGATAAGAGATCTATTAATTCCCTAATTCACAAGCCATTTGCTGGTATCAGTTTGTTCCAGGGACTAAGGATCGTATTCTGACCTCCCATATTTGGCCCTCAGTTTGAAATGGCACCATCAGAAAAAGTCTGAGCCTAAGTGATTGACTAAGCCAAGAAGCTAACCTACTTACACAGCCACAAGCCTCTGAAGTGACTGAAAAGCCTCTTGTACCTTATCCGCTCCACAGCACATGTTCTTATTTCCATCTTTTAATTTTCTAGCAGCTTGCCACAAAACAAACTACAATTCTGTGGCAAAGGAAAATGAATCCTATACCTTCACTATTGATGGAGTACAGAACAAAGAACCTTGCCCTCAACAAGCTTCAGAATTTTACTAACCAATCACACACAGCATCATATAATACACTCACCTGGATACAATATTTCCCTTATGTTTTTCAGATATTACACCAAGCCATTTTTACAATACCTCTGAAACTCTGGACTAGAGGTTCAATCACGTATCTTAAAGGTAACTTTTTCAGCTTCAGTCACATCAGCTGTAAATCACTATTTAAGCCTAAGTGATATTACCAATATACTGTTCAGTTTACTAGGGAATGCACACGAATCTGACAACCAGCACACACACTAGTTTAGTAATATATGACAGCAACAACATATTCAAAATTTATTTGCAAACCACAGACCATGACAATCTCTTTCACAAAATTTCAGTAATGCAAAACATGAGGAAGACACAAGATAGAAGAGCTGGATGCTCAAGTGCTCCACTTTACCATGATGTGTCTCACCCTAGTGTGGCTCAAACCATGAAATAACTTCAGATATCCCCCTACTGCATAACACAATACAAGAATCTCTCCCTACCACCTCAGTCTCATCATCTTAAAGACTAAACCTGAAATCATTACTATTAATCAGACACATTTCAAAAGCTGGGGTTCTTACTTGTATAAACCATCTTTAAATTGGAATATAAATGAATGCTACTGTTACCAGTTGCTGAAAGCTTTCTTTCCAGGGATTTGGATGTTCATATTCTTCTGGATTAATCTGATAAAATTTTCCAGGTTCAGGATGCATCATGGGACGAGTGTACTCAAATACTTCCATATACAATCTTTTCCTGAGCAGAAGTGTCAAGCAGAAAAGAGAGTATTTCTGATTACTAGTCTGCTTTAATATACACATCAAATGTTAGAAAACTCAGTTTTCTCAACAGTATTTGCCAGTCTGTGACAGCAAATTTGACCAAGATCACTACCAAACACTTCCAAAACACTGTTTTTTCCTGTTAGACCAACTTCTGTGTATTTCTAAGAGAAATCCTGGCATGTGTTTCATGATCTAAACAGAAGAGTTCTCAATATGTAATTGCCATGGAGAAACTTAAGCAGTTAGTTATAGTGTTTGAAGAATCAGATTCTAATTGTATACTAACTTCAGCATTACTTTAACACTTAGAAAAGCTAGCAGCATAAGAATAACAAAACTTAAAACAAAACATATCACCACCTCTTCTCACCTTGCCAAAAAAAGGCTGGAAAAAAAACCCTGATATATTCACAGAGAACAAACTATGCACTGTATTCCAGAAAGAGTTCATCAGTGGACAGACTACAGTGCTTAAAAAGAAGAAAATAGCACACAGCAATTTGTTTCTTTCGATTAGTGCCAGAATACAAATAATAGCAGTGCCCGAGCCTGCTGATATTAAGCCCAGACTTACAGCATGGCACTGAATCTCAGTAGCTGTAATTCATCTGACAAGACATACCCAAAACTGTCTTTAGGACAGTAGGAGAGAAAAGAAAGAAAGGGGTGGGGAGGAAGGCATTTTTGCGATGTTATACTGAAATTTTATACTTAAAAGTCTTATTCTTTATAAAAATAAAAGGCCAAGAAACAGGTATTAACTTTTCCCTTATAAAAAAATATAAATTTAGATCCCATTTCTCCAAGCTTTCAATAACCCATGGGCAGGATGGATTCATATGGGGAGAACCAGCCTGAGTATCCAATTATTAAACCAAACCAAACCAAACAAGCCATCTAAGTAACACCAGGCAAAATTTGCATCTAACATTAATGTGTTGATTCTTCTGCATCAATACAATTCCCACAGAAGCCTGAAAAAAAGGTTAAAGAGGGGGGAGAAGGAAAGAAGTGGCTACTGAAGGAATGCCTCACTGATTTTTAGGACAGCCATTATTTAACTAGTATCTACACTACAAGAGAAATAAAAGTCTTACTGCTTCACACAGATAACCAGACATTCCTAAGTTACAAATAACAGTGAAGTAAGTTAGACGTATTAAAATACAATTGGTTTTATATCAGCTAATTGCAACCAACTTATCAATTTTTCTATTGTACTGACATTTCATGCAGCACATCTAGTTTTTCCTCAAGATAATGAGCAATAGCATTTCACTTACCACAAAATGGGATCATTAGCCAGCTCACTGAAGCGTTTACACACACAAGCTGCTCTGCAGAGATCCTGCTCTAGCAGGTAGGAGAAGATTTTTAGAACCACTTCATCTGGCAACTTCTCCTGAAGATACTGCTCTGCAGGTGCTGCTAATAAACAGTAATCGATGTAAGATCATTGACATATTTAACCAGCCCAAATTCCGACTAAACCAGATCACCAATCTGCCATCTGAAAGGCTCCCATTTAAAACACCAATGACCTCAAAGCAGCTTTTTTTGATTTTTGAAGTATATTTTCATCTAAAGCTAAGGCATAAAAGAGGCAAACAGCTGACTCTGGATTCAGGTAGAAATTATAGTCTTCCTCTTCCAAAATTGCTTAGTTCACCAGGAACCAATGTGCATACAATGGCAGACATTAAGAAGGTTACTGTGTATGTTCCAGATATACTGGCCTCTCACTATTAGCTTTTTCGTGACAATAATAACAACAATAATTAATCCCAACATCAAAATCCCTGCAAATGTTTTCAAACACAAAAGAATTTACTCAGAAATAGTGATCATCTCAAAAAGCTACCAGTAAAATCTCCTTTTCTCTCCCAATGCACATAAGGAAAGAGAACATCTTTTGGGATGCAGGAAACCAGTAGTCAGCAACAGTTCAAGTCTCCTCCTTCCACCTACTCCCATTTAAGCTCTTTTAAAATGAAAAATCCAAGCCAGAAGCAGTGTTAGCCTTGCCAGATGTATGTCCTGAGAGAGGTCTGAGGAAACTGTTCCTGCATCCTGTGGCAATGTGAGTGCACTTTGATAAACCCCTGCTCTTGGGCACACACATGCTCTACATGTGAGAGTTCATACAGGGAAACCCCATTTGCAGTTTGTGTTCTCCCAAGACCCTTCTGTGGCAGGTAACCTCACAGCAGCAGAGGTCTCTCTGCACAGGTTATTTGTTTTGTTGTCTTTAGGATCCTTTTTTAGGCAGAACCATTCAGAACAGCTTCCAAAATTCAGAGGATTGGTATGGAAGGCATTAAAAGCTCCTGCAACATTCATAATGCAATTCCATCCATGTAATGCTCTTTGCATTATTCAGTTTTTCCTAGAACATCTGAACCGAGGGAGCAACAGAATCGTGATTCTGGCTTTTACAGACTACTAAAGTGACCCTCAGAAAGACAACTTCCTAGATTTGAGGAAATAATCATTCTGAAAATGGCTTCCATATGAGATTCCACACACACAGAAAAAAAAGATATAAGCCCCAAGTCTTCCTTGGACAAATTAGCACAAATACTCATGTTATTTCCAACTAGAAGAGTGAAGATATGAAATGCATGGCTCAGAATGCTGGCTGTTATGAAGATGTTGAGCTGTGGTCTGTAGACCACATCACCAGAACCTGTGTGCTACAAAAGAGCTGATTATAGCTGGTTTTGGAAAGTTTTGTGCTCATATCTGTGGTCACAGCACTTAGCAGAAATGCTGAAATGTTACGAACTTTGACTTTCCCAGAACCTCTTCTTGCTTTGTGCAAGTATCACATTGGTGATACTTGTACAAAGATACATTGTACATGCACAAGATACATTGTACAAGCATCACCTTGCTGATTCACAAATACTGATTTCCTCTAAGATATTAGGAGGGCATTTATCTAATGGACTGATGGCTGCTCTCAACAGTAATACATATTACAGTCGTAAGCTGTAGGTACAGGCCACTCCAACAAAAAGCTACACTACAAAAAGGATGAGGGTCACTATTCCACATGCCCACAGCTATGAGCTCCCAAGTATCCTTTAAGTTGGAAGCACTGACCATGGCAGAGTAAAACAGGTATTTTTTTTATCTCATCCTTACCCATCTAAACTAGTGCTTTTATGGATCACCTCCTTGCTGTAGTTCACTGCAAGCTACAGAAGTGTTAGCACAAGGAAAGATAGAGGAACGAATGCCCAGACACTGGCAAAGATAGTTCCCTTCAGGATCTAACAAGCCAGAGTGAAGACAGGAAGTTAGCAAAATGAATAAAGAGCAAGTAGTCTGGAAAGGTCTCAGGCTCAAGAGACACCTGAGGAGCCCAAAGTCTGGGGAGCATATACCAGGAGTCCATGAGGTGAGCATGGCTGGCCATCACTAAAAAAGTCTTATGCACGTGATCAGTGCTGGCTTTAAAAAGTCCTTTTCCACTAGAGATATGAAGGTTCTTTCCTGTGTCAAACAGGCAGCAGCAATTCATTCTACAGTCCTAATAACCCTTGAAATGCATAATAGGATAATTGGACATTCCTTCTGAATTCATCTTTTTCCAGTAGCTTTCTGAGTCGATGTGGAGATACAGTCTTCTACTGTCTCACAAGCTGAAATGCGATACTGTGAATGCAAGGCAGTAAATCCTTACAGCCTTCCACAACCTGTCTTCTCCTTTTAACACACAAACCCCTGAGGCATACAATCTGATCTTCCCAAGACATTCAGTCACTTTCCTAAATGAACTGCAGAAATTTTTCTTCCTTTAAGTTTATATATGTTAGGACCTCAATTATTCTTTCATTGAAGGGGGAAGTTCACTAGTGTAATGCCCCCCACTGGCTCAGTGGGTTCAGAGTCTCTAGGCCCTATCTCAAGACAGAAATTGAAATCCAGATGTGTTTCCTTACAGCAAAAAGTAGGGACTAACCTTGTAAGTGCCAAAAAGCTTCTTCAACTATAATAAATAGAAAGATAAAGCCTGAATAAGGTCTCCCAAACCCAGCAACTTTTTGAATTGTATTTACTTGGAAGCCTAGGCTCTTTTTGCAAAATGAAGACAATGATTTGAGAGGTGTTTGCTATTCTAACCCAACCTTTATCCAAAATCCACAGAAATGAAGGACTGAAACTGTCCTTCTACTCAATTCAGAAGCAGCGGTTCATTTAAGATTTCTCCACTCAAATTACTCATACAGTGATTACTAGGTAGAATTCTCCAATATCATCTGAAAAAAACCTAATTTGCTTCTTAATGTGAAGTCTTGAATACCCCCTGGTCCAAGACAGAATGCCACGCTCCCGTTTTATAAATTCACACTTCACCTTTTGGGTGTCTTTTTGTAATCTGTCACAGCCAGGATGCATTCAACATGTTCTTCCTCCCAGTTTACGAAAATAAGCCAAAATGGTTTAAACATTTCTCTGGCCATCAAATCGGAAGCTTTTATGTGCTGCTACTGCTGACAGTTTTATGGCTATTGACAAGGTGGAGGTCAAACACATATAAATGCATATTCTTACTTTTAAAAAAGAATTAAAAAAAAATTGTCGTTTTTCCAAGTGCTGAAAATAGACAAGAATAAAAGTAAGATCACTGATCTTTACCCTTGCCCTAACAGATGCTAACAGTTGAACTATTTATGATTTTAATAAAGTGCTAATACACTAGATAACTGAAAATTAGAACCACAACTGGTTATGTCATTCTGTTTCCACAGGATATGTGTGAAGTTAATTCAGTTTCAATTCTGACCATTTAATAAACAGTGACAGTAATACCAAGACAAAGTGCAGAAAAAGCTGCCTGAAAGCTAATTACCTTCTTTGTACAAAGAACAAGAATGGCACCCATGAAACTCAAATTTTAAGTTATGTCTTGTAGTGGTAACTTTTATCTTCATTTTAATGGAGAAGATGGAGACAAATAGCTTTTGTTCCATAAAACGGCATTTAGTAAAAATACTTTCTTATTAAGAAGCAGAAATATGTCAAAACATATAGCATGCAGTATTCTTGGGAAAAATACCTGATAAATCAATAGGGAAAGAAAAATATAAATTTAAAAGGCAGTAAGTTCTGTGACCTATGAGCAGTGTATGTATCTAATGCACAGAATAATCAATGACCGATCCAGTAACTCGGGGTTCTCAGTATCTACTGAAACTCTGTAGTTCAGAGAAAAGAAATCACCTCTGAACTGAAGCCTGCCAAAGATAGTTAAGTCTGCAAGAACTGCCCAGTATAAAATGGTTATGCAAATATAGTGATCTTAAAGCAAGAGAGAAAGGAACCTACGCAGTAATAAACAAAAAGGAAGAGTACATCAAATGATTAAAACCCTGGATTTGAATGACGTGACAAGTGGCAGTGAAGACTGAAATATCCCAGTAAGCAGAAGCATACATTCATAGTTGAGGTAATGTAAGGAAACTGTCAGAGTGTAGTGAATTGCAATCTTTCTGTAAATCAATAAATACTGTATTAGCATATGAAACAAATATTTGGATCAATAAGATCTAAATGCTGTAAATGTTTTCTACAGATGTCTAACAAATGCTGACGCTGGAGGTTTAGCAGTCAGCTGCGATGCAAGCAGCACAGCTCCATCATAGCTATTTCTTGACTAAATTTTTATTTTTCTGTATTTTACAATTTGTCTTCTCTATGTTTTTATGTGTTGCTTTCCCATCGAAATTCTTGTATATTCACTGATCTTTCTGTCTCGGGACTGAAGAACTTGGTGCCCATCAGGACAGAGCTGCAAATGGTAGGGAAAAAAATACATCAATATTTCAAAATTCTAATGTGTTCTTTGTGACAGTATCAGAGACTGATTTTTTTTTCCCCCTTACAATTTGAAATGGCAACTCTCTCTCAGCAGCAGGAATTCTGAAATCAGTACTAAAATAAGGAGTAGTCTTCTGTTTTTCCAGCTACTGGCTCCACTCCAGTTGGAAACTAACTGACTCCATTTCTCCTTTCATTTCCACCCAAATTCTCCTCAACTCAGAGTCCGTGTGAGAAGGAGCAGTTCTCCACCAACACGATCCTGTGTTTCTAATCCCACGCTTTCATTTCATCTAGAGTCCTGAAAAAAGCAGCTATATGTTCCAGATAACAATATACAATCTCCACTGATGGCAATCCAGAAAGTCTCATGCTTACAACTCAGTCACAACAGCTATCATTATCTATGCTAACAAAAACTGTGTGTGTATGGGGAAATCTCACTGCAATCAATACCTGTACAAATTTAGAAGATTACTTATGGAACTCAATTGGGAAAATAAAAAATAACCATCCTTCATACTGGGAAAGAGATTAATAAAAAATGGGTTAAGAAGGACACTCTTTTTAGACTGCAACTGGGTTGAATACAATCTTAAAAGTACAATAAAAAGAAATCATTGATTACAATTCCTCTGGTACTTCCATGCTGGAGAAGCCCCTACAATCTTTCCCCACATGAACTCAAGAATGTAACAAAAGGAATGTGCAGTCAAAGCATGGAGAATTCCTTTGGAAATCAGTGTCTTTCATCCTGTAATTTGTACCACAGAAGTCAAATCACATACCTTCTCTAAAGCAAGAAGGTGAGTACAAGCATAAGAAAGAACACATCAAAAGTGAATGACCTTGAAAAAAAACCCCCTAAGAACTAGCAAGAGAAACTGAGTCTATGACAAGACGAGTTTGCACAAGGCTTCAGATATCAAATCAGGAAATGAAACTGTAAGTAGAATGGCACACGTTCACGTTCAATTTGTTCTGGTTGTTTCAAGGATATAAATCTGAGATCAAATGATTCTTAAACAGTTGCTAAAATTATAAGAGTTAATGGGGATCTTGAAAGAGAAAATCTACACTATGGAGAAAGTGGGAAGCCAGAAAGAACTGACTTCAACAGAAACAATCAAAATGGACCAAAGCCTTGTGCCAGCTGCTCAGTTTTAATTCACAAAGTTAAGGGAGACATGGCCTAAAAACCAAAAAAAAACTCTAAACAAACAAAACCCCAACATGACAAACAAGAAAAGCAACAGAAGCCACATCAATGGGAGTTTGCAAGAGCTGGTGTTGATTTTCCAGGGAAGAGTGACAGCAGATCTCCTGGAACTAAAGACTGTGTCAGGAGACAAAAAGAAACGGAGACTGAAACAATGATGCAAAAAAAGAGAACAAGTAGGGTATGTATGTCTATATATGTGTGTGTATAAGTATACATATGTGCATGCACACACACAATATAATTATATACACATGTACTGCATATATGTGCTTATTATACAATGTACATATATATTTGTTAGTACCTGTCAGTAAGTATGTGTAATTTTTTTACTTACAAGCACTCATAAATTCCCTCCCTCTCTCCACAATTAGGTGCTCTAACGACACACTGAAACTACCTCTAAACAATATCCTGGAACAATACATCAACATGAGAAACAGTAAATACACCTAGTCAGAGTGCTGCACCACTGCAGCATTACTGCTTCTAACAGTAGCTTGGATAGATCTACACAGCATTCCGAGGAGAATAAAAAACCCAAACAAAACCAGAACAAAACCAAAAAACCCCAGAACAGTGTGCCTGCAAGACACCAGACTGAAGGGTCAGACCCTAAATATCAGGTTAAATTCATCCTTCCAAGTTTGAAGTTCAGAACAAGTTTGCAGATGTTTTTTCACTGCTGTTTCTTGGTTGGAGGACAGGAAGGAAATCTAAGTTTGGGGGTGGTTTGTGGGTGTGTAAAGTTAAGTGATGTCTCCACCCCTTCTTCCCCACCCGCTTTTTTTGTACAAAAAGTTATTACCTGATAAATCCTGGGACTTTCCAGATACTCTTGCACGTTTAGCTCGGTGACCAAAGTTTTCAGTAGCTGAAGTGGAGGCACCCTTTAATGAAAATCAGTTCAATTATTAGGTAGCTTATGAAAAGTACTGTTCTTGCTGTTCTTAAACCAGTAAGATTTATGTTACAATTAAAATATCAAACAAGCAAGTTACCTCCATGCTGCTTTTTGTAGGGCAAGCTGTTCTTTTAGGTAGAAGAGTTTTTCTGCGAAGTTGGTATGGACTATTTTGTGCACCAGGACCTGATTCTTCTGCAACCATATCTGCAGGTACATCATCATCTGTCAACAGAAAAAAAGAGAATCTTCCAGTTGGGATTGAAGGTTTGGGTTATACCAGAAAAAGGCTACAGAAATTTTCCGATATAGACATCCAGTCAGAAGCATGTGGAAGTAGTGGTGGAGCACAGAGAACTTTTGGTGGGGAGTGTGGGAAAAATCAGAATATATACACAGCATACATAAAATTACATGAGAAAGTACACATGAAATAACTTCTGTTCTCAATTGTACACAGCAGCTATACCAAAAGCTGCTCAATAAAACCAAAACCACCACCAGAAAAAAAACAACCACAAAAACCTAGGCTTTCAGTTTCTCTGCAAGCATGCTAATTCCATAATCTCATCACCTCCAATTTTTGACCTAATGCTACCAGCATAACCAGGAACGCTGGAGCTTCAATTATTAACCAGGTGTTACCAAGAAATCCTTTAGTAAACACAGCATTTAGTACAAAACTCAAGGCAGAATTTTCCCCAAACATTTCAGGAACAGCCTAGGCCAGCATACAAACGCTTCTGTAAAATGGAGACAGCTTTAAATACATACACTGTTTACCGAAATTACGCTGTAAGATTGTATTGCCTTCAAACCCTTAAAAATTAACAAAAATTGCACCCCATCAAAAAGTGCAGGAAGTGTGGTGAGTAAGGGGGTTTTTTTATTCATTTCAATGATGTAAAAGTGACAGCCAGAAAAGCAATACCATTCAGTAAGCAGTTTTCCTGAATGTATTTCAGTGAAGAGGGACAGATGTAAACACTGAAAACCACACCAAACCAACAACACCCCCCCATAAACCCCTCTATCCTTCAAACTTTAAACCAGTCTGTTTAAGACCATAAATAAAAGCCATTTTAAAACTTCTACAGATCCCTGTCATGATCCCAGTATCACTATTTTCCTATGGGTTGTTTTTTTTTTTTTTTTT
>NDXB01009870.1:163144-182192 GCA_002631895.1 Agapornis roseicollis
TTTTGGGTTTTTTTTTTTTTTTTTTTTGGGGGGGGTAATGGGGTGTGAGCTTTGACATAAATTATAAAACACTGCATTCACATGGGATGCATGCCATTATAGCTCAAGCTGCTACATCTGTGACAGCTAACTAACAAAATTCTGTCAAAAAAGCTATTCCAGTATCCTCCTGCTCTTTTCTGGTCCAAATTTCTCATCTACCTTAGCAGGTATTTATAAACACCTTGAGTCATAAACATTGCCAGGACATCTAAATAGATGACAGAAGCTGGTAAAAGGATGAAGTTAGCTGGTGGCACGCGTGCTACTTCACACAGTCAGCTCAGGGCAATCTAGGAGAGCATCATCAGATCATTAATCCACCTGAAAACCAACCGTTCCAGAAGCACCTCCATGATCAGCCTTCAGCCAGCTCAGCAGCTATTCCTGCTCTGTGCAAGGAGGGGACAAGACCACACAACTGGAAATGAACCACCACCCCTCTACCCCTTCTGCAGCAACAGCACAAGATTTAAGGACAGAAGTGAACTGTTAAAACTTCTACCAGAAAGCCACCGCTCTCTTAAAATATCAGAGGCAACCTCTGTAACTTCAGCTAGAAGCTAGCTCACTCTCCCTCTCCTTGTCTGCTATATACATGACATGCCTCACTAGCATCTCAGTATTTCTCCACCTATGAAGGCAAAGTATTTATGCATTACAGAAAAAAACTGGAGGACAGTGATAAAAGAATGGTAGTGCATTTTCCTGTTAAGAAGTGCCTGGTCCAGCACTGGCATCGCAAACCTGTGAAAGGTTATTGACCCCAAAGCAGACCCATTGTACACCCACAATTCAGTTACCTAATTTTACCTGCCTGTCAAAAGTACCTGAACAATTTAACAAGATATCAGCAGACAGAAGAGAGAAAGTGCTACAGGAGAGTTCCCAGCCTTCCCTTACACATCAGGTCATAAAAGGAGCTGTGGGTCTGTCACAGTTTAAACCCAGCTGGTAAATCAGCATCATGCAGCCACTCACCCCCCCCAGGAGGGATGGGGAGGAGAATCGAAAGAATGTAAATCCCACAGGTTGAAATAAGAACAGTTTAATAACTAACGAATAAAAGAAAGAATACCAAACAACAACAATGATAATAATAGGAAACAACAACAGAAGACATGAAAGCTCAGAAAACACAATTAATGCAAAATACAACTGCTCACCACCCGCTGACTGATGTCCAGACCTACCCAAGCAGTAAATGGTCCCTTCTGGTTGACTCCCCTAGCTTATACACTGGGCATGATGTGCTGTAGCATGGAATACTCCTTTGGCTAGTTTGGGTCAGGTGTCCTGTCTCTGCTCCCTCCCAGCTTCTCACTGCCCCTCCTCACTGGAAAAGCTTGAGAGACTGAAGAGTCCTTGATGAGGGTAAGCAAAACTTATCAACAACTAAAACACTGGTGTGTTATCAGCACTGTTCTCGGACTAAAGTCAAAAACACAGCCATGCACCAACTACTGGGAGGAAAAATAACTGTTACAGCTGAAACCAGAGCAGGCTATGTGGTGGGCCCCACCACAAGAAATGCAGGCAGACACCACCAGCAGCAAGGCTGCCTGATAGCAAAGCACCCAAACACTGCAGCACATATCTAATTCTCACCCCTCATGTCTATTTAATATCTGATACAATTATTGTGATTTCTGCTGTTACTATCCCCAGAAGGGATTTTCAGTGTCCTGCCTTAAGCTTTTTCTCCTATTTTGCATTAAGACACAAAATGACAGCTCCCCACCCCATTCTGGATGGTCAGTACAATAGTTCAGAATTTCCATACGAAACACAGTTAAAGCAAAGAAAATAGGAGGAAGAAAAGAAATAAATCAAAGGACAGAATTTTGATCCCTTGATAGGCGATGAAAAGGGCAGAGACAAACCCCAGTCAGGTCTTTAGAAGTAAACCCATGGAGGCAACCAAGGACAAAACATACTACTGCTGGAAAGACAAGGCAGAAGCCTGTGGGGGGAAATGGAAGTAAAGGTCAGTTTGGCTGAAACACTGAAGGACTAGCTAAGCAGAAAAGAAATGTATTCATTTTCTTGCAGTGGATTTGTGAGGATGGCAGGAGTCCCACTTGAAGATCACTTTTCAAGCACAGATGACATTCAGGGATATGCACACATTCACTCAGATTCACAGCAGGTATCTGAAGAATTAAAGTCGTCTTTTTCTCCATTGAGTGGAAAAAAGATGAGAGAAGGGCACTGGGGGAAAGTACAAATCCATGCAGCAGGCAGGAAGCAGTAGGGTGCCCAGGGCACACATGTGCCAAGGTGCCCATCACCACTGAGCAATGCTGGCCTGGAGGCACCAGGGAACATATCGTGACAGTGGCTCATGGGGAGGAAAGTGCCTTAGGAACCAAAAGCTTCCACCCAGCCTGGCCCTGCCTAAACCTGCTAATTGCACACATAAATTCATGGCTAGAAAAGGATAATCAGACTCAGGCAAGTCAGATGACTTCTTTCTCATCAGCAGCTACACCTTCGAGGGACTGACCAACTGCTGCATAGGTTTAGAACATTTCAGAGCCATTAACAACTGATAATGTTTTTCCAAATGTGGCCTTTGTAGTTACTGTCAAATGAAACACTATCAGGAAAGCCAGGAGTTTTAACTAATCTGTTACAGAAGCAGCCTTGGTGCTTGGTTTTAGCCTTCCAGATGCTCCACACTGTAAGCTCTGAACAGACTCAGCAGCTCCAATACGGGCTTTGAGATAAGTACTTCTCAGAACATACTATTTCCTGAAGACTGCACATTACCTTTCCCTAAGCAAGCAACCTGGCAACACTCAAAATAGACTTGAGAACTCCACCAGCTGAATTCTGAAAATCCTTCCCTAAAAAACACTCTCACGTAACACACACATGCTGGCTTTGAAGAAGAAAAATCAACTTTAAAATACAGAACCTCAGTACCTCAAACATATTTTGGAAAAACCAGTTTTAAAGCATAACAGTATCAGCTACTACATCTAATAACACAAATAAGAGGCATTATAATCACATTTATTGATGGTAGTAGTATTAAAGTCAATAAACAAATTCAGAGGAGTGTGTGTCATGTTAATATCCTCATACAAACACCTGCTGAAATGACTGCCAAATGCTGTCACAGCTTTAACCAAGTCAACACATTTGCAGGCTTTAAGAGATTAAATTAAGCTAAGCCTGCTCTCAAATCAACAATTACCTCAATATTTTACACCAATTATTTTGCATAGTAAGATAAACTAATTTCAAGCAAAATCACGTCTCTTGAAAATTAAAAACTTAATGACACTGACAGGTCAAACCTAAATAACTTAAGTATCTTACTTGATACTTCAAAACAGCTCATGAAACCCTAACAGTACAAGTTCTAACACTCACAAAAGACTTGTAAGCACAAATATTTCCAGGAGGAAAAGAAAAATGAGATTAATCTGCCACCCTGTCAACTGCTATAAGCAAGAAAGTCTTGCATTTCCACAAATGCTGTGCTAGTCTCCACTTTCAAGTGTGCAGAACAAAGAGTACATAATTAACTTTATTCTGTTCCATGAAGAGACTGTAAGTTATGGAAGAGTGACAAAGGACTGCCAAAATAATTTAAAATATATATACACACACATGCACAGATCAAAAGGTTGATCATGTCCACACTATCTTCTCTACAAAACACATGTGCATGTGGTTTTACTTCTACTTGACACATGTTCAGATAGTATATCCAAAAGGAGTCTTACATATTAATGATGACTGTCATGAAGAAATAAGGCTAACAAAAAGCTTGGGGAAAAAAAAAAAAGAAGTATTTAACACACACACACTCCCCAATATACTCTTTACCAGAAAAAAAAAGAAAGAAGAAAATTAGGGTTTCAAAGACTAATCTGTAGCGTTTAATCAGCTTTAACACAGTAATTTCACTTTTTAGTGCTGTTTTTCTGTATCTTCCCAAAACGGGGTAGGGGAAACACACCACAAATAAAAAGTCCAGAGATGCAAAATGCTGGGGCCAGCAGGTATTCCCAAACAGGCACAGCACTGGGATTATTCCTGCAGACTGGGGAAAGAAAATGCTAAGAAACATAACCAGTTTTAAAATGGAGAAATCCTTAGCAAATTGGGAGTAGGTCATAGAAAGCCTCTGAAAAACAAAATTAACCCATACTGAACCTATCTGAACAAAGATTCATCTTGCCTATCAAACAAATGTCAACAGTAACAAGAGTTCATGATACAGCGTCTTAAGTAGAACTGGTGCAATTTGGGAATGAAATAATAAACTATCAAGACACAAGAAAAGTACCAACACTGTCCATCTTCATAACGAGAAGAAAATCTGATAAATGCAACCAAAACGTGAGCTGATCCAGCTCAGTTGCTTTGAGTAGAGGAAACCTTGCCAGGCATTTGGCAAACCATGGGTAAGGCATACTGCCAACCCGTGAGATGACAGCTCCAACTACCTCACTGCTGGATTAGCTTAAAGTTGGAAAGGAGCAGAACAGACAACACAAATTTAAGTGAGTAGAAAAGGAAAGTACACACAAAAGAGATAGCAACAAAGGCAAAATAATTTACAGAACAGGAATGCAAGGCAGGAGTTCTGAATTTGCACATACAGTAACTGCAAGAACATAGACATCTCTGTAACAAATTGTCAATCCAAATCTGAAGGAGAATACACCCACCCACCATTTTTCTTTAAGCTGCAAAATCTCTGGGAGTGAGCTGTTAAATAAATGTATGCATCAGTGGTGTGACTGACACTCATTCTATGTCCTTGCAAACCCTCCTAACAAGTGGCTGAGGCTTAAAAGCAGATACAGTAACAAAGCCTGAAAGACAGGGAACATAGAAATGATACATTTTCCTCCTTGTCTCAGAGCAAGAAGTTTCTCCCACTAGTAGAAGCTTTCCCATTGATTCAGGGCAGCATTAAAAAGGCTAGTTTAAATTATAGATGGCAGGCTGCTTTTGAAAGCAGAGACCATTTTCTCTTGAAAGCTGATTATCTCTCCATAGAGAAAGCCACTAGAGGTAGAAACACCACCCTCACATCCCCCAAAAACCCAAAAAAACAATCCCCAAACAACTCAAACTGAAGAAGATGACATGCAAAGTTCACCAAGCCCAGAACCAACGTGTCCTAAAGGCAAGAGTGCTTTGGTGGCCTTTGATTGTCAAGTTCTATTTCCCCAAGGTGGGCTTCAACCCCAAAACTCCAAGATGCATCTCCCCAGAAACAAGAGGCACATACACAGCAACTGTCTCCATTTTATGTTTAATGTTAATGAAAAATTGGTATTAGAACAAGAAGTAGCTGCAAACTTGTCTACTACTAGCATGAAAGACACTTTAATAAATACCATAATACATTTTAATTATCATCATGGAAATAAACTTTGCAGTATTTTCCAAACAATATCCAAAGCAGCTTGACTCACAAAGACAAAAATCTAAGAGGTGGTATTTCTGTAAGCTTCTGATGGCACAGGTCAACAAGAAGGCTTAATCTCTGACAGGAGTCAAGGCTGTTGGGAACTGGAAGAGACCCGGCAAGAAAGATTCAGACAGCTCTCCACTCAGAGAAGCAGGCTTTCAGTTTGGAAAGGGGACAGACCTAACATTAAAAATGTATGCTTAAAGACTACAGAGGATCAGACTTACTGAACACCATATGGAATAAAGAGATTCTGCCTTCTGGGAAGCAAGAACTAGAAACAATAACCATTACCGACTATTAAGAGTATTTTACATATACATACCATTTCTCACTGACAATAAACTGAAGATACATAACATTATGTAAGCTTACTGTAATTTGTAATGGTTTACTTGAGAAACAAGATGTGGAATACCTAGAATTTTTCCTGCATTGACGTTGCTTCTTATTTGAGTGAAAAAAGAAATAATTATGATTTAAACTAAAAGTCTCTGTATTTGTATAGAGCAAAAGAAACAACACACACACACACACCAGGACTCAAACAGCCCCTTTTTGGAATATGCATTTTCAGCTTTTAAGCAGAGATACCCAAATGAGACAGCTTATTATTCTCTGGAAATAGGTCATGCAGTTACGATGGCCTAAAAAGAACAAGAATAGATCTGATGCTCAACTCTATCTGTATTTGCTCAAAAGCTCATGTTGGTTTTAGATGTATTTTCTGTAAGGAGCGTATTAATTACTCCTTTTATCTACATAGAGAGTTTCTTAAGGTTCACATTACTTTTGTGTTACTCTTCAGATCCAATGGAAATCAACTTTTATCTAAGAATCTGATCTTTTCTCCCCCTCAGCACATTGTGAATCCCATTACAGCATCCTCACATAGGTCACCCAAATCAGATGGGAGAGAATACGCTGCCTCAAAGGTCTGTCAGGTCAGCCAGCACCCTCAAAATACTGCATGCTAAAATACAGCTCATATACACACAAGGCAAAAGCTTCAGTTCTTAGAGCTGGCACAAAGCAGATAGGGAGTGAAAGGAGACAACTGCGAAAGATAAACTGGCTGCAAGCCCAAACCTTGTTCCCAGCTATATTTCTTTAAAAATTATCAACCATCACAAACAGCAACTCTCAACTCAACCTCTTTCGCTAGGGAGTTCATAGTCTAAAACTATCTAGCACAAAACCCATGTGTGAACATTAGTTACACACAGCTCCTATTTTCCTTTTCAGAAGCCAGGAGCAGAAAGTGATAACTAGGATTTGATGAAAAATTCTAGCTTCTTCTCCAAAAGAGGTACTGAACACCATGTTAAAGACGGCATTCCTAAAAATAAAAAATACATTAACATGCACATTTTTATTAGACATACAGAAGAACTGTGCAAGTACTGCATGCTTGAGCTACTTGTTAGCTAACTCAGAGAGGGAAGGAGAAATATCTTTTTCCTCCAAATAAGCAGCTCTAACAATCAGCACAAGCATGTTTCAAACACTGGTTCTAGTGCACTAGAATGAGGATATAGTTTTATTCCTTTGTTGTTTTTGCTTAAATTATCCTGTTTTCCCAAACTGATGATACTGTATTACAGCATCATCTATAACATTAAGCAAACTAATAAACAAATTTCCAGGTGGCTGCTTTGCAAGTATTTGATTAAGAGAATTTCCCTTCCTGTTTAATAGGCAGCTTGACTCCTGCTCTGCCAAGCTTTTACCAAGAAGACACAAGGATCCCTTTTTGGGTGCATTCCTCATTAATAAAGCAATACTCTCAAAACTGTAGCCTTGCTGCATGATTCCTCAATGCTACACTTAAAAAGCTGACCATGTAGATTTTAAAGGTTCAGGAATATACAGTATTTAGGAGCCTTTCCTCATTACATTTCCTATTACATTAGAGTGATACTAAAGAAAATAGACTTTATTACTAGAAACTGATTTATTCCACACAATAGATGGAATGGATGGAAGACTACTAACTCAGGTTTCCAACTAGGACTTATCTAATTAAAATTTCTACCTGGTCATATCATTTGATTTGTTAGAGCAGCTGGGATACCAGTTTTAAAGGTAATCCATCTCTTTGGCTGAAACACACCAACTTTAAGGGCTTTAAGATGACAGAGGGTAGCTTTAGATTAGATAAAGATTAGAGGAAAAACTTCTTCCCTGTGAGGGTGCTGAGGCACTGGCACAGGGTGCCCAGAGAAGTTGTAGCTGCCCCATCCCTGACAGTGTTCCAAGACCAAGCTGGACAGGGCTTGGAGCACCCTTCTCTAGTGAAAGGTGTCCCTGCCTGTGGCAGAGTGTTGGAACTGGATGAGCTTCAAGGTCCCTTCTAACCCAAACCGTCCTGTGAGTCTTTGAACTTCTATCTCATTAGAAGAACATAGCCAGTGACAACAATAAAAACTCACTGTAGGAGGTTCAAATATTCCCATTTTATTCTGCATCACAATTGACCAGAAAGATGTTCCTGATCAACTATGCTGTTTGTAAAAAGGCTGGACATTGACAGGATGAAAAACAGCCTCCAAACCTTATGTACTGGCAAGAGGGCAGATGCTGGCTGGGGTCAGCTAGGACAATTAAGTAAATTAGTTTTATGGAATAGCCATTAAGGCAAACTGGTATTTCCATCTTGTCTGACAGCCTGGCTCAGGCTAGATAACATTTTTTTCCCTAAAAAAAATGTCATAGCTACCATATGTAAAATAAATAGGTATTTGTGAGCACAGATTATTTCTAATAAGCAGAGAGTAGCTGAGCTATGAAGCAGAAAGCTTACATTCTTTAATTAGAGTACATCTGGATATTCTTGATACCAGTGAACTCCAAAAAGAATGAATCAGAAGTTTCTAAATTCCTGGTTTTATTAACTTTTGGTGGCAGTTATTTCAGCCTAATCTCATACTACATGAGTAACTGTCTTTAGCACTACTGGAACTAAAGAATGAGCATGACACTTACTTTCTGGTTGAGTTTCTGGTAACTGGGAAAAAAAAAAAAAAAAGGGGGGGGAGGGGAGGGGGGGGACCCCACAGTAAAGAAATGAGTGAATTCAGTGAGAATGCAGAGATTTATTTTAATGCATCTACAATTTACATTTCAAATTTTCTATGGTCCGTAACTATTTGCAGAGATTTTCTGTAATGCATGGGAAGCTAAGAGAAACATGGCTCCCTTTGAAAGGACAGCAAAGTGCGTGTAATGAAACAACCCACATAGCTACAAGTCTCACTATGACTAAACACTATTGCAGCTATTCAAGCCTAACTCCCATAAAACAATTTCAGGGCACAATCATTTCACCAATTTTTCAGGAAATGAAAGCTTCCCACAGATTTCTCTGCCATAAGCCACATCTGCAAAGCACTGTTGTAACATAGGCAGAAAAGAAAAAAAGTATAATATATCTGTTGCTACTAAGAGTAGGAGCAGATTTGGAGATACTTGCCATGCAAAGCCATCTGCCTTCTATGGACTCTACATCAGAAACGAGTGACATCTATCAACACATTGGACCAACTGGAACCTAGTTATGTCAAGGAGCAGTTTTGATATACTAAACCAGGAATTTCATAAGGTTCACCAGAATTAAGAATTAGAAATGCCAATCTTAACAAAGAAAGGCAGTCACAGCTCTCCCTTGCAGTGACTTTCCCTTGCAGGAAAAAAAGGCAACAAGCTGAAAGGCCAGAGTGTTCTTTCTGTGGTGGGGGTTGAGGGGGTACAGTCAGTATTATCTCCTCCAAGAAAGAAGCAAGAGGAAGAAAAAGTACATTAACAGTACTTTAGAGCTTCCTGGGTTTGGCTCTCATTCATCTCTTTCTTATCCTACTATTATGTTACATCAGAGAAAGAAAAGTAATAGTAATCAAGAACCAGGAACCATCAACTTAAGAACTTTATATGGTTTAATGTAACTAGGAAAACAGAGGATCACCAAGCAAACCTTTGTTTGATTCTTCATATTTTCATAGATCCTAGATAACACTTTGCCATAGCCTTCAGAAACAATACAAGCCAACAGACCACAAAGCATAGTTTTTATGGAGAAAACTGGAATAGATGGACAAATCAAGGGAGGGAACTCTCCCCATACATTCTGTTCTGGTGAGACACATCCCTCCCCCTCACACCCCACAGTCTGCATCCAGCTCTGAGGCTGCAACCAAGAGGGATGTGGAGCTATTGGAGCAACTTTAGGGGAGGCCACAGATACTTCAAGGCATGGAGCACCTCTGCTATGGAGATAGGATGAGAGAGCTGGGCTGGTTCAGCCTGGAGAAGAGAAGGCTCCTTAAGGGGAGACCTTAGAGCAGCTTCCAGTGCCTAAAGGGGCTGACAAGAAATCTGAAAAGGGGCTTTTGAAAAGGGCCTGTAGGGAAAGGACAAGGGGGAATGGCTTTAAACTGACAGAGGGGAAACCGAGATTAGATGTTAGGAAGTTCTTCCCTGTGAGGGTGCTGAGGCACTGGCACAGGGTGCTCAGAGAAGCTGTGGCTGCCCCATCCTTGGCAGTGTTCAAGGCAGGGTTGGATGGGGCTTGGAGCAACCTGGTCTAGTGGAAGGTGTCCCTGCCTGTGGCAGGGGGTTGGAACTGGATAAGCTTTAAAGTCCCTTTCAACTCAAACCAGTCTGGGATTCTATTAAATACATACTGTCCAAGCAAAGTTTTCAAGTTAGGTTCAGCTGAAGTGGCACTTTACACCAGTCATTAGTCTAGGAAGCGGCATAACAAACAGTCCAGAGGCAAAAAGCCTGGCTTTAACTTTGACAGACAGCTAGGAAGAAAACACACCCGGAACTAATACTCACAATTTTGTATATCCAAGAGCAGGTCACTAGAAAAAGATAACTGAATTGCAAAAGGTGAAATATGAATTCTGCTACCTCTTTCGGCTATTTCTCCTATCTTACTGTTACAATGATATTAAATACATGTCACTTTCTCCTCATGCTCAAGTACTACAAACTTAAATATTTTTTCAAATATTACAGATAACAAAAACACAACAAAGAAACAAACCAAACCCAAACAATACCCACCCCCAACCATGAAATGACACCATGTCAACTGCCACCATATCAACAATGTGACTAGCAACAGTAAACTGAAAACTCTACTACAGACTGAAGAGAAAAAAACCTAGCTCATTAGATCCCTCCAAAATAGTGTTCTTCTATTCACCAAAAAGACAACCTCCCTATTGCAGTACATATTTACTCTAACTTCTAGCAAGGCTATTCAATAATTATGCCAAAACACGTGCACATCAAAAAAGAAAGTACGCATTTATTGTCCCTGATCAGTCCAAAGTATGTTGGATTTAACATACTTTGTAATAAGGCAGAATTAACAAGACTAACTGCGGCTAGGTTTGCATGCACCAAGACACACTTATCCTTGCTTACTCTGAAAAGCTTTCTAAATGACTGTTCCTAATATTCTACTACTTGAATTACCAACTCCAAAGTCCCTAGCAAGAGTAGGAAAGCATGGCTCTGTTTAGCTTCAGGGAAATGACTGTGAGAAAATAGTGTGTGGAACTCTAAGCAGCATTGTCAGGGTGTGGGGATAAAAATGCTTTGTTACTCATTACTTTGCCAGCACGTATGTTATTAAGGAGGGTTAAGAAACCTGACATCAGACTCAAACACTAGTGCAGCAGGTAACTTCTGACTGAAATCTAAACTAGTTGAGAGCTACAGTAAAAAGGTGGTATCAATACCAAATACCGTAGTACTAAGGGCCAATAGACTACCTAAATCCAAGCTGCTTTGAGAACAAAAGTAAGCCCATACAGAGGGCAACTACTCTTATCTAAACCTTCTACTCTGAAAAATAAGACTAAATTGGGTTTCTACCAAGTTTCAAAATATTAATACATTATATAAACACAAACTGGAGGAACACACCTGTCTGATTTTAATCATAGAATGGTTTAGGTTGGAAAGGACATTAAAGCTCATCCAGTTCCAACCCCCTGCCACAGGCAGGGACACCTCCCTCTAGACCAGGTTGCTCCAAGCCCTGTCCAACCTGGCCTTGAACACTGCCAGGAATGGCGCAGCCACAGCCTCTCTGGGTAACCTGTTCCAGGGCCTCAGCACCTTCACAGAGAATAATCTCTCCCTAACATCTAATCTCAATCTCCCCTCTGTCAGTTGAAAGCCAATCCCCCTTGTCCTGTCCCTACAGGCCTTTGTCAAAAGCCCCATTCCAGATTTCCTGTAAGCCCCTTGCAGGTATTATAAGACTAAGATCATCAATGCGTTACAAAACAAGCATTGAGAAAGATGGAAACAATGTTTTGTACTATATGTTCAAGGTAACTGCCACACAGGGAGGATACTTTGCTCTTCCATTCCCTATAGAGTAAGGATCTCCTAAGCACTCCAATCCAGCAGTTACTACTCTTGGACATTTCAAGGGCAAGGAGAAAAATTATGTTCTGATTTTTGTTAGAAAACCAAATGACTGTTTTGCGATATTAATCCAGGGTTTTACCTTTGTTGTTTCTTTCTCTCCTTCTAAACAGAACTTTCATAAAACTATGCTTTTTTTGAAGATACATACTTCTTATTTTAAACCTGAACACTGTGCAAGTTCTATATACATTAGTTACCCAGCCCATTCCACTGCACTTCATAAACCAGCACGCTTACAGCACTCACCTAGTTAAGTTCCCCGTTTTCAGCTGCAATGGAAACATGCTATCACATGCAGCCTGATTATGTATTTTTACCTATAAAAGCAGTATCGCTCATAAGATGCTGCATCAATGAACTTCTAAAAGCTTTTTTCAAGTAGCTATTAAATTTCCATTAGTATAGTCTATTAACACTGTCATCTCAGTGTGAGGAGCTCTTACACAAGTTTACATAAACATTTAAGGGCATTTGAACTTCATAAAAAATACATTTTTAAGACATAACAACTGATTTTGACACAGGAATTCTGGTTTTAACAAAACTCAGACTAAAACACCAGCAGCTGAAACTGCTAAGGTGTGTGTGGAGGTGGAGGGCAAATATCAGCATATTTGGCTGTCAATTGTATCTTCTGGCAACTAATTATATTAATTGCAGCTACATTTTTTCACTAAGGTTCTGAAGTAAAATGTGACAGCAGCTTCATTTAAGAGCTTCCAAACTGCACCATGTTTGCAGCCAATGCTTTGAAGTTTAAAACCCTGCAGATGATCCCCTGTATCTTGAGATGTTCTCAACCAGTCACAATTTCATTTAAAATAAATAAATCAAATCTAGCTTTTTCTCAGCATCTCTCAACTATTTCTCATAGTGCAATCTGGCTGAAGGTCTGTTTTACTAAACAATCTGGAAACACCATCTTTAAAAAAAAGATAAAGCTATTTTACATTCTTATCCCCAGCCCAAATAACAGAGCTGTTTGCTATTTGCATTTCAAGTTTCTTCTTAAGAACACTGAGACAATAAAGTTCAAGCAGGCAATGTAAGCTTGGTTACCTGAGAGCAGGCTTAAGTCACAAAATGGAGAGGAACTAATAATTTTTCATACTGTAAAAAGTCCAGAGGAAAGTGCTGAGAGTTTTCAACAGGGTTATTTTTTCCTCTCTCCACTGCCTTTTATGTCCAGTCTTTCTCTGTACTTACAGCAGAATCCTTAACTTTTCCTTTTCTTAGGCAGGTCCTTCTTCTCGTGCACCTAAACTCCCATTTTGTTTAGTTTCCATAGCTCTGGATATTCATCCATTTTAAGACCAGGCAGAATGGTTCTTTGCCATCTATTCCATATCCTTTTTGAAATCCTGAGCCACCACACTCTTACAAATTCCCTATAATTTTTCATACTTCAGGATGGTAAATTTCTATTTTAAAACAATGTGCACTAACTGAAAAAACTGCTTGAACATACACAACAAAAGGAATGAGGAAATGGTGTGGTTAGAGAAAGGGTCCAATAACTCAGCCCCTTCCAGACTCTAAAAGCCCTGCACTATATACAGTAATCCAATGTTGTAAGCCATTAAGATACAGACTGAAATGGCCATGCAAAATGACCAGAAAGCCACAAGGACCTAAAGAGGCTTTATGAGGAAGAAGTAGTATTCTTTATCACCAGGCCAAAAAATAAAGATAATCTAGAAAACTGACCATCTTAATAAGCAACTTGTCCTTTTGTGTATGGACAGCTCAATGACTACTCATCTGCCTCAGGTATTTTCTCTCAGGCATACACACAAAGCAAAGTATTTAAAGAACAAGACATTGAAGAGTCTGTACGCAAAATACGTACAGAAAAAGCCTGAATCATTAAAGTCCTTTTCTGATTATTTTGCCTACATTTGATAGAATCACAAACTGGTTTGGGTTGGAAGGGACCTTAAAGGCTCATTTAGTTCCAACCCCCTGCCATGGGCAGGGACACTTTCCACTAGATCATGTTGCTCCAAGCCCCATCCAACCTGGCCTTGAACACTGCCAGGGATGGGACAGCCACAGCTTCTCTGGGAAAAAAAGGTGGAAAAAGCCTGATTAGAGAATACTAAAAGATTTACCATGGCAGCTGCCTCATGGGGAGGTTTCTCTCCATCCCATAACTAGCTCTGACTCCCTCTCTATCCTCCTATTCCCGACAAGTCTACAAAGGTCTATCCTGTCCCTTTTAGTACGTCTTAGCATTGATGAAAAGTTAAACACACATATACAGAATAAAAATGCAGCTGTTTGCATACGCATAGCTGTCAAGGCACAGTGTTCTTCAGCAGACAACTCTGATACATGTATAAATAAAGAGTCATGTAAGAGAAGAGTCATGGGTGTACAGCCCTGGAACACTTCCACACACACTGATCCACCAGGAAAGAAAAACCTCTCATTTGGCCAAACTAATTTTACTTAGTACATTAACAGACTAGGTCAGTCGCAATACCTTGGTTGAAGAGAGCTGCCACTTGTAGCATTAATTCATTGTGGTTATTAGGTCATTTGGTTTTATTCCTGCAACCTTTTAAGGATGTAGAGTATTAACATTAAGAAGGAACATCACATTACAAGACATGGCTAACAAACCTGCAGATAAGCTCCATATGAAAACTAATCTGACAGATAATCATCTCTTCTGGAGGACAAACTGCTCAAGTATCTTGGCCCAAAGCACTGCAAAATTTCCCTTAACTTACAGCTCCATACAAATAAGGTGAGAAAACATTTCAAATACTGGAAGAACATCAGGAAAGAAAAAACACAGTCCATGTGAACATAAGGAGACTTGGGTTTTTGCTCCAAGGATGGCTGAGCACTGGCAGAGGTTGTCTGGAGAGTCTGTAGAGCATCCAAGCATTTTCAAGGCAGCCATGGCTTTGCTAATTACGGCTTATTAGAGCTAAAACAGGACAATAAGCAAAAGATCAGATCAAATGGCTGTTCCATCCATTTTAGAATGGTGACCCAAGTAAGGAGCCCAGACTCCCCACACAGTCTGCAAAGGGAGAAGGTGCCATCAGAGAACAATTCCTACATTGCCTGACTCCAGCATTCTCATCACTTGCACCTATAAGGACTAAGTATTTTGCATCCAGGTTTCCCATTACATGTCTTGCTAGTACACTGTAGCTCCAGTTCAACTGCTTTAACAAAAGGACTGCTTTGTTATTAAACAGAAATTTGTAGTACCTTAGCACCTTGAAAACCTCTGCCCATTTTCACTCTCCTGAGTACTCCACACAACCAAAAATCCTATCCTAATATCACAATGTTTTACAAGACCAGCCATAGTCACTATACAGCTTACACTACTACTACATAAACATGGGTATTTTCTACACTGGCAAGCTATGTTAAGCTATCAAAGAATCTGTATCAAAGTATATTTTGTCAGCAAGAAACCTATTATGAAGGAATAAGAATATTCTGGGTCAAATCAAAACATCCTCAGCAAAGCAATTTAAAGATTTTAATAAAAGCACTAGAATATAACTTGTTACAGCATTCTGCAGTTATAGAAACTCATATGCATTACCTCATTCCTTCCCAAGTGTTAGACCCAGTTTCATTTCATCATCTTCCTGGTCCAGAGGTTTGAGGGGAAAAATACACCAAACATTCTGACCAGGAGTTAGGCTGTAAAACATAAGGTACTTCTACACACTTGACCAGGCAAGTGAAACATCACCCAGCCTTTACAAACATGCTGTGTTTATTAAATAACAGCTACAGGACTAGCAACTGATGAGTTATTTGTAACAAAAAGCTACTTCAGAGTAGTAGCAACCGTTTTACAAAATTGAATGCTGATGAGTAACTTAACAAACATCACTTTCTATTTAATTGTATCTACAGGGAAAAAAACAAAAACAAAACCACAGAAGAGGGCAATCTCAAAGGTGATGCATGAAGACAGGCACACAAATAGAGAAACTGCTGCCTGGCCCTGTGATCAAATTTATACTGCCCAAACTTGGTTATAACAAAAATACAAGCTTTTATTATAGATGTATAGGAAGAGATTTATCCCTTAGCACTAGAGGTGAGAAAAAGCAAGACAACGTCCAAGACGTCCAACAGATCTTCTTTAAAAGAATTAAGATTTCACAATCAAGTGCTAGGGTGGGCACAGAGCCAGGTTCAGAAGTAAAGCCTTCTCAGACACAGTGACCTGAGGAGGGGCTTACAGTCCCATCAGGCACATACCCCTGGGCTGTGCACACCAAGCTCTCCCACTACAGTCCCTTTGCTCTCTTCCTATCACAATCTTGTACTCTTCCAGTCATTTCTGTTTGTGCCAGGACAGATGACATAGTTGGCTTGGAAGTTCTACATACTTAAGGGTGGACTTCAAAATAGTATCTCTGTCCCCATCTTTCATCATGGAAATACTTACACTACTACTGTACACTACCTTATACACTTCTATAAATATTCTCCTGGTACACAGACAGAATTCATTCTTTTTCCATGTTATTGGTTTAGGCTCATAGTTTTTGCAAAAATTAAATAAAGAGCTTCTACTGTGCCAATTCTGGTTTCAGGGATCTTTGCAACTGTAAACTGAAGTGTGCAAGAAGACGCAGAAAAACTTACCTGCTAGACAAGATCACACCAGCCAGAAAACACCAGCTAGAAAAACAGTAATAATATATTCACCTTCCTACACCTTCACTCTGAATTACAGTCAATTTGCTCAAAGTGCAGTCACACCCTCTTGTAAAGCATGATCTCAAATTAACAAATCTCAAACTAATGAATCTACCTGCTGCACCGAGACGATTGTGTAACACCAGCAAACTGAATTTGTTTTCCTGGCCCTTTTTTCTGTGATCATCATCATCTTGGGTTCAGTTTCCTTCAGCAAACCAGCCTATCAGTTTCACCTGTTCTGAACTTTCCAATCCAGCACACTTGTAAACTACTCAGTTGTTTCACTGCTGTTGATTTGCAGTAGCACTGGAGACACAGCCAAGTTAATTACTTCAAACACTTAAAGCAGGGAGGGAAACCAGACTTACCCTGAAGAGCTCATGGACGTGGTTGCAAGCAAGACCAGAACAGGAAAACACAAAAAATAATCACGCTGAGTTAGTTTTCACACAGGCTTACACCTGCATATCAGATGTGCAGTATTTTGGGGTTATGTGAACAACATTCACACCTCTCTGTCCCTGCTGGCTTCCTTGTGGCCATCTCTTCTCCTGGCTGATCATTTGGGATGATAGCCACACAGTTTAAGAACTCTGCTCTCAAAGACATCTTGAAACTGATGGAGCCAAGCCAGAACTGGCTGCTCCCATCTCAACATACTCTACCTGACTCACAAGCACACAAGTGAGTAATGTCTTCCAAAAGGAGGTGGGGAGGGTTTGAAAGACATTGCTGCTTATATTCTTCCAATTGCTGCCTCTTTCAGACATCACCACTATACAGCAAGGGATAGAATTTAAGTATTTTCTATGAACTCCTTTGAATTTAAATATGACTGGAAACTGCTGATGACAGTAAGGGAATATTTAGTGAACTACACCTTCCAATGTTTGATCTGAGCTACTTTAGCTTGTGCTAATGCTTAGGAAATCAATTCAGTACAGTAGCAAAAGTCCTTAATTTCATTAACCACACTTATCCCATGTTTTTGTTTACTGAACTTGGAAACAGTACAGTCACACTCTCTACTGTGCAATTGACATTCTGACAGAATGGCCACCTTTTCCCTCCACCTCAGAGATACCAAAAGCATCTTGATGCCACACAAGCATACATTTCAGAAACACAACACCCCCAAAGGTCTCTGAAAAACAATTCAACTTGTGAATTAAAAACACAGCCCATGGCTTCCCTATGCTCCCAAGCAGGGGCTGGACAAGTGGGCATTATTCCAACCCTATGAAGCCTAAGGTTTCCAGCCAGCAAGGCTGGAAGGCAGAATACTTTGAAATACAGATTACACCTTGAAGAAGTCTGGCATCGTACAGTAGCTGGCTGACAGTATTTCTTTCCCCCCCAAACGTCAGAGCATATGCCACCATTGATGACTAACAAGTAAGGAACACAAAGAAATTTTGGTGCATCAGTCAAACCATGACTGAAAAAACTGTGAAGCCTGACATCAAATCAGACTGCTATCTCTGAAGTGGAATACTTAACAGCCAGTGACTTATTTCACATCAGTGCTGTCTGGTTTTCTGATACAGGCATGATGATGAGAAACAGGCCAGAGCCTCAACTATGATGGAATGAATCTTTACCCCCGGTTGACAGACACATTAGTAGTAGACAGGTGTACTGCACTATCTACAGTGACATTCTGGTGTCTAAGCCCAGTCGGTAACTCAGAACCACACAGCCGCTCGCCCACTCCCCACCCCTTCTTCCTCTCCCCTCACTCCTGGAAGGATGGGGAAGAGAATCAAAAGAATTTAACTCCCACAGGTTGAGACAAGAACAGTCCAATAACTAAGGTATAACACAAAATCACTACTGATAACACCAATAATAATAACGATAAGGGAAATAACAAGGGAAGAGAATACAACTGCTCACCACCTAGCAACTGATACCCAGCCCAACCCCAGCAGTGATCTAGCCCTTCTGGGTAACTGCCCCCAGTTTATATAGTGGGCATGACGTGCTGTTATATGGAATACCCCTTTGGCTAGTTTGGGTCAGGTGTTCTGTCTCTGCTTCCTCCCGGCTTCCCCTCCTCCCTGGCAGAGCATGAGACTCACAAAGTCCTTGGTCCCAGTAAACATTTCTGAGCAACAACTAAAACCATCAGTGTTATCAGCACTGTTCCCAGACTGAAAGTCAGAAACAGCAGTGTACCAGTTACTGAAACTAAGAAAATGAGTGCTACTGTTGAACCCAGGACATCTGGGAAAATATTGTGGCAGTTGGAAATGTCCAGTTATAACCAGAAAATAACAAGTAAACAAAGCTAGGGTATCACCAAAGACTTATTTCCAGTAACAGTCACCTCTCATGTTTTCAAAGTATAAAAAAAACACTTCCAGAAACATTTCTGGGGGGGGGGGGGGGAAAAAAAAAAAAAAAAAATCCACATTTTTTTCCCAG
>NDXB01009870.1:182227-198795 GCA_002631895.1 Agapornis roseicollis
ATGTAAAAAAAAAAAAAAAAAAACACACATGTAGGGGGGGGGGGGGGGGGGGGGGGGGGGAAATAATAAAAAAAGAAATTCCACTTTTTATCTCAGATTCTCAGAGGACTTCTAGAAGATTCTGTCTCTGGTGGAGGAACATTCAAGGCCTCTGTTAAAAAGTAAGAGCTATGTATGTAGGATACAGATGCTAGATAATAGAAGAGAAAGAATCTTAAAATACCAAGAAGAGTCAGAGAGCACCCATTCTGCTCCTGTGCTTTCACCTTTCCTGCATAATTTCATCCCAGAGATCTGCAATGCCTGAAGGAACACTAGTCAGTGCCAACAATTCAGCCCTAACCCTGTACTAACCACTGCTTCTAGAGACAAGGTTTTATTGACCATCTGGCATTTTCACCTTGAAGAGAGGTTCTCTTAAGTCTTCCTAGAGGAAAACCTTGCATGCAACACATCTACAGACCCATGG
Source organism: Agapornis roseicollis (assembly GCA_002631895.1). Classification (NCBI taxonomy): domain Eukaryota; kingdom Metazoa; phylum Chordata; class Aves; order Psittaciformes; family Psittacidae; genus Agapornis; species Agapornis roseicollis. The sequence continues at coordinate 182,697 of NDXB01009870.1, forward strand.
TACTTATCTTTTAAACAGCCAACTCCATAAGCCACATCCACTTCCTCAGCAGATCAATGCCTATCACAGGATAACAAGAGTCTGCAGTGCAACCTCAGTAGAACAGATCACAATAATCTTATGCATGCAGAATGTATAGTACATACATTTAAAAGCATAAAATGCCCATGACACAACTACATTCATTTAGTCTGTTATGTTGTATTTGAAGTGCAAGCATAGCCACAAGCAGATTCAATATCACTGAAAACTCAACAGAAAAGAATCTTTCATGAGTTGTTCTTTAAAAACATGTTTTGAATGCTCAGGATTTAGCAAGTAAAATATATTGTGTGCACTCAACATATGCCACATGGGTCATGAACACAGCTTACTAAACAGGCTGGACGAAGCCTTGGGTGGCATGGTTTAGTGTGAGGTGTCCCTGCTTATGGCAGGGAGATTGGAACTAGATGATCTTAAGGTCCTTTCCCTAACTATTCTATGATTCTATGAAGCAGATGCTTTCCTCCACTGAACTAAAATATACAAATAATTATACTCCAACCATTAATTATATTCCATCCAGAAGAGCATCCTTAGATCATTGTTTGGTCTTCCACTAAAAGAACTGGAATATTCTAAGTGTTCTAACATGTATCAAGGACATTCTACAACTGCACGGCGTTCTGCCATGTTTCCCTTGTACTTTGGTTCAGCACATGGAGTATGAGCCACCTTTGTTATACTCATGATCAACACAGCCATAAAAATTGTCTGAAGAACTGTCAAGACTTGAAATATTTACTCTCAAACTATGACTAAATAAAAAAGCCTGTTCCTACTTTATAGATTGAATAAACATTTTATACTAAAGTGACAGTATATTATTTGAAGTAAATTATTCACATGTAATTGTTACTATTTTACACAGAATACAGATTTTAATAATAATTCTTTAAAATATTAACTTTCAGCATACACCATGTCTCACCATTCTGAAATTGGGAACCAGCCATAGCTGCTGTGGATTAAATATTCCAGAAAGTTTAAAGCATAAAGCACAAATGAGAGGATGAAGCCTTCACAGCACAATTCTCCAGTGTATGGTACCTATTCAAACATGACTTGCCTTTCTAATCATTTAAACAAAGAAATAAACACACTTCAGAACACTATCCACCCTTTTGGAAGACTCTCCCCTTTCAGTTCCTTCTTGAGGAAGCTTGATCCATGTAGCCTTCACCCACTCATCAATACAAGCCCCTACTAAGATCATCTCTGCTTCTTCCTCTTCATCAAATTGTGTTTGCATTTCCATCCCTCATTAGGATACACCCAATCCCCAAGTTACCTCCACTTTTTGACCACAAAACAGACTTCTCCAGGTGAGCTTGAGATTCCTACATCTGGCTGTTCAATTAAAGACTGAAAAAGGCTGCAGGACAAGCCCCCTGGTCTTGAGTCAGGACTTACTTGCACTTGATTCTCCTCCATCCTTAATTGCAAAGTTTATAAACCTCTCCCCTCCTTACAGGCACTAATCCCTGTAGACGCAGCTGGGAAGAGATGCCTTGAGTCTTTTTTGCATCTGCCTCGCTTGCACAGAGCATTTGATTTTGAGTTTCCAAATATCCACCCACTTTTTCTATCTGAGTGGGCACACAGTATATGAAAAGTAAGACAGCTATAACAATAAAAACAACAAAACTGAATACAGTAACAGCGGGGAATATGAAACAGGAGGAACCAAACAAGTAAGCAACCCAACAGAGTCAAGGGAATCCACCCTCAATACACATGCTGTAACATGGAGGAAGTGATGCCTAAATTCTTGTGCAAGATTAATACCAGACACAGTAAGTTGGAAATGGGAAGAAAAAAAAATCCAAACACAACCACCGAAACACACAAAACCCCTCAAACCAACCAACCACAACAACAAAGAAAACCCAACAGTAACTATTCAGAATTTAGGTTATAATGATAGTAATAATAATGAATATATTGGACCTCCACATTTATTGTAATTAAAAATAAAGTTCTAGAAAGAAGAAAAAAAAGTTATCACCTTTCTGTGTTCAATACACACTCCAATTCTCCTGAGTGGGGGTGGAAGGAAATGAGTTACTCAAACTTACAAACTTCCATTTTCTAGTAACTTCTGTAGTTTCAGCTGAAGGAACTGTTATTCATACATTCTTCCCAATACCAACCTTCCCACACCTAGAGACAGACTTCTACCAGTGCTAAGGTAACAGCTCTATGTCATACTAACACCTTAACTGAGGTGTAGGCAATGCAGCAGCCCACTCAACAAAGCAGCACATACATAGGCACCATGTAAAGAAACACTCCACAAGCTACTCTAGGCCTCACATACAGGCATCTTGGCTGACAGCTCCTTTAAGCAATATATACCTATTACTTTTAATTAATCATACAGAGAAGCAATTCAGATATACCAGGGCTCCCATCTGCTACTAAGTAAAGCAGACAGCAATAACATGAAATACTTTCTGGATCAAGTGTATTAGTCAAAAGCATTTACCTGACTGAAAAAAATTAAACATTAAACATTTATAACAACCTAGACTGGGAGAGTGAAAGTCATATTTAGAGCTCAGCCCAGATTTACTGCCAGGCAGTAAAGTGTTGAATACATATAATTAGGCATACACAAACCAGCATTATGCTAACAAGGCTTTAAGAGCAGCAGTTAGGTAAAAGACTGAACCCATCCTTTATTACAGCAAACTCTTCCATATTCCAAGGGTGAGAACCATTTACACTATAGATGGTGCCATCTATTAGTCACAAAATGTCAGCATTCCTGCAGACAAAGTGAAGAGCTGCGAGATAACGTAACAGGTTGAGAAATCTGTTAATCATGTTGCACACTTGAGAGCTAGTGCCTTCAAACTTAAAAAGCACAATAAAAGTAGTCATATGGATTTCAAAAAACAAAATCCAGTTTGACTGCTGCAGCTTAGATTTTTAGGCTAAAGAAAAAAAAGCCTTTAAAAAACACATTTTGTGGAGTTTAGAGAACAAATGGGAAAGGAGAGAAGCTCTCTTTGAATAAAAAGTTACAAACTATGCCTGAAGATCTGCAAGCCTTCATATATTACACTGTTGGGGATGGAAGAAAAACCTAAAAAGGGAAAACTAGAACCAATAGAGAGCAACCAAGTTGCCAATAAGTACCAAAAAAGATTTGGTTTGGTGCCCCTGGAGAATCACAGAGCTGCAGACATCTTGAGTGAAGAGCAACTCAAAAAGAGGTTTTACCTTCTATTAAACAAAACCTTATTGTGAACTAGTGTTGCTCACTGTAAAGACATTGGAGATAAAGAGAAGAGAAGGAAAAAGTTGTATCACTATCCCATCCTCCCCACTCATCACCACAGAGACAGGAGACCAATGTGCATCAAAACACAAGTTAACAAAAAAATAATACCAGGACTCCACAGCCCTGCAATGAGACTGCCTGAGACAAGACACCAAGGTTGCCACCATACAGCTGTCTCTAATGCATCCATTGCAAAGTGTGGTGCCATAGTAAAGATCAAAACCAAAGCAGCTAAATCATGGACTTGAACACTCAAAATACTGTCAGCATCAGACAAATCCTTTATCAGAAAACATTACACTAGAAGTAATTTTGAAAGTGCCACAGAACTTGTTTTGCCATTATAAATGAGTACAAGAGTTTGCCAATGCCCCTTCTGGTCCTCACAATTATAACATTTTATTGCACATCACTGTATTTTTTTTTTTTTAAATCAACTCTATTTTTCAGAATTAAGAGTACAGAGAACTACATAGAATTTCCTGGAAAACCAAAGCAATTAAGGACAAATGCTTCCATCACATCTGAAAACAAAGAATAAAAGTCTCCCATCAAAAATGTGCTTTCACCTGGCAAATGACATGATTTATGTAGGACAGCTCTACAGAAAAAATTAATTCCTGTGCTACATATAGTAAGTTCAGGAGATGCTTCAGACATGTCCTACTGCATGCTCATAAGACAGCAACCTTAACAGCTGGGGGGCCCTATCAATTATTTTTAAACACTGGAAAGGCACAATCAACACTTAGATGGACTTCGAGCCCAAACCAGTGTCTTTTAACAGCACAAAGTCACACCTATGCCCTTTAATGATCTCTGGGCTATCGGATGTGCTAGAAGCATGGGGAGAAATGGACAGAGCATACATATGCCAAGCTGTCACCATCTATAAAGGTCCTTTTAGAGCAGCCAGCAACTGGCTTAAGTTAAAGCAGAGTATCAACTGCACCAGACCAGACTGAGGACTAAGAATCCATTATTAAAGCAGTGCTGCTTCCTACTTTCTACCTCCAGCATACCAGCTGGCTGTATAGGATGAACAAATACCAGCAGCCAGACTTATGCAAGAGCCAATGTAAAATGCCATCCTTGGGTATCCTAGAATTCCCCAAAGTAGTAACCTATCAGTTCCTGCCTGGTATTGAATAAAACCAAACCAAGAAAGCCAGCCAGGAGAGGGAATAGTAACCCCTCTCCCAATTAAAAGAAAATCAAAGTATTTTGAGAGAGTTGGAGCTGTTCAGCCTGGAGAAGAGAAGGCTGCGTGGAGACCTCAGAGCAGCCTCCAGTATCTGAAGGGAGCCTATAGGGATGCTGGGGAGGGACTCTTCATTAGGGACTGTAGTGATAGGACAAGGGGTAACGGGTTCAAACTCAAACAGGAGACATTTAGATTGGACAGAAGGAAGAAATTCTTTCCTGTTAGGGTGGTGAGATGCTGGAATTGGTTGCCCAGGGAGGTTGTGAGTGCTCCATCCCTGGCAGTGTTCAAGGCCAGGTTGGACAGAGCCTTGGGTAACACGGTTTAGTGTGAGGTGTCCCTTGCCATAGCAGGGGGGTTGGAACTAGGTGATCTTAAGGTCCCTTCCAGCCCTAACTATTCTATGATTCTATTTCAAACTAAAAGCCATATATTGACTGCCAACTGCAAGGTTTTCTCCAACCACTTTTTCTCAACAATTACCTTTCATAAACCCACACAGTCTTCCCCAGATAAAATGGTGTTTAGTGTTTTTTTCTCCTCTCTCTGCTCACAGCAGTGTGTCCATATGATCAATTGAAGCGTTAAAGAGTTCCCACATCCTTACTTAGTAGCCTGTAAGATACAGTTTCTAAAGGACTAGTGCAAAATCTCAACATTTGAATCTTCCACATGACCCTTTCTGTAGGTTGTCTCTCAACCTACTTCCTTCAATATTTGTGCTTTCACAATATAACACTGCATTTTAGTAAGAATGTGTAATTTTCTTGTGCTACATGTATAGTTCAGTGCACCCACAAGCACACGTATGGCTTCACAGCTGTAACATTAGTGCTGTATCCCAAAACCACAAGAAATAGTCCTTAAGGAGACAGAATGCAAGGTAGAGAAATGTAATTTATTCTCACAGAAATGCCTACTGCTCCTCTTGGGAATTTTTGAAGTTAATTGCACAAACAATTAAGACAACCCTCACTCTCTTCCTTACCCACAAATAAGGGCTCTGACTGACACACAGTGGCAAATTAAAAAACCCTAAGTCTGCCAGCTGAAGCCAGCCTCAATCCTGCCAGCTGCCCCTTACAACATAAGTTGTTGCCCCAATGACAGATGGATGCACAGCTCACATGGCAATTCAAGAGCAGCTCCGGTTTTCAGCCCAGCATAATTAAGTTAGCCAACTGCAATTCCCATTTTCCTTAATATGCTGCCCTGAAAGATTAAAACACAAGTGCAACTGTGTTTTGAGCTGTTCAGTGATCCTCACCTTGAACAGGGATCAGCTGGGAGCACAGGACAAACGATGACAGAACAACTCCCTATTCAACCAAGCAGTTTTTATCTTTGGACTACCGGAGTACTAAAATAAGTCCAGAAAAGAGACACTGCACAGCTTAAAAGTAGTCTACCAACCACAGGAACCCAAGAGGATCATGTTCAGTTCTGTGCTTGGCAACAGATGTGGTTCCATGATGAAATTAAACCAATTTAAGAGCACCATACTTCCAACACAGGAGAGAAGAAGCAACGCACCAGTGAGAAAAATCCCTTGTGGAGGCCATCTGCAATTACACTGCTTAAACCAGGGGTGAATCCATGCCCTGGCGACTTTGGGCAAATCACATCATTTTACACTTTCACTGCCCACCACTGGTGTCAGAACAATGGCACTCCACTAATCCTCAGGTGTGCAAGGAGGACAGTTATAGACACCACTGACAGCCTACAAGACACAAAAATCATCTAAGGTAAATATTGAAATTGATAAGACAAAGGGGATCCTTTACCTAGAACCACTGTAAGAAATGGTGGGATAAGAGACACTCCCCCACACTTACTGCAACCCCAATGTAAGTCCTTAAGGTGGAAGGGAAGGATTAAAGTTGAGTGGACTGATAGGGATCTTTTTACATCACTGAATGCCTGAGCAGCTCTTTCCAAAGTTAACTCCTAACCTATACAAAAATAAGGATTTCTGAGAGGTCAGCAAGCCACAGAATCACAGACTGGTTTGCTGATAGGGATCTTCTTACATCACTGAATGCCTGAGCAGCTCTTTCCAAAGTTAACTCCTAACCTATACAAAAATAAGGATTTCTGAGAGGTCAGCAAGCCACAGAATCACAGACTGGTTTGCTGATAGGGATCTTCTTACATCACTGAATGCCTGAGCAGCTCTTTCCAAAGTTAACTCCTAACCTATACAAAAATAAGGATTTCTGAGAGGTCAGCAAGCCACAGAATCACAGACTGGTTTGAGTAGGAAGGGACCTTAAAAGCTCATTGAGTTCCAACCCTCTGCCACAGGCAGGGACACCTTCCACTAGACCAGGTTACTTCAAGCCCTGTCCAACCTGGCCTTGAACACTGCCAGGGATGGGGCAGCCACAGCTTCTCTGGGCACCCTGTGCCAGTGCCTCAGCACCCTCACAGGGAAGAACTTCCTAACATGTAATCTCAGTTTCCCCTCTGTCAGTTTAAAGCCATTCCCCCTTGTCCTGTCCCTGTATGCTCTTGTCAAAAGTCCCTCTTCACATTTCTTGTCAGCTCCTTTAGGCACTGGAAGCTGCCCTAAGGTCTCCCCTGATCCTTCTCTTCTCCAGGCTGAATAGGCCCAACTCAGGAGCCTTCTGGAGTAATAAGTGCTCCTTTGCCTCACTCCACCCACTGCATTACCCTTACCAGATATACTGAAAGAATAAACAAGGAATCACTAAGTTACTCCTCTGGAAAAAAAAAAATAAATAAATATGTACACATAGGTGAACATTTTTACAATAAGAGTCACTAAAAAAGTAATTTCTTATTTAATTTAAACCCCCAAGATCAAGCCTTTTACAGAGACTCTCACTAACAAAAATTTTATCTAGACGGAGAGATTCTGCCAGCTAGGTCTGGAGAAACACATAGAAAAGAATTTTGTCTCCGCATACATGAAAAATACCTGATGGGGAAGAGGCATACCTTGAGAGGAAAGAGGTATTTTATTAATACGTTGTATTAATAAAGTGTTGGGTTTCCTTTGTTCCATTTTATTTTATGTTCATTTTTTTAAACTAAACTACAAATTCAACACAAGCAGGACTTGCGGGTACCAAGTTCTCAAACCTTGCTATTCTGACCTACCCCTCTTTGCCCCTTTCCTAAACCATATTTCAATTTTACAAACTAGAGGTATTAAAATTCCTTTTTGCTAACACATTCAGTCACTTCTGCAGTAATGAAGAACTTGGGGGGAAGACAAAGCATATCCCAGAAATCTTACAAAAGAAAACTTAAGCAGGCTCAAGCAGTTCCCCCAGCCACCACAATGCACACACAACATTTCTATTACTGAAAAATACAGTCTTTCTGGCATCAGGATCATACACACAAATCTCAAGAAAAATCATAGCGAATTTTTAACATACAGGATATACACATCGTTTTAGTGACTACATCTACATCAAAACAACACAAAGACACTAAAACAGAATATTTCTTCAGTTTTCTTACTATTTAAAACTTGCTCATGTTGAAAGTGGTAATTATTTCTATCACTCAACTGACAAAACCAGTTGAATATTCCTGCCTTCCCCAACCATTACAGTAGTACTTCAACTATCTTTTTGCCAACAGTGGTTGTCCAGAGGAATGCTGGAGTCCAACCTTGCTGCTAAAGAAGGTGGCACCCAAGCTGGATTTAGTCTGAAATCACTGTGCCAAACTCACCAGGATTTCAGCCTGTTCAGTGTTTGAGCTACTGTTCTTGACTTCATGCAACTGTTTAACTTTCCTAAATCTTACACACAAATAATATTGCATCAGCAGATCCAAGTGCTCTTTGAGATCTTGGCCATTAAGGTGACTGAAATAAATGAAACAAGCTATACAGTCAGTCTGCTAGGATTTATCCAGGAGCATAGCAATGAATCTACTCTTGCAGCACCAGTGAATGGCAGGTATTGCTTGGCAGGCCTTTCAAGCAGTTAAAAATCATTAATTTTTTTTCCATACACTACCTATTTTCAATTTCCACTGCATTTTATCAGCATAAGAGCAACCCACAGCAGAGTGCATGCTCAAATCTTCAGTTTCTTGGAAAATCTGTCCACAAAGACATCGGCTGAAAAATTAGGTGAATGTTGAAATGGATCTTAAACTAGACTACCACATATCAATATTAAAATTTTCAAATAAAATTTGGTTTCTAATTCATTCTCTCTTCTTCTTTCCCTCCACATTTTTACAACTCATCGAGTCATGGAATGGTTTGGGTTGGAAAAGATCTAAAAGCTCATCTAGTTCCAACCCACTGCAATGGGCAGGCATAGCTTCCACTAGACTGGATTGCTCCAAACCTAGTCCAGCCTGGCCTTGAACACTGTCAGGGATGGTGCAATTAAGTTAAAGATTAACTTATGTTAACACTTCCTTTATATTCACTTTTTATTTTCAGCCTATCTATTTCAGAAGCTATAACTAACATCTATACTAAAGCAAGAAGCCCTTAAAAGGTATTGTGCTTATTTCAACATTAGCCTGACCAGTATTTTCCTTTAAGGTTACATATTAATGTTATTTCGTCTTTAACTGAGATCAAATTACATTCACCTTTCTGATATTTAATACACAAGTTAACGCTTGTAACATTAACAAACTCAGCTATCCAAATGTTACTTAGACAAAACTGAAAATCCAGCATCATATCAGCATGGACTTTATTTGAGAACAGAGCTGCATTAGACACCCACTGAACCTGCTCAGGTGTGCCTTTTACAGTTACCTAAGCCTTTGAAATTAAAGTAAAATTTGACAAGGGCAAGGATCCACACTGATGCTGTCAAGCATATCAGCAGCAGCTGCTGCTAAATTTCACAAGATACAAAAGGGTCTAAACTCACTAACAAGGGGCACCTGAAATCATTCAGGTATTTACCCATTATCACAATCATACCCATTCTTCTAATCATACAGACAGCAAGAGTAGCCCAAAGCACTTCTCTCCTCCTTCCCATTGATGCTTAGTTAGCCAAAGGCCTGCACAACTTGTGTTGAGGGTGGTTCTCTCAACAACCATCTGCATCACATCCCTTAGATACTCAACTGCTATATGGCTTTACAGAGAGTTAAATACAAAACCAGAGAGGAAGCACCAAATGGATGCTAATAAAACAATTCACCTGTGCTGGAAAATGCACTACTCTTTTTTATATACCGTAATCACCCTTCGAACTTCAGTCTTGCCGCTTCCAAGATCACAACGGATGGAGCTCAACTGTCCCTGCTCTTGACTTGGGCAGCTGCTGTCAATATAGGTCAAAATGGAGTGACATTCCAGAGTAAACTCTGGTTTATTGTGAGTAATTGATGTTCAGTGACTGCTGAAGAAGGTGAAGGGACAGAACCTTTCTCCCAGAAGAGATGGTCACTGATCTTGCTATCTTCAGAGAAAGGTGAAGTGTCACATCTTGCTATAGACTAACGTAACAACCATCTAAACAAAGTTGTTATCCTTCAAGACAGCAACAACTTCAGGAAACAGCAACCATTAATTTGAAGAGCTACTACACACAATTTAAATTGATGACCCAATAGCATTTGGGTCATCTTTCTGGTTTCTTGCTTTCCTAATAGTCAGGAAATGCTCATTCAGCCACAAAGCAGCCATTTTCATAGAATCATAGATTGGTTTGGGTTGGAAGGGACCTTAAATATCATCAAGTTCCAGCCCCCCTGCCATGGGCAAAGGCAACTTCCACTAGACAAGGTTGATCCAGGCCCTGTCCAACCTGGCCTTGGACACTGCCAGGGATGGGGCAGCCACAGCATCTCTGGTCAGCCTGTGTCAGTGTCTCACCACCCTCACAGTAAGGAACTTCCTAAAATCTAATCTAAATCTATATTTCAGTTTACATCCATTACCCTTTGATCAACAAGCTGTTGTAAAAAGTCCTTCTCCATATTTCTTGTAGCCCCCTTTTAGGTCATGGAAGCTGCTCTAGTATCTCCCCAGAGATCTTCTCCAGGCTGAACAAGCCCAACTCTCTCAGCCTCTCTTCACAGGAGAGGTGCTCCAGCCCTCTGAGCATCTTCATGCCCTCCTCTGGACTCACTCCAACAGGAGTTGTCCTCAGCTCTTAGAATAATTATTAAAATCATAAGCTTTCCTAGGCTTCTGCAGCATTAAGTTTTCACGAAAGGTATGCTGACAAATTTTCTCAACTATTTATTTCTCAAAGGACTACAGCAAGTCTGCACCAAGCCTATGTCTGAAGGAATCTGAATTTCAAGAAAGAAAAAAGTCACTTTTCCACTCACTTTCCCAAATACAAGAGGCTTGGGAACTGTAAATTGCCTCCAATACCTCCTAAACATTCACTGGCCAAAGATGAATGAAAAATGGGAAGAAGCTTTATTTGTCATATACACATAGGATCAGTAGTGCAGTAATTAATACACCAGATTCAGCTATGGGAGAAGGGGAAGTGAGGTAGATTCAAGAGGCAGTTCTGAGTTTCTCTTTGGAAACCTTAGAAATTCAGCAAGATACCAAAACAAGGCAGCAATATCCAACTACTGAAAAGTCTTTTTCCATATGCATTCAAGTAGTATTTTAGATTTTTGATAACTATTGATGAACCAGACTGGATAGCTATGTATTTACTGTAACAAAAATCAAATCGCAAATAAGAGCTAAGCATTAAAAGAGAAATCAATTGTTTTACCTTCCACACCTTTTCAGATCAAATTCAAGTGCCACTTGTGGTCAACAGGAATCTTCCAGCTGGCCAGGATTTCAGTGTGCTTTGAATCAGAACATCCAGAAGCATTACAGAAGTGTTCAAGTGATTTCAACCACCAAGCATCTTCTGAAAGAACTCAAAGTAAAACCCACTTATACATAGACACTGTGAAATAAATTACTTACTTGCGGTGTTTTAAAATGTGCTAATAAAGCCTTCATTAAGTTCTGCTGAAGAAAAACGCGCCTGGCAATTGCAACATCTGAGTGACTTTCAGGGTAGCATCTTTGTAGTAATCCCTCCCTCAGCAAGGTATAGATTCAAACAAGCAACAATACAGGAAACTGTGGTGAAGTCCTCATCTTGCTGTTGTAGAGATACACCCAAACTAGCTTGGGGACAGAAACTGCATTATTGTTTTAGCCAGGGCACTCCAGCAGGTCTAACAATCCATGTGGAGAAGGGAGTGCCTTGAAAGAGTGTAATGAAAGAGGGTCAAGCTAACTCAAATTACCTTCCATTCGCCACAGGCTAAGAGCATACACATGAACAATTACTGTGAATCAGATACCACAGATCAGCTGACATATGGTAACCTGTCATCCTACAATAATCAGCCCAAATACAAAGATAGCTTGAAATTTAGACTGGCTGTACAGCTGAAACTCATTCCTGTTCAGAAATCAAGAAGACTAAATCCTCCAACCTTTACTTCTAGATGTGTAAGCTGAAAACAAAGCAACAGAAGGGAACCCACAAATCAAAGCCCTTAAGGTAAACAGGCTGTTTCCAAATACTACAAACTGGGACTACCAAAAGGAAATAGCTACTGTAACATGACCTATAAATTCTAACCAGTCCTTTGGTATAAAGGCATGCACAAAGCATGACCATGAGACTGCAAAATCAGGTCTTCTCTGGTCTGGACAGTGGTTATTTAAAACAAGTGTAATAATTCCAAATATGGCTGTTGGTTTTTCCTTGTAATGGCAATTCACAGTGGAGCAAAACCCAAGCTTTTGCTTCTAAATCTCACTCCCAAGAGTATTTGTTTCTTTATGCTGTGTTTGGGAGCTAAGAACTAAAGAGTTCTCTGGAACATAAGGAGGTCTATACTTCCAGTGACTTACAGCTAGAACAACCCACATATACTTTTACTGCTCACCCCCAGTATCTTCCCTGCCCAACAGCAGTATCTGATAAAATGTTACACTCTTTTAAAATCAATTTTCACTAATAATTACAAAACCAATCATCAAACAACCAACCATCATCCAAATAGCTACCTATGCTCCACAAAGTCAAGCAGGACAAAAACCGAGGAAAAACTACACAATTTCTAATGACAGTAGACTGGCACTTACCTGGTAGAGATGAATCAGGCTTTTGGAACACAAAGCCAGTTGCACAAGATGACACTATTATTATTTTGACATTGGAACACTAGTAATACCTGGCATGCACTGGAACGATATATCCATAGCCTTCTGCAGAATAAACTAAGCAAACTCAAGAAAATATAGCTGCTTAACAGAAACAAACCTAGGAGCCCCAGCGATATTTCTAGGCAGCAGTTCCAGCTTCTAGAACAAAGCAGTGCCTGAGCTCTCCCATTTAAGACATCAGGAGGGACCCAGCAAACCTGGCAACCAAGTGGAAACTGAAGGTTTCTGTTACAATAAACAGTAGGATTCATTGTACGTACCATAGCACACCAGTGCGTAGAACAGAGCCACAGCAACATTTTGAGAGCTCCTCTCAAATGGACAGAAGCATTGCCAGTCACTGTGCAAGGCTAAGCTGATCTAAGGGTTACCTGCAAGGACCAGGAGCAGTCCCACTTCCTCCCACTCCCCACCGTGTACCTGATGATCACTTCTCTTACACACCAAACTCTGCAGTTAGCTAGTTCAAAGCATTAAATAAGCAGATTCAGATTACGTTGGAAGCTGTTTCCCTGGTGATCTGCTTCAGGGAGCTACAAGGCAGGGGATAAGAACATGGGGCTAGAGGCAGAAATAATGGAATAACTCCTTCCTCTAACAGCCAGGCTCTAAAATTAGTTATCTTGTCAAAATACAACTGAAGGAAGTATCTCAGAGGACAGCATAAAAAGTAGTCCCCAAAAGCCTCCTAGAAGAACCACATGGTTTGCAAGTGATCATTTGTTGCCTCTGTCCTCTCAGCTTCTACATACAGATGAACAACAACATTTTTCTAAAAACAAGCAGCTGTATAACCAGCAAACCTTAGTTATTGAGAAGAACCACAGTAACCACTATGCGAGCTTTCTCTGAAGGAGTATTCCAGATTCAGAGACTGTAATCACTTCAAAAGAAGTCCACTAAACTTTCCGATAGGAAATACAATTTAAAATAGTGGAAGATACCTCTAGCATATCATCTTTACTTTAGAACCTACATCTACATCTCGCTCTCCTCACAAGAACTTAAGTCTTTTTTTAAAAGTAACTATATCATAAAAGCAGGCTTTTTATAGATGCTTTGTTATTTAACTGCATGTTTTAGTTTGCTTTCTTCCCCCCTGCTCATTTAATCAAGAACTAGAAGACTCAAACAGCCCAGGCTATATACAAATACTATAGCTTAATACCATGAACAATGATAAAAAAATCACCAAGTATGTCTCCACTCCTATTCAAGTGCTAAACAGAGAAACACCACATCAGCAAGGAACAAACAGAAGCACTTAACAACCAGAAAACACTAGCAGATTAGGAAACAACAAAGTCAACTGAACAAACCTTTCATTTTTCTCAATTCCTGTTAGATCATTCACATATACCCTCTTGTCTTTGCTTTTATTGTCCACACACTGCACAGGTCTGATTTACTTCTCCAACACCATCTGCTATAATACATAAGGCTAAACCCATTTAATCAGCACACCTAGGTATCTTAGAGAACCACACTACCTCCTCTTCCTAACAGACCAAATGCTCCACAACCATAAACTGCAGGAGGAAATTTAAGTGCTGCCACAGATGACCCACATTTCAACACACCTGCATATTCCTTCCCTTTCCAGAAGGGACCCAGGCTGGAGGGTTGGCCAAATGAGTTGTGCTTGCTGCAGTGCCAGCCCCTGTGATGACCCCGCTGCATGTGTGTGCAGAATCATCATGCTGGACACACACACCTGCACACAGAAGTCACTCTGCACAGGCACTGCCAATTCAGTACTTGCCAGCCACACCAGATTTACCATGCTGGTGAGGGAACTGCCAATGTAAAGCAAGTTGCACAAGCCTGACATTCCCAGGCAGCTGATGGGCTGACAAAGCGTTCACAGAGCTCCAATCCTATGCATAGACATTAAATCTTCCATATCTAGTGCACATAATGCTTATTATGCTTAATGCCCTGCACACCTGCAGTAAAAGCCTGACACACGTTGGGCAGCCTCAGTCTACCTCAGTCTAACTGTGATCTTCCCAGGAAGCACCCAAGCAGGAGAGGGGCATAACCTTCCAGATATATATATATATTTATCAAGCAGATCCATCAGACAGATGTATGAGGCCTCATTACCTCTCTCATTAAACCACTGGGCTCAAAGTTTTTTTAACACATTAGCTGAATTAAGACATAAAAAATATTTGGTACTCCTGGGAAACTAACAGTCTTATGATTAGCAAAATAATTAAAAGTATGGGCAATGAACATTATTGTGTATAGTAAGAATAAATACACCAGATTTTGATCTCTCCAAATCAAAGAGAAAGCTTTAGCATAAATTTAGGCACTTATTCTACATGAAGGACAACAGAAGTACCCGGACACTCCTTTGTACTCATGATGTGGAATCCAGTTCTGGTCAACAGAAGTTGTTCTTGAAGTACCAGGTTTATAGATTCTGAACTTTTATTTGCAAGGCAGACTTTGGAAACTTTTCACTGCAGAAACAGGGATTACATATCTGTATGTAAATATAACCCTTCCCAACCCAGGACTCTCTATTAAGTAATACAGAGAAGCCTGAATTATATTTCTTTCCACCTGGAGCAACTGATGCCTGACTTCTTGCCATAAGGGATGATCCTATAAAAACTGAAACCAATTTAGTTGTTTTGATGCAAGTCTGGGCATTTGCTTCAGAATAAGAGTTGTTTAATTCAGTTATTGTTACAGCCCAGCACATGCCAATATAAGCATTTTGTTGCATATAATAAAAATAAATATAATCATGCACATGCTTACACACATGCACTTGAAATAGGGCCAAATAAAGACTCTGAGATATTTATCTCCACATTACAAAATTCAAGCCTTGTGAGCAAGGAATCTACTTGAGCTTAGTTTCTACATGTTTTTGTCTTACACAGCCTAACCTACTCTTTCTCTCAGTACTTGGAGCCCTCTACAGACAAATGACTAATTCAATTACCTTGTGTGCTGACAGGCCAGCTGGTCTCTGCTTTTTGGCATGGATAGAGAGTGTAAGTTAGAAATGTCTTTCTCTCATTGTCTTCTTCCTATGCCCTGCCAATAATTTCCACCAAACTTAAAAACTTCACACCCCATTGTCAAATGGGGTTGAAATGAGCTAGCAAGTTCAGAGGCTGCAGAGTGACAGACAGTCTTGTTTTCTTTGGAAGACAGACTAGGGGGGAAAAACAGACTTGCAAGGTAGGTTTATAGGCTGTATGTATTAAATACGCTCCAGCTCCAAAAGTATTGACCCAGCTTAACCCAATCTGAACTGGAGCTGCCAGTCCCACCACACCCACAGGCATTCAGTGTTATCCCTCCCATTATAACCGGCACTTGTCCAAAAATCAACTTGGGGGAAAAAAAAAAAAAAAAAGAAAAAAATTAT